>OX422209.1:407214518-407794518 GCA_949130495.1 Sambucus nigra | reverse complement strand
TCGACCTCGCTTTTCAAAGTTCTCTCCCTCACATCATAAGCAGAAAACAACTTATCTTATCCCTTATCAGCATTCAGTTGCTGATACTTCTTCTCATATCCTTGGTGCAAGAGGGCTGTAGATTCCTTATATTGTTGTTGAAGCTCCTCGAGAGTGCCTTGGAGGTCTTCAATCGTCTCATAATATGCTACATTATTAGCCACTAGCCGGTCGAGCAGACACTTTAAGTACTGGTAGGCTTAAACTGCTTGCTCTGAAGCATCTGGACCGAGGATATCAATAATCTGAGCTTCAGTTATATCTGTATGACCAGCTTTGAAGTATTCATTGCATTGTCTCAACAACTTTGTATCATGAGCAGATAACAATTCCATCCTGGCCATAAACTAGTAAAAGGAAGAGATAACAAGAATCAATAAGAGTGCAAACAGAGCAGGAAGAAGAGAATCAACAGTATGCATAATCAAAATTTTAAATTTTATTACATCATAAAGGAGAAGTACATAGTTCAAAGTTACATTTGACAAAGAAAATAAAATAGAGAGAAAAGTCCAAACAACTCTACACCTTCTCCTTGTCTCCCAAAACTTTCTCGGGAGGCTGGGACGAAGAGGAAGGTTGCTCGGATGGCCCAGAAGGTTGCTCGGTGGGTGCTGGAAGCTGCTCGGCTGAAATATTGGTTAACTGGAGCTGCTCGATAGGAGTAATAGTTGGTTGGGGATGTTTGTAGCAAAGTTCAACAGTAGGTACTTGATCCCTAACCATCATAGAAGGTTCCTCGGAGGCAGCTTCGTCCTCTTCTTCTTCCCCGAGAGTAGGAGGGGGGCCAGGAATGTGTCGCTGAAACAGGTCAGAGTTCTCATCGACGTTCATCACTGTCAGAGCAGCCACCCAACAATCCCTAAAGTATTTGAGGCTTCCATACTTCATTTGTGAGACCATGGAAGCCAAACCCTTATTTTAACCTTTATTCCAGCCAACACTGAAGGATTTTTTACAGCCAACTTCCTTTTCACCTTCTCCGAGGAAATCTTCTCTGATAGAAGTTCCTCGGTATCTTTCAATTTCTTTTCTGCCTCCTCCTTCTGACGACCAACGTCACGAAGTCTACCCAGCTCTTCCTCAGCAGACTTGAGCTTACCTTCAAGCTCTCCAGCATTTTGGAGCTTCCCTTTGAGCTCTTTATTGTTACCTTCCAATTCTTTTATTTTCTTCTCCAATCCCTTGGAGACCTCAACAACCTGATCCCTCTCCTGTTCGATCCAATTGAGCTGCTTCTCCGAGGCAACTTTATCATCAATATACTTCTCACGAGAATGTATTAAAGACTGCGTCAAACCTACAAAAGCCTCCTCTACACCACCAGAGGAGATGGACGCCTTGATGGCTTCGTCCTTCTTCAAGATTGTATTGAAACAAGTTACCAACTGGAAAAAGAAAATAACTGTAAGTCAGTGCAAGCACATAACATGAAAAATGAAAGTTTAGATTTGCAATACTTACTGAGGCAATGTGCTGAGCTTCCAAAGTGGTAACCCTATCCCTGGAAAGACTTTCTTCAATACCTTGGATCTCGAGAATGATCCAAGACTTCACCGAGCTCATGGAAGAGATCAGAGCAACGAAAGTAGGAACACCACTTCCGGTAGTTAGAGGCTGAGAAATGGATTCAGCCAAATTGATCGAGGAGATCTTCTTCAGCTTTCTCAGAGTATCAGCAACGGTTTCTACCAAGGATGTAGTTTTAGTCGGGGATATGACTATAACCTCACTTGGAGCAGCGACCTTGCTCGGAGCCACTGGGGGCTTCTCGACAACTTTCATAGTAGCAGTCGGAGGGGGTGCATCAATTTTTCTTGTCCCTTCTTCTGGGACATCATGCTTGCTTTTCTTCGCCTCTCCAGCAATAGAGGCTGATTTCTCGAAGAGGGCAGGAGCTCTTCTTATCTTCATTCTTTCACTCAGAGGAATATGTGACTCAGGTGAAGAACTTTCACAAGCTGGTACTGGTTCTACGTCACTTATCACTGGACGAGCAGTAAAAGATGAGGTGTAACTCTTATACTGCAGCAAGTATGAAGCTGATCTGATATGCTCGTCGATAACAGTCTGATGCAAACCCCAAATAAGTTTAAGATGTTTTAAGTTAACTTCTGTCTCTTTTGGAGACCTTCTTTTGCTGTCAACTGTAAATAAATGAAAATTAAAGTATCAGTGACACATTTTATCAAGCACAAAGAAAGCATAATTTCAAAAATAAAGTAAAGTAAAAACAACCTATCCCGTTGCCATAGGGAGGGCATCTAAGACCCTGATACACATCATTTCCAGTTAGTGGAGCATGTTGCCAATTTTTCATAACAACACCATGCTCGAAATAATCCCTATTGGAATCTGGGAGATTGACCACTAAATCCCTATTTAAAAACCTAGTTTTCAAGTAAAAAGTACTGTCACTGACAGCCCATCTATAGCAAAACATAATTTTTGGAATTCCTATGCGGGTCCCATGAATCTGATTTAATCTATGAACTCCATTAACTATTCTCCATGTATTAGGGGCTATATTTGTAGGAACCACGTCAAAATATTGACAGAATTCCAGACACAGAGGGTTCGGGGGAAAAGAAAAGTCACATTCATCTACAAAGAGACTGAGGAACCAATGTCCCTCAGCCAAACGAAAATAATCTGAAGGTTAAGAAAGTTCCTCCAAAACAACCCATGAAGGAATAGAGAAATCAGAACGAAACTTATCAAGCGACTCAACAAGGTAAACCATGGTGAATAAAGGAAATAACAAAGAAGGAAGAAAATCTTACTGAAAAAGGATGGATCTGTTGACAATGAACGATGAAAAGGATGAACGCACAAGAGAGAGAGGAAATGGAAAACTCAAAGATAAAGATTTGAAAAAGTAAAAGACGATAGGATTTTCTACAAACGTTTAAATACCTTACCTTGGGAAGGAGTAAAAATAATGATTACAAAGAGATACGTTTACGCTACCGACGGCTAAAAGGACAAAAAGGGCGCGGAGACCGAAGCAGTTAGAAAATTTTGAAAAGTCTGATTCTATGAATTCGGAAAGAAAAATAAATACAAAGAAAGCACTCCTAAAATTCAGGATGACCATTTAAACCCACTGTATTACGAGAAGAATGTTCCACACTCCTCAATCTCGAATTGTGAAATATTGGGGGCTTCTGTTGATACCAAATTTAGTCTGCTGACATGGCTCAATTAAGTGGAGACACGTGTCAATCTACATGGCACAAATAAACATTTATGAAAAATACCTTGACTTCGAGGAACTCAATTTCCCCGACCAACTCAGATACTCCGAGCAACAAGTGCTCTTCGAGGAACTTTATTGCACCGAGCAACTCATGGATACCGAGATACTTAGGTGGTCCGAGATGCACCTCGATCAGAGCATTTATAACCAGACAATTAAGAGGATTAAATGCGCATTAAATGCTGGTTATTATCATACAAATGTATATGCTTATTGGAAAACTATGTATTACCCTTTCACATGTACAGCGTCAGGGCCATATATACATTGTGTCATCCTCATTGTAAGGGGACTCGAAATTTCTTGGTAAAAGCATATTATCGAGAATTCCCAAACAGTCAACAATAACAAAAACAGTGGACGTAGGCCATTCTTTTAAGGATGAAACACTTTAAAAATTCTTTTATTTTATTTATTTTATCTATGATTGAATAATTAGAAATAATCTAATTTTTTACATCAACAGATGGCTTCATCATTAGTTTTATTTTTAGTCAGGCACTTTCATGAATCATAACCATTATATATACATAATCAAACTCTGAAGAGGAGAAAAAATATTAAGGGTGGAACAAACCTCCTCATCTTACGTATAAATGAATTGATTTTTTCAAATTCAAATTAATATATACGCTATTTATGAGGAGATGATCATCGCTTTCAAATTTCATTAAATAATGCAACATTTGAGTGGGTTATAGGACCGTCAAAATGTTTTTAGACTTTAACTGCAATGGAAACATCTTAAGGTCTATCATCTAAGCTATAGATTAGTCATTATAGAACTGCAATGCTGGAGGAAAGTTGATCACTATTGTCACTTGTTTGGAATGCCTCAAGATTATTCGATCTTCTTCGAATTGGTGCAAGATTATATCCCATGTAATTTTAGGAATTCCCTTATATGTATCTTTTTTTATTGTCTAGAGTAGTTAATATTCCCTCTAACTCCTCTAGGATTATGGAGAATAGTCTTTAGCACTAGTTGGCTTGATTTTACTGATAAACTAGAGGTGCATGGATTTTTATGGTGGAGCTTTCCCTAAGTTCCATGCATCCAACTTCCCCTTAGTGGTAACAAAACGATGGAAAATATAACGCAATTAATCCACAGTCTTAGGTTTACATGTTCCACTTAGTGTTTCCTAAGGTATTATTTTTTCATTTAGCACATAGCCTAAGGGAGTGAGAGTGCACCACTCAATTTAAGACTTGGTCACTTCACCTCCCCTTGGTTGTTTATAAGAAAATGGGGCCAAAATCTATTTATCTCGCATTCCTCTTCAATGCTTTCACATATCATACCTATTTCTCTATATTTTCATCATTTTTACATATTATATCTTTTACAAAAAGTTTTAAAAAATTGATCTTTTCGAAAAACTTTCTTAATCTTAAGAAACAATATTGGGGAGAGCTTTGAGAAAGTACAAGGTATCAACTGAGAATGACTTTTGATATATTCATACTAAGTACAATATCCCCAATAAGGTCAATATCATGATACCTTTGGTGCCATTGTATATATGGTCTTGATACAATCAATATTGTTATGTTTATCATCATAATAATGGAAGGAGGATTATGTTTTCCTACACATCCTTTGTTTGTAAATGACCTCATCTTTGGTAAAATAATTCATCTACAAAATAATGGAATATTATTATGTTTTGTTCTGATAACTATAGCAATGAATCATATATTTTATTCTAATTTTGGTTGGAAATAAATAAGGCATCGCTGCAATGTCCAATATAGCAAGGAGTGTAATTTTTGTTATTCCACGGGTTGCTAGGCCAAAAAAGAGGATATTAAAATACAAGTAGATTTCTCCCAATAACACAAAAAAATACATTTTATTACTCTATGAGTTCATATTTTTAGGGAGTATATTTCAAGGTTTACACAATATCCATGTTATATGGATGCCCACTTGATAATGCCTATTATTGATCTTTTTCTTCTTAGTCAGACAAATCAATAGTTGATCGGTTTCAATTTTCTTATTCACATACACTTATCATAGAAAAAAACTATAAAACTGTAGTGTAAGTATGGTAAACCTCAATTTCATTTAGAAAAGGATAACGCCCCCAAGAGTTAGTTTTTCTTGGAGAGAGGCTCATATAATTATAGGATATGAGCCGACCAAAACCTCATAGATAATTTTTTATAGTAGTTCTATATGTTATAGAAATTATTTACATGGTAGCTGATTGTTCTAACATGTGAAAATACCTCTCGAACATAAATGCGGATGAGAGGGAAATGTATGTGGTAGTATCAGATTCTCTCCCTCAAGTAATTTCAAGTGACTTAAAGGAATCTAGGTTAGACCACCGATAAGACAATTAATAGAGGGATGAATTTCAACCCATCATCTCATTTGAAGGATCCCATTCGTCCATCCATATTCGGTCTTAAGAGGAATAAGAAAAGGAAGAAGTACTCACATGAGATAATCAATTTCATTGATTCAGGTCCAAAATATGTGGCTCGTTATCATTTTATATTGGTTTACCTGGTAGTTATCAAGTCTAATATTAATAAAGAGAATGTTGGAAATAATTCCCCTCCCCCTTCTGAAAAGACCATTGAGGTGAGACCCCGACATGTAGTATTTACCCCCAAGGAAAATTCCTCCAACCCTTGTTTCTCTTTATCCAAGGGAATCAATGGACAATAATATTTTTAAGGGGAAATAAGCCCATCCCAACTCAAGACTCCACATATCAGTATAAGATTTGTCATCAATTGGGTTACAATTTTTTGCAAGTATATGTCATCCATTAAAGAGCAACATGATGATCATCTCCTCAATAAGGGGATGTAAAGTCTATTTTTAGTCAAGACCTTTACTCCGGTTTATTCTTCTGAAGATATTCACTTAGGATTTATTTACTCATCTATTGATAAATTACATTTATTGTACATGTGTAGGCTTTTTAGACTCTCTAAGAGACCTACAGTCGATCGGAATGCTTGCTCGAGCATAATAAAATTTTCTATAATCATTCCAATCGGATGAGCAATCAACTCTGTATAGAAGAAAATAGGATTGTCATCCTGAGTTCCATGATAAAAGAGATTTCCTCTTATATGGAGGACATGACAAAATAAGGGGAGTCCATCGAACTAACCAATAACAAAGTTAATTCCTAGGTCATGGAACTTAAGAGGGCTCATACCCTTGTAATTGTGGGAACTGTCTTATCCTAAAATAGAAGGACTCTCTTGCTTCCTGATTATAGAAAGAGAGGAAGAACAAAGAATATTCCATTGAAAAATCCTTATATAAGGGTTTTGATGTTGGGTTGAAGGATGTGGCCAACGAGTTGGAATATTTTGCGTTTGTGCATTAAACAAAGGTCGTGATAAAGGACTAAATATGGGCAGTGTACCTAAGGGTGATTAATCATTTTAATATCAACCCCCATTCCAAAACATGTGTTAGGCATGGGATAATCATCATTGGGCTCAAGACAAGAGGTGGGTTAGGCATCGACCTGGAATCCCCATACTAAATTTTGGGTCTATGAGAAGATAGAGAAATCAAAAGATTATTGGGATGTCACCCTCGATGCTCAGGGTTGATACTTTTATTTCTGTCCTTTCGTTTCAGGAAAAAAGCATACAAGGCATGGAGTCATTTTTATACTTCTATTATTTTTATTTGGCGTAAACCTTTGGCCATTTAACTTAATAATAAAAATTACTTTTCATTATTCACATTGCCGATTCTCATTTATTTAACACATGATATGATTACAAAAATGCCACAAATAATTAATGTCAGTTTACAAGGACTATTATCTTTTGGATGTTAAGTTTGGGTTTATGACCAATTTCTTACACTTATAATATTTTGATGTAATACATGTTGACATCATTATTAACTCTAAAATTAACAAATCTTAACATGGACTAAAATATTAATGTCAATTATCGGCTGGTTCATATCACTATCTTACTTACGGACTAATACGATCAATGTTATTATATACTTGGTAATCAAACATTTTTCAAAATAATGATATGTTTAAGTGATTGTTAATTAGAGACTTGGTAACCTGATTATCATGTCATAATTAATATTTAGATTAACTTGATAATCAATTCGTCCTCATAGTCCATTATTCACTCTCACAATTAATTAGATTATGGATAAGCCAATCAGATAACCTTAGTCATTATAACACGCATTTCATGGATAAATGTTTGATTAATCCATATTTGGATTGTTTTGATCTTAGGGACTTGGATTGTTCTTAATGACCTTAGGTCAGTCTTAACCATTAATAGGTTAATTTAAATTATTTAAGGTAAGTATGCCCTTTCTTTGGGACTGACCTACTTAAGGGAGACTTATGCTACTTAGTTTTTTCCAACCCACTATGTATAGTCTATCTAGCTATTGGATAACGTTTTGCCTATTCTGGGTCAAAATATACCATTCTTAGGTTAGGCCACCCATTATTTAGTGGTTTGGTTCACTAGATATTAGGTGGTTCTATGCTTATTGTAGGATAAATTATCCCATTCTTAGGTCATGACACCCATTGTTATGTGGATTTTTGTTTGTTCTAAACCTAATTAACCCATTCCTAGTTATATTTGTGTATAGTTTAGGCCAAACTAACAAATTTTGGTTATATAACCATTATTTGGTGGGTTTTTAGACTAACCTATTCTTAAGTTATACCACCAATTCTTAGGCTGGATTTTAACCCATTCTAGACTGAATTGTCCCATTCATAGGTTAAACCACAAATTCTTAGGTTGGTTTGTTAACTAACACATTCTTATGTTATACCACCCATTTTAAAGAATTTTTGGCATATTCCAGGATTTACTGACCCATTCTTAGGTCAAATCACCCATTTGATGTGGGGGTTTTCCTATTCTAGGTCAAATTGACCCATTCTTAGGTTGAATAACCCATTCTTAAGTGGGTTTGTACATTTTGTATGCAGAATTAGCCTATTCTTAGGTCAGAATACCCATTGGTGGAATTTTAAATTGACTATTCTTAAGTCAGACCACCCATTCATACGTGGGTTATTTCCCATTACATTCCAAATCAACCCATTCTTGGGCCATTTATAAGTTATTTTATTCTCATTTGGTTAAGACTTACAAATATCCTAGGATTCATTTCATGGGAAGAAATCTTATTAGGTTAATTAGACAAACCAAACATACACATAGGGCATTAGAGGACACCCTAGAGAGCTAAAACTAGTTAAGATAATTTGATGAAATTAAGATTTAGTCTCATGTTAATGAATTAGGATAATTTGATGTTAAATCCTACGAATTATCCTTGAAATCTAAATGAAGTTGATATACTTGTGTATCCAGGGATTCTATTGAATGATTCGTATGACAGTCAGCCACATAAAAATTCAATTTTACCAAATATTGTCTTTGATTTAGTTTAGTGTGCATACACAAATAAGGTCTAATTTAATCTAGCAAACGAACTTTGCAAAAACTCAAAGAAGTAAGGAAAAATCCTTAAAAGGGCGAAACCTTCACTCTTCACTATAAAAGATTTGATAGACACGGTCAACTTACAAATATCTTACAAATATTCTACAATAATGTCACAGTCTAGCACTGCCCATAGGAAGAAATCTTCGCTCGATATCCATCGATCAACCTTCTTCTTTAGCATTAGAGCCTTTGGTCCATAAACCAGCTGTAGAGATTAATCCCTATAAGAGTGTTTGAAGTAGAAAGGTTATTCTTGATTTGATAAAGTGATCTCCAAGTTTCCAAGGGATATGGAATAATATTGGAAGAGTTTTATCACAAATATAACTCAAAAAGGGTGTGAAAAGGTTTCAAAAATATTTTATGGAGACTCTAATCCCACATCTCTATTTATAAGGAAATTAGTTAAAAAGGATAAATATTACATAATTGGATAAGATTTAATTGAAAAATAAAATCTCGCGCATTCGTTTGAATGACAGGTACCTCATTCGAATGACACACCCATTTTAGTTCAATCAGGCTTCAACGATATATCGAACAAGATTGCAGAGATTGATGAAAAATACCTCATTCGATTGTTGGAAATATCATTCTAACAACCTACCTATTCTCGTTGTAACGAGGCTTCTAACGAGATTCCAGAACTTGATCAAAGACGACATTCCATACTTCGTTCTAATGAGTTAGCAAGTTTTCAAAAAATTTCTTATAAATATTTTTAAAACATTTTGAATTAAAAACTCTTAAAATTCTAAAACCCCTAGAAAAATAAATTTTACCACATGCATCCATAACTTCTTCTAAATGTTATTGAGATGTATGATTCTTCAATCTCCCAAAAGTCTTCTACTTAGTCTTTAAATATGTAGAAGTAGTCATTAAGGTGCAGTGTAGGTGTAATGGGACATGCCAAAATAAAAATAAACCGAGAAATTATAAAACTTGCTCTTAGAAATCTCCCCTTTTGGATATTCCGGTGCAAATCACAAACAAAGAAAAATTTAATCCTAAAGACTAATACCATAAACACCCAACTAAGTCAAGAAACGAAAATGCATTCTTGTATAAGTCTACAACTAAAATTATTCTTCCCTTTAGCTAGCTTTGTCTTCATCTGGTACGGGTCCTTGTAATCATTATCTAAAAGGAATGTCCTAAACACATGAGACAAATAAAATACCGTGACGCATATGAGTTTTAAAAGATTAATAAAACTCCCCCTTAATTTTTTCTCACATTTATTGTCCGTAATAGACAAAGGAGTATAAACTAATCATGTTAAATAAACATCAATGAAGAAGCAAGATATCATCATAAAGATAATTAATTAACGCACACATAATGATAATCTCAAAAAGAATATTTTTTCTACCAACTAATTTTGAATTTTTTAAAAATTTTCAAATATTGAATATAAAATGTACAAATACAACATACCACAGATCAATACTAAAATATTCGAATCGCGAAAATGGAATGAAATGGTTTGAACATTTTCCATAGGTAAATGAACATAAACATTCATAACATAGGTGCACGAAGTCATGAGACACTTTTGAAGAAAGAACTCAATGTCTACCTTGGGTGTAAAATTGTGAACTTAAATGAAATTGACTCAACTTAATCAATATACGATGAACTTAAATGATTCTTACACCAATAATGCCAAACAATTTGATTTTGCCAAGAAGGTCCATTGTACAAACCCATTAATCTTCTACTTTATAACTCCCTCAAAATCTCTCATATATAAGAATTTACTCTCAAATATTTTGAAGATATCATAATGCTCAAATGTAGTGAATCATCAATGAATCTAAATTAAATGGCCTTGGTACTACTATTTTGTGTGCCATTAATCTTTTTTGGCTCATTTATGAAAATGGTGAATATATTAATCTTTCGTAGCCCCTTTCCATTTCTTAACATATGACAATATTTTTTGAAAAAATTCGGGCAAAGGTTTTTACATGCACAACTTGTCTATTTTCATATTTGGTTCACTATAAAGCAGAATTGAGTTGAGAATATCGTATTGAACAAGTGACAAGTAAGCATAATGTTCACAAAGTGCATGCACATGTGAAATAAAGGTGGCAAGGAGTCTACAAAGTAATCATCAATGATCAACATAATGATATCTATACATTATTAAGCACATTATTGAAACAATGTCATGTCTCAAAACACTACGAAAAAGCATGTGAATGGATGGAATGTAGAAGTGGTTTGAATATCTTAAATGTTCATCCATATACAGTAAAAAACAAAAATAGAAAACTCTTTTTGTCTCTTTGATGCAACTCAGAATGTGTCTCAGAAGTGCTTACTCTCTAGGCTCAAGTGCAAGCCTGTCGCGTTAGTAATAAACCCGGTAAGTCGAGATCGTATCCACAGGGAAATAGGACAACAGAGTTGTAACAACGTTGGACAAATGAATGAATCCTAACTCTGACTCTCAAGAAAAAGGAAAAGATGATTGTTTTGGGAATTGGCTACAACTAAATGAAATTTTGAAAATAATTATTTAATGCACGAAAGTATGAATGAAATGCAGCTACTCTTAATTACTGATGGTAATTGACTTGAAACTGTAAACTATATGATGAAGAAAACAGGACAGGGATACAATCCCCCAACCTTAGTGTATTGATGTTATAAAACTAATCATAAATTTAAATGATTAATTAGACCCAAAATTTAGTACTCTCAAGCATTACGTGTGTGAGGTTCAAACCCGCATCATACTTAATCTGAGGATGAGTAAATCGGTATTTCAATAGTTACACTCGAATTGTATTCTAATGCATCCCGGTTACTCGAAAGTAAACGAGATCTAAAGATCTACAATTGTCGTTTTCTATGCAATACGGTCGTAATAAATCACTATATTCAGAGGATTAATGTTATACATATGCAACTATCACATCAGGTTGGGTTCATGTATCTCGACCTTGAAAAGTTTAGCCTACCATGATGGAAGTAATGAAAACTATTTTGGAATTGCAGAAAACCACGATTAAATTTAGGAAGAATTGTAGAATGATGTAGAAAGGAAATTAAACGGAGGAAATTACTCACTAATCTTACCAAATCACTAAAGGCAGCAATTGAAATTACTTGTAACTACAGAATTCTGAATAATCTTCACTCTTGGAATTAAAATTGTAATCTACCTTCAAAACTAGGGTTTTACAGAAAGAATGGAAAATTATATTAATTCTCCGTGCAAATAATGATAATAACTCGGGTTTTTATACCCTACAAAACTTCAGGAGTTTTAGCTGCCCTAGGACTCTCCATTAGAGAAGGATAACAAAATTAAAACTCGACATCCGGATCGGTCTGCCTGGAATCAGGACCGGTTCTTTTATTTGTAGGGAGGATCAGTCCGGTGCGGACTGATTCTTTTATTTTTCTTCCACCTTCGGTTTGCTTTCGGTCCGGGGTTCTCTAGAATGTGGCACTGCGGGCCGATCCGGTCTTCCTGCGGATCGGTGTGACTTTGACTTTCTTTTCTCCAACTTTGACTGTTCATATCTTTCTCACCGGGACTCCGATTGAGGTGCCGTTTCTTCCTAAGTGTTCATGAACTTGATATCTTCAACTTCTCTTTAGGTGCCTCATCCGAATTCTGAGCAGAAATTACACTTTTGCCCTTTTGACTTTTTTCTTTTCTTTTTCGATTCTCCCGATTTCTTTCTTTCTTTAATTGACATCAAATACTTGTAAAATGAATACGAAATACTAGAAACTCGGTGTACTCATTAGGATAAGTCAGTAGCACAATTATGAGATAATGTCAAATCGATTAAGTTGTTCGATGTGCTAAAAGTAACTAAATTAAAAGGGATAAATTGGGAAGAATTTATGCCTAATCACTCTTTCAAAATTTTATCAAAATAAAATATTTTTCAGTTTTACAATCTTTTTCATATAACCAAAAATCTTTTTGAGTTTTTCAATTTTTTCAAAAAAATA
Organism: Sambucus nigra; assembly: GCA_949130495.1. Taxonomy (NCBI): domain Eukaryota; kingdom Viridiplantae; phylum Streptophyta; class Magnoliopsida; order Dipsacales; family Adoxaceae; genus Sambucus; species Sambucus nigra. The sequence goes on along the minus strand of OX422209.1, from coordinate 407,781,740 downwards.
GAACTGTTTTTGGATTTTTCTAAATATATCAAAAAGAAAAAAGATTAATAAGATGATAATATAATTTAGCAATAGGAATATGAGATATGAACATGATAAATATCCTACACTAGATAAAGTAATCGAACTCAACCAATCGTGCAAATACCTAAAGATTTTTTAAGATCCTCGGATCTAAGTGCATCAAAAGGTTTCGTGAAAATATCGGCTAATTGATGTTTGGTGCTAAAAAATATCAAGGAGACGACTTTGTCCTTAACGAGATCACTAATAAAATTCTCATGTATCCTAATGTGTTGTGAGCGTGAATGTTGGACCGAATTGTGGGACATATGGATTTCACTCGTATTATCACAAGAAATAGTCACTATCCCTGATGAAATCCCATAATCTCTCAATATTTGTTTCATCCATAAGAGTTGCGTGCAATAACTCCCGACGAAAATATACTCAACCTCAACCGTGGATAATATGGAGTTTTTCTTCTTTCTCAACCAATAGACAAGAGCACTCCCAAAGTAGAAAACTCACCCATCGTGCTCCTACAATAATCAACATCTCGGGACCAATTGGCATCCGAACAGGAGAACAGATGGTCATCGGTATTAAAGGGTAACAAATACCATAAGAACGAGTTCCACTCAAGTATTTGATGATATGATTAAGTGCAAGAAAGTGATACTCTTTAGGGGTTGCAATGTATCGCGCACAGACTCCAACGCTAAAGGCAATATTGAGACGACTATTGGTCAAGTAGAGAAGAATACTGTAATAACCCGTAATTTTATTGACTTTAAAATGGGTTATATTTTAAATTAATGGATTAATTGGATTTTATTATAAATTAATTCATTTGGATTTTATCCGAATTATGGATGTTAAAATGAATGATTCTGAATATTACTTAAAGATATTTAGGTAATATATGAATGTGATGTTATTGATTTTGCTGCGAGTTATTAATTCAGTAATTTGAATTTTTAGTCGGACGCGGTATGGGACATGTCGGGGCTAATTTGTTAAATTAAAAAGGAAATATATTTTTACATCAACCTTATAGTCATTTTGAGTGCGTCATTGTGTCCGGAAGGGTTGAAATAGTAAGAAAAGTCTATTTGTATGTTGGTTTTAGGTCTCGGGTCATTTGGAAATGAAAAGACAACCCAAAAGAGCATTTTGGTCATTTTTACAAGGGGGATGAATAGTGATTTCGGATTTTATGTTATTATAAGTATTTGGATATTAGTTGTACGTGGGTTCATTCATATCTTCTACAGAAAATTGAGAGTTCACCTTGTGAGAGAGATTGAAAGGTTGCTTGGGAGAAGAGAAGCTTACTTGGAAAGGAGGGGAACCAAAGGACCAAAGGTCACCACCACCAACGACCACCAAAAGTGACCGGAGAACGGGAGAACCACCTGTGATATACAACCCCAAAGGATCAGACCTTCATTAGAGGAAAGTGTTTGATAATTGCAATCTAAGTTTGTATACTGTCCATGTTAGGATAGTTATAAAAAGATGAGATTTTTCATGTTTGGAAGATAAAGATAGATTTATTAATCGATTTCTGAAAAATGGAGTTATATAGGAATCAAACTCATGTTGTAGGTAGATAGTAATCCACAAAATAATCATAAATCTGTTGAAGAAATTATGAGAATCAATGGTGTGTTCTTAAAGAGATCATGTACATAATTTTCTGGAAAAAGAGGATAAATATATGCTTTTAATTCAAACTCTTGATGATTCTAGGATGTTTAGAGCATTAGAAATCATTCACATATGTTGCTATATCATGTAGTAAGGTTTATAAGGAATTTGGGTAGTTAATATGAAGGTTTGAATGATCAAAAGTGATGAAACCCATAGTAGAAGAAATGTAGAAAACTGGGCTGTTAGCGGGGTGATCGATCGATCGACCTCCTGCCTTCGATCGATCGACCTCCCCAGAATTTGTGAAGTTGTTTCTTTTAATGCTTGTTCTTATCCCAAATCTTTTCTAAATCTTTGGTTATTATTAAATGGATATAATGGGACTTAGGTAAGATCAGTAATCCCTAGATAAGAATCGAATTAATTTGATTGGGATTTAATTGATAGAATTATGATAATTAAATTGAAGGAAATTTTGGTTGCTAGATTCATGTGTTGGATTCTAATTTGTATGCATGAGGATTAAGGATAGGTCCAGTAGGGGAAAGTTAATGAATTACCTGGTCATCCTTTAGTTTACAAGAGGGTTCAATCCTAGGTGAAAGAAGATGTGTTTATGAGAGATTAGAAACTATCGGTTATAATCCTAATTAAAAGAGAGTTTAATTCGTAGAAATTCAGGAGATAAGATGATATGGACCTGTAGGATATTAGTGATTTCTTACTGAATAAATATAATGAGGAAAAACCTATTTAAACCTTCAATAATGAGTGAGACTCTGAATTATAAAATTAGAGAAGTAAAGTCATAATAATTTAATACGTAGGATTTAAAGAGATATAATGCTAAGTATGGGAATTATCTTAGGGTAGTGGGATTACCTTGTCGATATTATATGATAGGTAGATGATAATGACTATTTGATTGATTGATAATTTAAGTGTATGACATACCTAGCTTACTTGCTATCGGTGGGAGGTTTGCGCGTGAGGGCGGTCATATCCTGATGAATCCATGGAGTTTTTGTTTTGTTGCTCAAGAACATAGGTCTATGAAAGACTTATCGGGGAGTTGATAAGTCCGCTGACTATGGGAACGTAGGTATGTGCGTGACCCGTGGGTATGAGAACTATGTTCGCCTCCAAATTGTTGTGCTCATATTTGTGGTTCGAGGAATCCTTACCGAACCTTTAGTCCCCTATTCGGTGACCAACGATATTGGGACGTGATAACAGAGTAATGTATGCACCGTAGCTGTGACTCGGGGTTCCGTATTATATATATATAATGAATTAAAGTGTATGTGTATATAGTGGTTAAATCATCTACTGTGTGATAATTGTAAATGAATGTGAATAGACAAAAAGAATTGAAATAAGTTAATGAATATTTATTGAAGAGCTTAATTCATATTAATGAGAAAAGTATATGATTGATTATGTTACGTATGGTATGTGACATACGGGGTTATGATATGGGATGGAAATCATATTATGGAAACTAGTGAGGAGGAACCATTAACTAGGAAGTTAATAGGAAACGTTAAGTGTGCACTCTAGCTGAGAGGTGAGAATATCAAGTGAGAGTCTGGTTACTAACATGTACAAAATAAATGATTTATTACACTTGTTAAATACTTGTTGTTTTTAAATCATTTTCACATCGGGCTCTGACCCGTTTCTTTTCATATTTTCTTTTCTATTGTACCTTCTATATCAGGTGTCCAGCAGCAGGGATGCCAACCTTAGAGGATTATGACGAGCTATGGAGCTATGGAGTATTGCTCAGATGCCTACCTTCATTTGATTCACAATATTCTTTTAGTTAAGGCATGTCGCCCAAAGGAATTCAGTCATCTCTTTCTATCTGAGTCAAATACTATTGTATTCGTGTCATTTTAATACCTTTGTTATTGTTGGGATTACTGTATTGGATAATTATTTGGGAATGTTTATTCCAATTGCATTTAAATTCTTTTGTGTTATCTGTTCGATTATCAGTGTTGTAGAATATTATGTGTTGTGTTATTTATAAACTAAAAATGGATTTTGTTGAATTAAAATTTGGAAAGTTTTTAACACCATCTTAATTGAGTATTGGGTTATTAGTAAATGTTATAGTGATGCTAAGAATGAGCCAACTGTATATTCTGTTTTAATTTAGTATGGGACTGGCCACCCGATATTTAATTAGGCGGGGTGTTACAACTACCTATTATGATCCGATAAAGGGTTTTCTCTACATACTTGCCTAAAGTGTCTTTGATAATATTTTTTGATGTAGTCATAGGGGTTCATGAGTGCTTAGTGGAGTCTAGATTGAACTTCTTCACTAGGTACCTTACATATTTTTTTAAGATTTGAATATTCCATCCTCAAGATGATGAACCCGGAGACCTAGGAAGAATGTATGCTTACCAACCACGCTCATATCAAACTAGTTGTTCATATCCTCCTCAAAAGTGTGAGCATGTCGAGATAACGTTATTCTAAATACTATATCATCCACGTAGACATGGGTAACCAAGATAGGACTAATATCTTCCCTCATAAATAACGTCTTATCCACTCCCCCTCTCTTAAAGCCACGAGCTAAAAGACAGGAAATGAGTATCTCGTACTAAGAATGGGGTGCTTGTTCAAACCATACAAGTCCTTCTTAAGATAATAGATGTGTCCTAGGTGCTTAGGGTCTTTAAAACCCTTTGGTTATTCCACATAAACTTCATGCTGTCGAATTTGATTTAGAAAGGCACTCTTGCGATACATCTGATATAACTTGAAGTGTACAAGATATGATTTGGCAAGTAGTAAGCATACAGACTAAAGCCTAACATGATCAAATATATCGTCAAACTCTACACTCCCAATTTGTGTGTAGCCTTGATAGTCCAACCTAGACTTATTGCGAACTATGGCACCATTCTTATTAACCTTAATCTTAGAAATCCACTTGGTACCTATTACATTAGTATCACGAGGACGAGGGACTAACTCTCAAACATGGTTCGTGTGAAACTAAAGAAACTCATCTTCTATAGAGGAAATCCAATGCTCATCCTTGAGTGATTTTTTTACATTCTTGGTCTCGACAAAGGAGGCGTAGCACTGATAGGTAACCACATTATCGAGTTGATCACGAGTCTTAAGACCTAGTGTGGGATTACCAAATATAGCATAAGGGTTATGAATTCTTAAAACCCAATTAGTTGTATCCTTTAAATCAAAAGAAGGGTCCACCGAGGTAGTGTGAGGAAGGATGAGATCGTCACCAAGGCATGAATGATCCTCACACTGGGCGCTAGGAGAAATAGACGTCAACGACTCATCATCTCTAATCGTGACGTTTATTGATCCATAAACTTAGAGCTTCTACTCTTAGATAAATAAGATAAAAGTATCACATCGTCACTCTGGGAGTCGAACTTTCTTAAGTCCTCTCTATCTCTGAAGATGTAGCAGGTACTCCCAAAGACATGAAAATACGATAGGTTGGGCTTCTTCCATGTCCATAACTCATAAGGTGTGTGTATCATATGCGGATCAAGATATACACTATTCACCATATAGAATGCAATATTCGCCATATCTACCCAAAAACATCAAGGCACATTTATACCAAGAAGCATGGATCTAGCCATTTCTTGTATTGTCTGGTTCTTCCTCTTAACAATGATATTTTGTTGAGGAGTACAAACAACTGTGAACTCATGTTTGATGGCCACTCCATCACAATATTTATCCCTTTTGCATTCTTTATACTCAGTCCCCTTGTCACTACGCATCTGATTAATAGTGCCATTGTGTTGGTTTTATAGGACACGACACTTGGTTGTTAGGAACTCAACCGCATTCGAATTTTCTATAAGAAATCCTATGATAGAGTATCTAGAAAAGTCATCGACCATCATGAGAATGTATCTCTTATTACCTAAGCTCTCTGAAAGATTAGGACCCATAAGATCCATATGAATCAACTCTAAAACACAGGTGATGGTAATGTTATTCAACTTTTGACGGAGACATCGAATTTGTTTTCCTTATTGGTAAGGTACAAAAACTAAGGAAGTTGGCTTCCCAAGCGATGGCTAGCTATGAACTAGGTCCTTTTTCACTAATCTCTCAAGATCTCTACAATTCATATGGCCTAGTATTGATGCCAAAGGTCCATAGAGGAGACCGTGGCACTGTTGCACACAAAGGAGAACTTGGGCACAATCCTATGGAAAATATCTTTATTCCTCGCTCGTTGTCGTAAATTTTCGTTGGATTGATAATAAACATTACATTCGAATGAGTCAAACTTTACCATAAAGTTTGATTTGCACAGTTAGTTTATGGTAATTAAGTTATCTTTCAACCCTTTCATATACAACACATTGTCTAGTTTAGAAAATTCAGGTATATAAACACATCCACTTCCTAAACTACTAAACCTACTCCCATCTCCAAAAGTGATTTTACCTTCCTTGAGATCCTCAAGGCGGGTCAAAATTATATGTCACCCGTCATGTGCTTACATCACCCACTATCAAAATACCATTAGTAAGTATTTTGAACATTAAGAGCAACGTGAATAACAAAATCTTTGTCTTATTTCTTAGGTCCTAATTCGAGGTAACTTGTTGTTTGCCCTTATCGTTGTTGACTCTAGTCGGAGTGTTAGAAGCGTTCTCAAATGACAAAGACATCTGTTGAATTTCTTTTATTAAGAGGATTTACCACAAATTTATGGACCAGTTCGGGTGCGGTACGACAAGTGAATGCACCTTCATAACATATTCCTCGCCTCTAACCAAATTCTAAAATTAAACTAACGAGCATCCTTGGAACCTTCTTCAACGTATCCTCCATAGTAACCTTGACCTCCGTGGCACGTTCGAGATATTTCTCAAGTTGGGATATAAGGGCTTCAAGTTTCTAATGAGTCTTTACGGATGCTTGAAGATATCTCATAAAACTAGCCACTTTGTTGGGCAAGTCACCATTTTCCTTCTCAATCAAAACTATCCTCTCTACCAAAGAAACTCTCATAGAGGACTTTCTCTCTATCACCCCTCTCAACTTCTTCTCCAAGGATAAAACTCTAGTCACTAAACTTTTGTTTTGTTTATTTATTTGTAAGGACTCTACGTAAAGATTGGCATAAGCGCGTTGAAGGTCACTCTCGCTCTAACTTAAAACATCCCCTCCCTAACTATCGTTATAATGACTAGACTAAGTGTCCAGACCATCATTTTTACTAGCTTCCTTATCGACGCGAGGTGAACGAAGTGTAGTAACATGACTAGCCATGAACACGATGAAATTACGTCCATGTGGTGATTCTTCCCTGAAATCCACCGACTCGACATCGCTCTTACTAAGCATGGCATTGAACACAACTTTGCCTTTGCCTTTGCCTTATCTCTTTATACTTTTCGTACACCCGCGATTCTTATGACCCTTACCCTCACACTCATAACATATTTCTTTATTTTTTTGGGTAATATTTTCTTTCTTTATCAAAATTATTTTTGCCCGATTTATATTTTTTATCTTTGTCAAAACTTTTCCTTTTCATTGGAAGTATTTTGTTTTCTTAGTTTGAGAATATTTTTGATTTTTTTTGAAAAAAGGGTTAAATCATCCGAGTCAAAATCATATCTGGAGTTAGACGACATTTCCTCTTTCTTATTAGATTTTACTTTCAACACAATTCCCATTTCGTTAGGTTTAACAGTTTTAGGAAGCATTTTTATCTCATGCGTTTGAAGGTCTCCTACGAGTTATTCTAACCTAAAAGTATCTAATATCCATAATAAATTAAGCACGATAACCTTAGGAATTTCTCAAAAATGTTCTCAAAATCTTCTTAACTACACGAATCTCAAGAATTTCTCACCTAAATTAAAACTAAACTGTATGATGTCAGATAATTGTGCATAAAATTCATTAAGATATTCGGAATCTAGCATAATGATAGGTGCAAATTGTGTGGTGATATTTTACTCCTTAGGAGTTTTCACATCATTGGTACCTTTGTGAGTGATCTGGAGGGCATCCTAAGCTTCTTTTGACGTGGTACATGTCATGATGCGACAAAACCCGTCATGGGAGACGGCTCTAGAAATGATACTCAAACCGCGTGAGTTAAAATTGCTCAATTTATAATCATCCTCTGTCCAAATAGAGATAGGTTTTAGACTTTCAACATTGTCGTTGGTCACGGTAGGTGTTGTCCACCCTCTTTCACAAATGAGCCAAACTCTTTCATCTTTTGATTTTAACGCAGGCCTCATCCTATCTTTCCAGCTATCATAGTTTGACCCATCAAACACATGCATCCTATTATACAAATTATTCGTAAAATTTAATTTTTTACGGATCACTTAAAACCTTTGTGTAACCGGCTCTGATTCTAATTTGAGAATATGGGGATTCTAAAGAATGATTCGTATATTATTCAAACATAAAAAAAATTCAATTTTACTAAATATTATCTTTGATTTAATTTTGTGTGCATAACGAGATGTGATTCAAATTTAATCTAACAAACCAAGCATGCAAACACTCTAAGAAGTAAGAAAAAATCCCTAAAAGGTAAAAAACTTTATTCAATATTGTACAAAATTTGATAGACACACTCGACTTACAAACTACTTAGAACAACTAAGTATGATGCGTGGTCTTCAAATCGTCTATAGCAACGACACAGTCCAACACCTCCCACAAGAAGCAATCGTCCCTCAGTATCTATCGATTAGCATTCTTCTTCAGCATAGAGACTTTTCTCCACAAATCAGAAGCTGAGATTAATCACTACAAGAGTGTTTAAATTAGAAAGGTTCTTATCGATTTGATAAAGTGATCTCTAAGTTTCGAAGGGGTTTGGAATAATATTAGAAGATTTTGATCACAAATAGAACTCAAAATGGGTGTGAAAAACATTTAGAAACAGTTCATGGAGACTCTAATCCCGCATCTCCATTTATAAGGAAATTACTTACAAAAGGATAAATACTAGAGATATGGATCATATTTAATTTAAAAAAATAAGATCTCGCGTGTTCATTCGAACGACAGGCACCTCATATGACCGACACACCCATATTCGTCTGATCAGCCTATAAGGGTATATCGAACGAGATTCTAAAGCTTAATGAAAAAATACCTTGTTTGATCATTGAAAGTCCCATTCTAACGACCTACCCATTATCTTTGGAATGAATTCTAAGGAGGATTCTAACGAGATTCTAGAACTTGACCAAAGGTGAGGTTCCAGATTTCGTTCGAGCCCAAAGAACTCATTATAATGATATTGCATAGCTTGTTATAACGACAAGCCATTATTGTTCTAATAAGTTAGCGAGTTTTTTAAAAAAAATTTAAAAATGTTTTAAAGCCATTTTGAACTATAAACTCTTAGAAATTCAATAAGCCTAGAAAGATAAAGTTTTATGAAATCCATCCATAACTTCTTCTAAATGTTGTAGAGATGTATGATTCTTCAATATTCCAAAAGTCTTCAATTTAGTCTTCAAATCAGTAGAATTATTCATGATGGTGAGTCTTCAAATCCGTAGAAGTATTCATGATGTTACAACGTATGTGTAACGGGATAAGCCAAAATAAAGATAAATTGCTCTTACAATATTTTAAATCATAGTAATGATTTATATGAAATCCCTCAAGTTTATTTCGCAGTTGAATCAAATTTGAGGTTAATTAGGTATAATTATGAACCTAGGGTTCGAAATCTCACAATCTAAAATGGAAGCTTAAATCCTTATTTAAATCACTTAGAACATGAAGTTATAGGTTGGACTTTGATATAAAAGTTTTTAATGATTAATCTTAGGTGTTCTTTAGGTGTTAAGACCTTAGACGGGGTCATTCATGGTAGATTAGGGTTTCTAAGTTCATAGCATAGGGTTTATGGAAGAAGAAATCCATTTTCTAGAATTTTAGACATGCGGCGCCCTGTGCACGGTTAAGTATCTCCGTGCCCACGAAGGCATGCACACCTCATTGATTATCCCCATGCACACGGTTTGGCAAGAAGTTTAATTCCTTAGGGTTTTGTGTGAGAATGTTTGTAGAGGGTTTATGTAAAATCCTAGGTTACTTTTATAAGGTTATTTCAGTCTAACAATTTGCGTTTTGGTTTGAATGATTTTATATATTTTGGAAATCAAATTAATTGGAGATAATTAATCTACAATATACGACCCTTTTAGGAATCCTTAAGTAGATTGGAATTCTATGTAATATGAATATTTCATGAGAATGATAGATGCTTAGTGATAGTGTAGATTATATGATAGTTTACAATATTTTTTATAATCCAATGAGTGGAGTAGTGGTTATGATCCGTACGAATGATATAGATCATACTTAGACTTTGGATCCCTAGGAGTTCTATCTAGATTTATATTATAACGATTATAGTTAACATGCATATTAACTTAAAATAATAAGATATTTTATGTGTAACCCAACTGAGTAGGAGTTATATTTGTGGGTTGTGTTTTTTCTTGATTTATTTGCAATCATATCGAGGATGTGTTGTGCCCGTGGGGGATGTACTAGGAGAGTTTTGATGAGGTGTGTATGATGTTGACCATGCATGGTATTCTTGATGATGCGACAAAATTTTCCTAGGTCTTATTCACCCCAATTCGACATTATGAAAGTTTTCATCTCTCGAGTTGGACTAATGAGAGGATGATCTCATACAACCTTGGGTATGGGGCCCGTACGTTTAGTATGAAGGCATAGAGATTTCCTCAATTTTGATATTGGGGCATTATAGGGTTGGGATGCCCTATAACTATATTTACTACACACGAGTGATCCCCAAATAGGGTTAGACCTTCCTACTTTTATTTACAGGCTCGAGCATAGCCCGTGAGATTTGATGTGGGTTGTGTACACTCACAAATATTATGAATTATGCGATTATATGCTTTATGTAATATGGTTGTATCGATTTATGATTTATACTAGAGATGTATAACTATAAACTTATGTGTCAGGAATAATGTAATGAATATACTAAAAACCTATATACTAAATCAGGGGCATGATATTATTTGAGTCTGGTAAATTGGAGACACTCTTTTAGAATCATAATTAAAGACAATTATGGATACAATGATTAGTAAGCGGGTAGTTTTTAATGTAAGAGATTATCACATGATAAATCATTCGTATTTCAATAGATTAACTTAAGATTAAGAAAGTATAGAAAACATAATTAAAAGATGAACATATATCACACGGAACTCATTTTTGTTTGAGCGTAGAATCGCATGTTTAGTTTGGTTATTTGGGTTGGGTAACTTAAGTGACTCAAAATATACTTAAAATGTGATGAAGATTTATTATTACTCTTATTATTATGGGACATATACCAAATAGTCCTTCCAACATTTTTTAATATTCATTTAGTCCAAGTTTTTTTTTATTTTGCTTCAAAAATCCTTTGCCACATATTTTGGAGAGGGAGTGCCGATGGCGTGGACCTCTAAAAATAAGAGAATATTGAGTGCTTGAGGGACTAAATGGGTTAAATTAAAAATATGTATCCTTTTTAAAAAATATATATTTATAGTAGGGACTATTCAATAATTGACCTTACTATTATTATTATTATTATTATTATTATTATTATTATTATTATTATTATTATTATTATTATTATTATTATTATTATTATTATTATTATTATTATTATTATTATTATTATTATTATTATTATTATTATTATTATTATTGTCGTTGTTGTTGTTGTTGTTGCTGTTGCTATTTTAGTTCATATCTTACTATTTGTAAACTTGTTAAGTTTAATTCTCGTTGTAGGTCACTGTTGTTGTCATGGACTTGGATCATTCATTGGAGGAGTATCTATAGCAACATTATATTCATCATTCCTAGGTTGTAGGTGTCAATTTTTGTCACTAATTTACATCTCTGTATTTATTTATATTTCCATTTAGGCAGTTTTATTTTATTTCGTATTTTTCCTGGGCCAGATGTTATTTGCGGTGTACTTGTATTCCGAGATGCTTACTGTACTTTTGAAATTTTATATTCTAGAGCTGGACTTCATTCTTATTGAAGTGCTTGGTATTGGAGATGTTTGATTTAATTCAACAATTTATTAGCTTTTATTGCATTTACTTCATTTTTATTTATCTCATACGCCGATAAATTACCCAAATTTTCCTATTCCCATGATTTTTATATTATACCTGATCAATCTATTTCTGGATTTTACATGGTGTCATAAAGATGACACTCTGTGTGGAGGCAAAAAATTTCCAACTTGACCATTAGATTGTGAGCATCCTCTTTATCTAATGGGAGTTCATCGATATTGAGGTAAGAATCCATCTACTTAGGTCTGTGGTTAATCAACTAGCCATTATCTTTGGTCCTAGTTATTCTATGCTTAGTCGGACAATTTAGTATTATTCAATCCTCCTCTTCAAATTGATATAAATAATTGAGACTAAGGTGGATAAGGCATCAACATTGTTATTTTAGGGAATATGTTCGACTACACTATGTGGAATAACTTGTGGCTCTTAGAGTCTTGCGAGCAATATCGATTGAATAATAAGGGGAGCTAAGTAAGAATCTAGAAAGATCACATAGACAATGTGGACGATTAATTCTAGTGGAAATCTACAACTTATATATATAATCAATATAAATAGACCTAGAAATCTAGGAACCTTATACTTATAAATAAGGGCGACCACACTGAATTTTAGTGTATTGAATTAAATCTTGCTCACAACGACTTAAACTCCTAGCTAGCAATCCTAGCACTCCAATCATATTTTTACTCTTTCATGAAATAAAAATCTCTCCCTACCTTCTTAGTGGACTTAGGCAAGATGATATGACAAACTAGGTTTATATTGTGTCCTTTCTATACTGCATTCATATTCCTGTGGACAAATCATAATATTACTTTTAATATGGATTTAATATCCCCTATAATTTGGCATCGTCTAAGGAAATGTTTTGAACTCTCACCATCGTGAAACATTCTGTCTTATAACAAATATGAGTGCTAACCAATCTCATCATTCGCATGCCAAAAGTTGAATTCAATCTGAGCTACAATAATTTTGGACGGGGCAAAATCTTGTAAGACATCCTTCTCTGCCTAAGCAATCTAGGTCAAGAGGGAGATATCCCAAAAGGTCTGGCCCTAGTCACCAAAGTCATACTCCCTCTGTTGACTAAGCTTTAAGGAGAGAAGCGTTATGAGTAGTCAGTATTTATGAAGAAAGGCTAGACCGCTATGATGAAGAAATTGCACGTTTGAGGAGGAAATTGACTGACTAATCATAAGAGCATATCTCTATTTCAAAGTTCCTGGAATGACTCAAACGAATTATAATTCATTCCTCGATGAACAAAAAGTTCGTATATACTTGGAAGGCTTCCAGGTCTAAGAGTCCCCATGCATTGCACTCTAGTACATGACATAGACATTACTTCCACGCTCATAAATCCATAAGCCTCAACTTCCCATCAGTTCAGCGAATGGAGTTTGCACAAAGTAGAATATTGGCTCGGGTCCATAGTGATATTAAATAGAGGTAGGAGAGAAGAAATTAAGAATTTCATTAAGAAACATTTGGAGTAAGGATGAATTCGAATTTGGCATAAACTCCAAAAATCTGTGCCAAATGAGCTTTAGGGCATGGATCCACCTAACCTTTCACCGTGGAGATAGAGACCATGGATCAGTCAAATCAATTCTCTATTTTGAAGATTAAAACTTATGATTGGAAGGTGGATTATTCCTATCATATGATCCATTACTGGAAGATGATGTCACTTTAGATGCATCATGATGCCATCATGTGCTAAGTATTTCCCTAAACTCTAGGGGAGATCGTCTTAAGAGTGGTTTGATAAGTAGTCCCTAAATCAATATCCTTATTCATAAATCTATTCAAATAGATTATGTCCCACTTCGTCACCAACAATAAAGTGATCAGTGAGGTTAACTCTCTAATCTCCCATAAAAGTATAAAGGGATAACCCCTCAGGCAGTATGCACAGTGCTATCGAGAATTATTTAATGATATAGATGACTAACATTAATAACTCATCATTTTATCCTTTAAGTTTGACATTTGTAGGGTGGATGATCTCTATCATTCCTTAATAAGTAAACCAACATCGATTATGGAAAATATCATAATGCGTATAGAAAAATATGCCAAAGTTGAAAATAAACCTATCACCGCAGAGGCTCCGAATGACCAGGGCTCTATTCAGTCGAAGAAGAATGACATGAAGAAGAATTTTAAAGGAGAAAAATAGTCTGCTTCGGCAATGAATGGATCATGAAATTACACTAGCAAGGGGAGATCCAAATCGAAACCAACGAAATGAACTTCTAAGTAGTATATATTTTATTTAAAGAGACTATTTAAGTTGTACTTCAAGAGATCGAACAAGATGTCTAGTGATCCTGGAGACAGGGATGCCAACCATAATTTCACCCATCACAAGCTCCATGGAAACCTTACAAATAATTGTAAGATGTTTAAGAAACATTTAGAGGGTCTCGTCCAATAGGGGTACCTTAAGGAGTTTATCGACACAACTAATACCAAGTATTTGGTAGGTTTAATGCGGTGCAGAAGATGAGTGATGATCTCCCACCATCATGAATGGTCATAACCATTCACAAACACATGGATCCTTCATAGTGTACTGGTAAAAAGCTTAGAGAAAGGGTAAATATTATAGCCTTCATCCAAGAGGCATTCCATATGGAAGTGTCCACGCCTATCTTGTCCAATAGGGAATGCAAAGACATAGACTTTGACAGAGCCATCATGTTCACTGACGAAAATCTAGTGGTGTGAATTTTTATCCTAAAAAGGCTTTAGTCCAATCCCTGCGAGTGTAAAGTTTCGCTGACAAGAGATTTAATCAATCAAGGGAGCTTACTAGAGATCTTGTTACTGAGTTTTCTGTAACAATCCAGGTTTTTGAGCGACTATTTTATACTATTTTGCCTGATGGGCTAATTTTATAAAATAGGGGATGTTGGAGTAAATATTATTTCCCGTGAGACTTAGGGATAATATTTACTATGTTTTGTCTATTTGCCGTTATGAGAAGGTAAATAGCATTATATTGTGTATTATTACGTCGTTATATGTGAAACGACGGTTATGACCTATATATGAAATTGGGTAAAATTAATGAAATAAAATGAAATTGGAACGTAAAAATAGTTCACACTTTCCCGAATGCCAAAATAGGGGGTGCGGTTGTTTTTAGAATAGTCGAGATAGTCGAAATAAGTGCCCAGTTATAATTTTTGAGATTCGGGCAATTTGAAGGGGTTATGACTCAATTCAGTGGTTACGAGTCATTTTAATGGTGTTTTAGCAATTAAAAGTGGGGGTTTATATTTTGAGACCCGTATAAATCCCCCACCCCTTTCTTTTTCTTCATTTTTGGGAGAGAAGCCAAAGGAGAGAGAGAGAGAAGAGAGATGGGAGAAAGAGAGAAATGAAGATGTTGGGCCGGATTCCGTCGCTACCGGAGGTGATCCGAGACTACGAACCTCGAGGCAAGTTTCTTACTTGCTAGATATTGATTTAATGTGATAAATCTGCAAGTGTAGTTAAGTTTTGGGAGGTTTAAACCATAAATGGGTTTTTGTAGATTTTGGTGTTTAATCCCTTAATCTTGTGTTTTAATTTGATTTGAGGTGAAATAATTAATTGTATGATGTTTAGAAGTGATTGGGTAGCATTATTTGTTGTTGTGGTTGGGTGAAATAGCGGGTAGAAGCTTTGTTGGCTCGTTAATGGCCGAAACAGCTTCTCGAAGAAGAAGCTGTCCGCCAGGATCGATTGATCGAAGCCTTCGATCGATCGACGGCCAGGGGTCGATCGATCGACCCCTTCTGAAAAAGTGAGATTTTTCTAGTTTTGTTTTAGCCCTTTTCTTTTAGGTTCAAGGTTTAGGAACCTTCCTTTGGGAAGTAATGGGGAGTCCTAGAGGGTTGTTATTGGGTAGACTAATGTCCTAGGTTAAGAGGGGATATTTGGGTTACCCGAGGGCTAGTTGTATAGGTTAATGTCCGAATGATATAAGGGGTTAACCTAAAGATAAATTGGAAGTTAAAATATTAATGTTGAGCTTTTGGGAGACACTCCATTATGGAGACTCACTTTGAGGGTTTATGAAATAAAATGAACTCTTGGAGGCTATTTTGAGGTTAGTGGCACTTTGGGTCTTAGGTCATTAATAAAATATGACTTAATAAGAATGAATTGCACATTCTAAAACTTGGTGCTTAATGGCTAAATGAATGATTTTTGGAAAAGTAAAATTGGAAGTTTTCAAAATGGAAAAAGTAATGTTTTTCATAAATGTTAATTTATGGATACACCCCTCTCTAAATCACTATCATAAGGGAAGTCGCGCGCGTTGTGGTGAAGCCCCCTGGCTAATGAATGCAGGGTGGATATAGTCCCTAGGCCATGTGAGCGTTTGTGATTGTATATTTTTCTGCGCTGGTTAGGAGCTTCCGGGTATGGTCTTGACTATCCCGCAGGCACATGGACGCTTCCCCACGTTTCGATAGTATCCCAGGTTGTCTTGATGATAGGCCCTGCAAGATGATAGCCATTTAGGGGCGTGCACAGTGGGAAAACCCGGACGGGGGGGTCTTAGAATCGTTATATATATATGATTATAACTATTCTGAATCAAGTTGGACTTGATGTATAATGGGTGCCACAAAGAGCACAATGAAATGCCATAAAGAGCATGAGAAAGTGCCACAAAGAGCACGATGAAATGCCATAAAGAGCATATAATGATGATTATATTCCTGATAAGGAAGAGATTTTTACAAAAGGTATAATGGAGATAAAATTCCACAAAGAGCATAGAAACTATGATTATATTTCCTGATAAGGAATAGAATTTCGAAATGAAATAGTATATGATGAAAGTAATTTGGTAAACGTTTGATAAAATGTTGTACCATTTATATGTGTTCCTAAAGATGAATTAAGAATTGTGCCATTAGATGATGAATGGGTTTATTTTTATAACCCTTGAGTAGCTGTAGATGTGACCTCCCACCCTTATGCACACACATACATTTATTGATTATTCCGTGCTAAGGATCTAATGGATCTCAATGATCAACCTTTCCTAAGTAGTAGTGTATCGGGGGGGTTCCTTGTTTGGATTTTGCTTTGCGAGACACCCCATGCACGAATAGGGCATAGTGTTGAGACTGGGGAGAAGTTAGCCCTTAGTAATTAGGGTTAACTAGATCATCTCATAATATTACGCTAGGTTGCTGCTAGATTGAGAGGTGAGAAATATTACTGTTATCTGCGAGAGAATTACGCACTTAACAGTCATGCATTTTTAGTCACATGGTAATCATATCAAACCGGGCCCTGACTCGTATCTATATTTCTCTGTTTCTGAATATTCTTTGTCGTTACAGGTGCTCTACCGCATGGACACCCGTGAGTACATTTCCATTCCAGTTGTCATGGAGCTACAACATATTGCGGATGTTGTAGGTTGCTTAAATTAGACGCTTCCTTCTATTGTACTCTAGTTTTGTTCAGTATATTTATTCGGGCGTGTTTTGCCCAAGGTATTGCACTCATTCATTATATTGTAAATAGAGAATTGTAATACTCTATGTATTATTTGTATTGGTCTGTGCACCGATAGCTTATTCGGTGATTATTTATTGTATTGTCATACTTCACTCATCGATTTTTGATATCCATCGTTTTTACAAATGGGATTGTCTAAGTGTTTTCTTTTCTTTTTAAAATTTTAAATTTGACAGTCCATTTTCTAAAATGATTGGTGGTTATCTCACACTATTATTTTAATCGACAGTGATGCTAAGAATGGACCATCTATGATTCCTGCGATTATTGGGGTATTGGGATGGCCACCTATTATTTTAGTAGGCGGGTTGTCACAGATGGTATCAGAGCATTAGGTTCTAGAGTCCTTAGGAATCTGTGCGGATGTTCTACGTCTTGTGCGTTTCTCTCTGTTTGATGTAGAGCCTTAGGAATAAGGTCGTTGAATTCTCTTGTGAGATTTCGTTCTCCTGCTATTGTATGAGAACCTCGAAGATCTTCTGCACGTTCGTGTGAGACTTGTAAGTCGTCATATGAAGGGCGTTGAGGGCGGCCATTGTGAAGGCGTCATATGATGGGATTACTATAAGCTGTAGGCTGTGGTCGGGAATAAGGGCCGCTTTGGAGGTCTCTCCCTTTGTAGCATTTTTTTATATTTCTGCCGTGACTACTAAGTACAGTGGAAATAGTTTTCCCGGGTACCGCTGTCGGTAGAGAGTGGTACTATGCTTGGGATTCAAGTAATGTCAATTTGGAGTTGAGAGGTCCTTGACCAGGAGCACATGTTGAAGTTCGGTTGGATAGAGGAAGTGTAACCTCATTCGGTGAGAACGTAAGGCCCGAGAGTTTTGGCCTAGATATGGGTATAGAAGTGCCCAGGTGTGAGGGTTTGAGGAGAACCTTTCACCCATTGGAGTAAGGTTGAAGTGGCAGGAATGGTAGTCGCCTCTCGTTGGTGGGGCATAATGTTTTACCCATAGAGAGGGCCCCTCAGTGGAAATGATAGGCTCGTAAGTAAGTGTTGGTAACACTTCTAGAGTAGTAGTGTTCATGAGACCCCATTAGTGGACATCCACCCGAGGAAGACTCGTGGAACTAAGGTCGAGGAGGCTGGTAGGATGTTCTCTTTACTGAGGAGGCTAAGGGAACTACGCGTTCTGATCTTGTCGATTGAAGATAACCAATATGGATGGGACTCCTAGTTGGGACATTGATGGAAGTAGTTTGGTTCAGATGAGACTTGAGTGACGTGTCTTGGAACCATTGGTAGTATCCAAGGAGATTGGCTAGTATGTTGGTGGGATTTCCAACTAGGATGCAAATGGTGCATTCCTTATGTGAGATGGAGTGGTATGGTGTTAGTCTTAGATTCGGGTGTGTATATCGAGATTGTGATAGTATCGGTACATTTTTTTTATATATATAGTAAATATATCTATGTGGCTTCCATGATAGGGAAGTTCTGTATTTTCCTTTTCACTCGTTATGGGGCGAGTGGTGATATGTGGTACGTGCTACTTGTATTATATGTAAAATACGAGTAAAGATATTTTTGGTTGGGTTGGTGTGATATCAAGCGAATAAATCGCGAGGCTATCCTATTTCTAGTTCTGGGAGAAGGACTAGTTGTTCTATAATATCTCCCCTGGATACGGGTCGAGACTTTATAGAGGTGGTTTACGGTATGTAGATAGTTTCCTTTATTTTTGTTTTTATTCTATTTACTTGCTTTGTTTGCTTTGCTTGTGTATGTTGTGCCTTATCTCCACGACCGGCTAGTTAAGGGGATTGTGTGGAGGGGTTCCTTGTTTGGATTTCGCTTCGGCGAGACGCTCCACGCATGAACCTTAACGACGTTGGGAGTGGAGAGATGTGCATTTTCTTTTCTTTTCTGTTCTTTCTTTTCTTTTTCGGTTGGTAGAGATGCTGGGTTGGAAGGTTTAGCCAAGAATCACGTATATGAGTGATTAATGGTTAAGTTGATGTATGATATATGAGCACTATGATAGTTTTCCTCTGATCGATGTGGGGAAGACTAAGATTATGAAAGTCCGATAGAGACTTATGGTTATGCCTTAATGAGAGGGCCATTTATATAGAGGTATATGTGTATTTTGGAATAAGTATTTATGGCATCTTACAAAAAGTAAATGCCTCAGCTGATTGTTATGGTGGGACGTAGAAGTATATATGTATTAGTAGAGTTACGAGTTAGGATTTTGTTGTTCCCGATCATGTGTCTTCGACCGTTACTTCTCGACGACCGATAATGCGAGGTAGTAGTGTAACGGGAGGGTTCCTTGTTTGGATTTTGCTTCGGCGAGACGTCCCATTCATGAAATCGAGCTAATGTCAGAAGTCGGGAAGGGTCTTGGACACTAGGGATATATTTAGTCTTATACTTATACGACTAGATTAGATAGAATATAGATCGTCTTTAGGATTCTTAGGACGCTAGGCCCTTAGGGCATGCCACGTTATTTTAGGAAGGTGGTTGGGAGTTGACCACAATATGTTTGTGGGTTAACTCTATATAGGATTTGGTCCCTAGAACGAGAAGTAAAGGATCTCGAGAGGTTCGGGATGTTGGGCCAAAGGAGATGAGGCCTTTCTTAGATAGATTGCGATGTAGGTAACCTATAATTCGAAGAGTCGAAGTATGAGCTGACTTTTTCTCCTACACTCGTGTTGTTATGATTAACAGTGGGTTTAACGAACGAGTCTTTGCCTGGAATGGGAAGTATTTATATGGGAGCATGGACTCATTGTTCATGTGTCTCACACTTTTAAAACTTAGTGAGAAGTATTATCCCACGCTTGATTTGGAATTCATAGCGGTAGTATTCGCCTTAAAGAATTAGAGGCATTACTTCCTGGGCAGGAATTTGGGTCTTTTCACGAGCAACAAGTTTGTGATCGTGAAGGACTATCGATAGGATATTCCTTTCGCTAAGGCAATGCGAACGAGAGTAGTATAGGCGCCGAGTAGAAACCGTCAGAGCGTTTATTCGTGGCATGGAAGGCCAAGTGGAGTGAGCTTAACCGAGGGGACGCAAGTGTAAGAGCATTTATGTCCGTGATTGACCCTTTCAACTACTTGTGCATAGAGAGTAGTGTGGAATGAGGACGGGTATATCCGTGGACATTTTTATTAAATTGCCGATAATGCAACAGTCATGATTCTAGTTGAGAAAACTGTGAATCATTGGACCAATCGTTGCTTACTCAATGGAAACGGGCGGACTAAGTATAGGAGAGTACGCCCAGCCCTGCGTGGTGGAGTTTTAGATCTGTATGCGGTTCCTATCAAACAGTGGTGAACTGAGAGAGACATTCGTGTCAAAGTACTGGTAAAGTTTCCAGGAAGAAATGGGAACCGTGTGGATATGGGGTATATCCTACCACCCGTAAATGGATGGGTGGGTTTGATTTAAAGGAAGGATTGGAGTAGTAGTTCTAATGGATCGAACTTCAGTACAATAATTTGGATCGTTTCCTATGAGTAGGATGCCGTGTGTAGCCTAGTATAGTTGGCAGTGTGCCTTGTCTGTTCGTTGGAATGGAAACAACAAATAGTATATTTTTGGGCTTGGAGTAGTCCGAGAATATCTTTTTCATGATTGGGCTCATTGAGCCGAATTCGTTTGAGGAATACGCCAACGCGAATAGGGTTTGTAGTATTGGGGTTAGTGATTGTAAGTTAGTGTAGTTATTCCCTAGTAAGGGTGTGACGTGTTTCGAAAAGTAAGGTAATTTGTGCCGAGATTGTGTAGGTATCTCCTCCCTTAGTAGAAGGGTGGGATCGATAGTTCCTGAGGAACGAATTGGTGCTATGTAATAGCATGATGTTGTGGACTGAGATCGAATAGTAACGACCTTAGTCTGAGTCCTAGGGGGACATTGCACTATAGAGGGGTTTGCTAGTATGGTAGCACGGTTTTTGGTATAGTATACCCTTTATATGGTTATGGGTTACGCCTGAATTTTGAGGGCAAAATTCCTCTTTAAGGGGGGGAGTATGTAACAACCCAGGTTTTTGAGCGACTATTTTATACTATTTTTCCTGATGGGCTAATTTTATAAAATAGGGGATGTTGGAGTAAATACTATTTCCCGTGAGACTTAGGGATAATATTTACTATGTTTTGTCTATTTACCGTTATGAGAAGGTAAATAGCGTTATATTGTGTATTATTGCGTCGTTATATGTGAAACGACGGTTATGACCTATATATGAAATTGGGTAAAATTAATGAAATAAAATGAAATTGGAACGTAAAAATAGTTCACACTTTCCCGAATGCCAAAATAGGGGGTGCGGTTGTTTTTAGAATAGTCGAGATAGTCGAAATAAATGCCCAGTTATAATTTTTGAGATTCGGGCATTTTTAAGGGGTTATGACTCAATTAAGTGGTTACGAGTAATTTTAATGGTGTTTTAGCAATTAAAAGTGGGGGTTTATATTTTGAGACCCGTATAAATCCCCCACCCCTTTCTTTTTCTTCATTTTTGGGAGACAAGCCAAAGGAGAGAGAGAGAGAAGAGAGATGGGAGAAAGAGAGAAATGAAGATGTTGGGCCGGATTCCGTCGCTACCGGAGGTGATCCGAGACTACGAACCTCGAGGCAAGTTTCTTACTTGCTAGATATTGATTTAATGTGATAAATATGCATGTGTAGTTAAGTTTTGGGAGGTTTAAACCATAAATGGGTTTTTGTAGATTTTGGTGTTTAATCCCTTAATCTTGTGTTTTAATTTGATTTGAGGTGAAATAATTAATTGTATGATGTTTAGAAGTGATTGGGTAACATTATTTGTTGTTGTGGTTGGGTGAAATAGCGGGTAGAAGCTTGGTTGGCTCATTAATGGCCGAAACAGTTTCTCGAAGAAGAAGCTGTCCGCCAGGATCGATCGATCGAAGCCTTCGATCGATCGACGGCCAGGGGTCGATCGATCGACCCCTTCTGAAAAAGTGAGATTTTTCTAGTTTTGTTTTAGCCCTGTTCTTTTAGGTTCAAGGTTTAGGAACCTTCCTTTGGGAAGTAATGGGGAGTCCTAGAGGGTTGTTATTGGGTAGACTAATGTCCTAGGTTAAGAGGGGATATTTGGGTTACCCGAGGGCTAGTTGTATAGGTTAATGTTCGAATGATATAAGGGGTTAACCTAAAGATAAATTGGAAGTTAAAATATTAATGTTGAGCTTTTGGGAGACACTCCATTATGGAGACTCACTTTGAGGGTTTATGAAATAATATGACCTCTTGGAGGCTATTTTGAGGTTAGTGGCACTTTGGGTCTTAGGTCATTAATAAAATATGACTTAATAAGAATGAATTGCACATTCTAAAACTTGGTGCTTAATGGATAAATGAATGATTTTTGGAAAAGTAAAATTGGAAGTTTTCAAAATGGAAAAAGTAATGTTTTTCATAAATGTTAATTTATGGATACACACCTCTCTAAATCGCTATCATAAGGGAAGTCGCGCGCGTTGTGGTGAAGCCCCCTGGCTAATGAATGCAGGGTGGATATAGTCCCTAGGCCATGTGATCGTTTGTGATTGTATATTTTTCTGCGCTGGTTAGGAGATTCCGGGTGTGGTCTTGACTATCCCGCAGGCACATGGCCGCTTCCCCACGTTTCGATAGGATCCCAGGTTGTCTTGATGATAGGCCCTGCAAGATGATAGCCATTTAGGGGCGCGCACAGTGGGGAAACCCGGACGAGCGGTCTTAGAATCGTTATATATATATGATTATAACTATTCTGAATTAAGTTGGACTTGATGTATAATGGGTGTCACAAAGAGCACAATGAAATGCCATAAAGAGCATGAGAAAGTGCCACAAAGAGCACGATGAAATGCCATAAAGAGTATATAATGATGATTATATTCCTGATAAGGAAGAGATTTTTACAAAAGGTATAATGGAGATAAAATGCCACAAAGAGCATAAAAACTATGATTATATTTCCTGATAAGGAATAGAATTTCGAAATGAAATAGTATATGATGAAAGTAATTTGGTAAACGTTTGATAAAATGTTGTACCATTTATATGTGTTCCTTAAGATGAATTAAGAATTGTGCCATTAGATGATGAATGGGTTTATTTTTATAACCCTTGAGTAGCTGTAGATGTGACCTCCCACACTTATGCACACACATACATTTATTGATTATTCCGTGCTAAGGATCTAATGGATCTCAACGATCAACCTTGCCTAAGTAGTAGTGTATCGGGGGGGTTCCTTGTTTGGATTTTTCTTTGCGAGACACCCCACGCACGAATAGGGCATAGTGTTGAGACTGGGGAGAAGTTAGCCCTTAGTAATTAGGGTTAACTAGATCATCTCATAATATTACGCTAGGTTGCTGCTAGATTGAGAGGTGAGAAATATTACTGTTATCTGCGAGAGAATTACGCACTTAACTGTCATGCATTTTTAGTCACATGGTAATCATATCAAACCGGGCCCTGACCCATATCTATATTTCTCTGTTTCTGAATATTCTTTGCCGTTATAGGTGCTCTACCGCATGGACACCCGTGAGTACATTTCCATTCCAGTTGTCATGGAGCTACAGCATATTGCGGATGTTGTAGGTTGCTTGTATTAGACGCTTTTTCTATTGTACTCTAGTTTTGTTCAGTATATTTATTCGGGCGTGTTTTGCCCAAGGTATTGCACTCATTCATTATATTGTAAATAGTGAATTGTAATACTCTATGTATTATTTGTATTGGTCTGTGCACCGACAGCTTATTCGGTGATTATTTATTGTATTGTCATACTTCATTCATCGATTTTCGATATCCACCGTTTTTACAAATGGGATTGTCTAAGTGTTTTCTTTTCTTTTTAAAATTTTAAATTTGACAGTCCGTTTTCTAAAATGATTGGTGGTTATCTCATACTATTATTTTAATCGACAGTGATGCTAAGAATGGACCATCTATGATTCCTGTGATTATTAGGTATTGGGCTGGCCACCTATTATTTTAGTAGGCGGGTTGTCACATTTTCTAGTCAAGATCAGCTACACCATTCAATATATGGATACTAAGTTTAGACCACTATCGTATTGAACGAGAATGTAGATACTCCTTTGGCGAAGATCAAGATATCAATTAAAGCCAACCTAGTCAATCGCGAGATAAAGTTTCATGTCATCTAGTCAGAGTCACCTTATAATGCCATCCTGGGCAGAGATTTATTCCACCCCATAAGGTCTATCCATTAATCCCTTCACTAAAATCTCAAGTGCTTAAAAGACCAGGGATTCTTCGAAATTCATATAGATGAGGGTATATCTCACAGCTGCTTTTTTATTGCCATCAAGATTAAGTAAAACAGGCCCAAGATGAGTTATAAAGATGACAATTCGCAGAATGACCATCCCAAGTCGAAAACAAATGGCATTCGACCAAGGGTTGAAGAAACTCAGATAGCCCTCATCGAAAGAGAACTCATAACTATTCATGTAGATTCATCTCAACCTGATAAAGTCGTTCTGATCGGATCATAACTACATAAGGAGGAGGTAAAGTATCTCATCCCCTTCTTAAGAACTAACATCGACATCTTCGCATGGCAACCCTAAAATGTTTTCGTCATATATTGGATATTTCCCATCATCGGCTACATGTGGATCTAATTTTCTGAGCGATCAAACATAAGCCTAGGAAGTCAGTGCTAAAACAATTCATGGATGTGGAAAGAAAAGTAAAAATACCTCATCTAGGTCGGCTCAATCAAAGAATTACAATTATCGAACTAGATCTCTAATATCATTGTGGTCAAGAATAAGAGCAGAAAGTGAAGGTGTGTGTATAATTCACCTAAATTAACAAGCATTTACCAAATAATCATTTATCACTACCCTAGATTAACCACGCTAGGGATTCAATAGCTGGGTATTAACAAATGAGTTTCATGGATGTGTACTCTGACTATCATCAGATACAACTATTTGACCTACACCAATACAAGACATCATTCATAACTACACTAGGGTTTTACTATTATAAATTAATGTCGTTCAGTTTGAAAAACGCAGGGGAAACATACTAATACCTTATGATAGAGATGTTCAAGAAGAAGATCAGTATAATCATCGAGGTCTACATCGATGATATTCTTGTTAAAAGAAGACAATAATCCTACCACATCAATGATTTGGAGAATACCTTAAAGATCCTCATAGAGTACAAGATGAAGCTGAATGCCTCCAAGTGTATTATCGAAGTGAGCTTTGATAAGTTCCTAGGGCATACAAAGGGGGATAGAGGCAAATATGGACCATATCAAGTCTCTATTGGAAATTAAAAAGTTGACCACCATCAGGGATGTGTAGGTTCTCATAAGTATGATAGTGGTATTTAATTGCTTCATATTCAGGTCGTTATATAATTGTAAACCTTTCTTCTAAGTATTGAAGAAAAAACTCTCAATAGTATGGACATAGGAGTGCGATTGAGAGCTCGAGCGAATTTAGAAGTACTTATTATAGACACCCAATCCTAATACCCCTTAAGTACCTTATCAGGTCCCTAACATTCCTCCACCGACCGTAAACCCTAGATCATACTCCAATTACAGTTCTAGAGGCCACCAAATGCTCTTAATACCCATTTGATTCAAATAAAACTCTAACCTAAGTAAAGCTCAATGAAACCTTAAAGGGTTGTGAATTCCCTTTCCAACAATCCATTCCGTGCATGAATCGACCTCTTAACTCCAAAAACTGCTCGTCTAGAGACCATCAGGTGCTTTTGAACCTGATTTGACTTTTATGAACTCCCAAACCCGAGAATACCTCAATGGATTCTTGAAGGGATCTTAATTTCCTTTCCAATGGTCCCGACAGTGCATGATTAGGGTACACAATTAGCATTTTCTGCCCATTTTTTTTTGAAAAAGTCCGTTCCTAACTACCCATAGGCACCCCGACCTCCTTCCTATCGGCATGATGTACTTTCCTTTCCTAGTAAGGCAGGCACTATATCGATAGGTAGGACAGGGGTCATGTCGATCAACACCCCCAACCCAAAAAGTTCACTATATAAAGAGCCCATATTCTAAAGGAGGTCCCTTTCAACAGTCAGTAAACATTCCCTTAAAATCATAGCATTTTAATTACCAAAAAAAGCCTATTTTCCAGCATTCCTCAGCATCACTTTCCTACCAAATTTATTCATCTACCTGATCCTATCATACCACTACAAAAATTATCCTCCATATGTCCCAAATCCAATAATAAAAGTCGTATAGGAGGTCTACCCTCATCTTTTTTCTAGTTTATTCATATATTGTTATTAATTACTTTATTCTCATTTTGTGATATCTTTTAGTTTTGTTTCATTATCTCACATGAAGTCATATCCATCTTTTTTACTATCAGTATTTCACACAACTTATTTTAAAAAAACCTAAAAAAGACTAAAAAGGTTTACTTGTAAATTTCAAAAGTAAGACTTCCTCATTTTCTCACACTTTAACACATTTTTCTCAAAAGCACTGAAAGTGGAACTCCACCCCTATGCCATTGTTGATACCAAAATTAGTATGCTGATGTGGACGAATAATAAGAAGACACATGTCAATCTACGTGGCACAATAGCAATGAGGAAGTTCATTCCCCCGACCAAGTCAGACTCACTCCGAGCAACAAGTATACTCCGAGGAACTCCAGCTCTCCGAGGAACTCCAACGCTCCGAGGAACTCCAGCCCTCCGAGGAACTCTTGGACGACGAACAACTAAGGCGGTTCGAGCTGCATCTCGACCGCAGCATTGATTGCCAGATAATCAACAGTTCAACTATTCATTGAATGCTTATCATCTTGACGCACACGTTTGAAGAGCATTAAATGAATTACCCTTTCATATGTGGATCATTTAATGTAACACCCTTTCATGTACAGCCTAAGGTCTATAAAAACCTTGTATCAACCTCATTCAAGGGGACCGGAATTTCTTGATAGCACTTGTAATCGATAATTCCCAAACACTCAGCAATAACATAACAGTGGACGTAGGCCATTCGTACAAGGTTGAACCACTTTAAAATATTCTATCTCATTTATTTATCTGTGATTAAATTATTAGAGTGATCTAGTTTTTTACATCAACAGATTGGCGCCGTATGTGAGAACGATTGTTATTATTGTTTTTTTTTTCCACCAAAAATCATTCATCATAAATGGCAGATAATCCGAAATCCAGCAATCGAAACGCTGGAAATGCTGGAAATCCTCCAAATCCCTCTGCACCTCCAGATCTGGCTGGGATTATGACGAATCTGGCTCAAGGACAAATCGCCATGCAGGAAACAATGCGACAACTCATACAGACCCTTCATGGCGGTGCACCTGCACGTTCAGGACAGCGAAGTGGTCAGAGGCAAACTTATTTACTTTCTTCACGATTCAGGCGTACTGAGTCATATCGTAATGAGGAGTCTGATGATTTCTCTTATCAACCTGGGCGAACTTCATCAATAAGGGCTACAGATACTGATCAACGTATCACTCTCTCTCCAGAAAGACCCAGTGCCTTAGAGAGACTGAGCAGGGTGTCTCCTTTCAGTCGATTAGGCCCTAGGAGGAATAGGAGTCCACCTAAGACCATGTCGAGGAGTTTTCGATGACCATCAGATCTAAGAGAGGAATCAGCACAATCACGACCAGTTGCTCGTCAAGATAGATCTCAAGAGGCTACATCAGAACGATCAATTGCTCGAACTAATCAGCTCGAGGAAGGAAACGATGCGTGGAAGGGTTACATTCAGCGGTTGGAGGATATATTGGGAGAAATGGCTAAGGCGAAGAATCCCTTACAACAAACTTTTGTTCAAGGGACACCTTTTGTCCAGGCTATTGTGGGTTTTCCTACCCCGTCAAAGTTTAAAGCACCTGTGGTGACCCCCAAATATGATGGAAAGACAGATCCTGTTCTTCATGTAGAGCAATATCAAGCTGCCGCCGACATCTACGCTGTCCCCGACGAGATGAGATGTAGAGCATTCTCAGGAACTCTTACTGGATCTGGCCAAATATGGTACAACAATCTTCCTCGGGGTAAGATTTCAACTTTCTTTCAATTGGCCGAGTTGTTCATCGGTAATTTCTGTTTTGGAGCAAAGCCAGTAAAAATAGTAGCACACTTGTTAAGTGTTAGACAAAAATCAGGTGAGAGCACTAGAGATTACATAACTCGTTTCAATAACGAGAAACTGGAAGTCATAGATTATGAGGAAAAGACAACAATCACCGCATTGATGAGTGGGTTTTTACCTAACAAGTTGTATTACACTTTGGCCAAAGATCCACCTACAACTATGTCAGAGTTGATGGCAAAAGCGGCCAAAATCATGAATGCCGAGGAGGCTATGGCTGCGAAGAAGAATATGGATAAAGAAACCAAGGTGGAAGACGACAAATCCAAGAAGAAAGAGCATAAGGGCAATGGCGGTGACAAGCATTCCAAGAATGATAGGTCGTCATGGGAAGTCCTAAAAAAATTTGATAATTATACTCCTTTGAAAATGGGTATTAATCATGTCTTGGAAGAAATCAAGAATAACGAGGAAGTAAAGTGGCCAAAGAAACTGAGGTCAGCCCCTGACCTAAGGAACAGGGATAAATATTGCGAGTTCCATAAGGATCTCGGCCATATGACCAAAAATTGCATAGCTCTTCAGAACGAGATCAAAACACTCATCCGAAGAGGGAAACTAGCAAAGTATGTTGATCGGGGAGGCGAAAGAAGAAATAATGACCGAACTCGAGAAAGGTCTAGATCTCCTCGTCGAGCAGAGGAGAAAAAGAAAAGGGATCATGAAGATGATACAGAGGATGACCCCGATCTTCCCAAGAAACCAAGGCAGCCAGAACGAGATGTATTTTCAATACGCTTTGGATCATTTGATTGTAATGTCATTACAGGAGGAGATGCAGGAGGAGGAGACCTTACTGCAGAAATAAAAGCTTATCTCGGTGAGGCTCAGGCTTGCTCATACATTCAACGGATAAATTTGGCTGAAGAGGATCGCCCGAGAAAGGTAAACAAAGAGAAGCTGGTCATTGGATTTTCAAAAAACGACCTGGAAGGTGTTATTTACCCTCACGATGACCCTTTAGTGATCAAAATGAGGATGAAAGAAGTAGTGATTTCAAGGGTGCTAGTAGATAATGTTAGTTCGGCCGACATCATGTACTATTCATGCTTTGACAGTTCGAATTTGAAATTATCTCAATTAGAACCTTATCACAGACCTCTATGGTTTTGCTGGCGAGAAAGTTTTTCCACTTGGGACGATCAAGTTGGATATATTCATTGGAACTTGGCCTGCTTATCGAACAGAAAGAATACGCTTCTTTGTGATGGATAAGAATGTACAGTCAGCTTACAACATCATCATGGGAAGAGTTGGTTTGAAGAAGTTCGAAGCAGTTCCATCTACAGTACATCAGTGTTTAAAATTCCCAACAAATTTCGGAGTAGGAGTTGTGAAAGGTGATCAGAAAGTAGCTCGAGAATGCTATTATTCGTCTGCCGAGCAAGAGGAGCTTGAAGAATCAAGGAAAAAGACTACTACCTACCAGTGGAGGAAGGTACAGAATTTGAAACACTTGATCCTAGAGATGAATCCCAACTTGTAAAAGGACAGGTAGTGGAATCTACAGAAAATGTTATTCTGGACGACTAACACCCTGAACGAGTAACCCAGATAGGTTCATCATTGGATGTTTCAATAAAATAGGAGTTGATAACTTTCTTGAGAAACAGGAAGAAAACTTTTGCATCGAGTCATGAGGACATGCCAGGAATAGATCCAAACTTCTTATGTCACGAGCTCAATGTGAATAAGGAGATCAAGCCTGTAAAGCAAAGAAGAAGAGTATTTAGTCCCGAGAAGAATCAAGCTATACAAGAGGAGGTCGAGAAGCTCCAGAAAGCCCAATTCATTGAAGATGTGAAGTATCCAGACTGGTTGGCAAATGTGGTGATGGTAAAAAAGAAAAACAATAAATGGAGAATGTGTGTTGATTTCACTGATATCAACAAGGCCTGCCCAAAGGATCACTTCCCATTGCCCAGAATTGACCAACTAGTGGGTGCTACCTCGGGG
The DNA here is from genome assembly GCA_949130495.1 of Sambucus nigra. Classification (NCBI taxonomy): domain Eukaryota; kingdom Viridiplantae; phylum Streptophyta; class Magnoliopsida; order Dipsacales; family Adoxaceae; genus Sambucus; species Sambucus nigra. Next base: position 407,751,281 of record OX422209.1, on the reverse strand, counting down.
CACGAGCTGCTCAGCTTCATGGATGCTTACTCTAGTTACAACCAGATCAAAATGAAACCTGAAGACAGGGAAAGCACTTCTTTTATTACCACTAGGGGAACTTATTGTTATAATGTTATGCCTTTTGGTTTGAAAAATGCAGGAGCGACATATCAGCGGCTGATGAACAAGGTTTTTGACGAACAAATCAGTTGCAATATGGAAGTCTATGTCGACGATATGCTGATAAAGAGCAAAAAAGCTGCTGATCATCTAGTTGACTTAGGTCAAACCTTTGATCAACTGGATAAATACCAAATGAAGCTCAACTCGACGAAGTGCACCTTTGGAGTACGAGAAAGAATGTTCCTCGGGTACATCGTCAACCAGCGAGGCATTGAGGCAAATCCATCAAAGATCAAAGCTCTTTTAGGGTTGCGATTTCCAACAACGAAGAAAAATGTACAGAGTCTTACAGGACGAGTTGCAGCGCTCAACAGATTTGTATCTCGAGCAACTGATAGATGCCTCCCATTCTTCAAAACGCTTCGAAAAACTTTCGAGTGGAATGATGAATGTGAGAAAGCCTTTCAAGACTTGAAGAAATATTTGGGAGCACCTCAATTGTTATCCAGGCCAGTAATGGGAGAGAAATTGTACTTGTACCTTGCAGTATCAGAAAGTGCAGTCAACTCGGCATTGATCAGATTGGAGAATGGAGTCCAGAAGCCAATTTATTACACAAGTAAGGCTTTCCGAGGTGCAGAGATCAGGTACCCAAAGCTGGAAAAATTAGCATTGGCATTAATTGAAGCAAGTAGAAGAATGAGGCCTTATTTCCAGGCCCATACCATCGTCGTGTATACCGATATGCCATTGAGGCAAGCCCTTCATAAGCCAGAAAAATCAGGAAGATTAATGTATTGGGCAATAGAGCTCGGTGAATATGATATTGTGTATGAACCCAGATCATCATTAAAAGGGCAGGCTGTAGCAGACTTTATAGCAGAATTTACATATCCTGATACCCCCGAGGAACAAAAGTTGCTCGCTGACCAACCTGTGGATGTTACAGGACCAACAGACATAAGTCCAGATCAACTCCGGTTGGTAAAAGGGCTTGTGGATGTAGAAAGGTCATCAAATTCAAACCCAGACCAACTCCGGTTGGTAAAAGGGTGAGAAGAGATGGTCGACGAAGAGCGAAAAATACCAGGGGAGGATAAAATGAAACAACAAATATTTCACCGAGGAACTCTGTCAGATAAGAAATTTGAAGACGATTTACCTACATGGAGATTATATGTAGATGGGTCATCTTGCATAACAGGTTGTGGGGCAGGGATTATTTTGAAAACCCCAGACGAGATTGACATGGAATATGCCCTGCGATTCCAATTCAAAGCTTCCAATAATGAGGCTGAATATGAAGCCTTGATAGCAGGTCTTAATTTAGCAAAGATTATGGAAGCGCAACAAGTAATGGTATTCAGTGATTCTCAATTAATTGTGAATCAGATGATGGGAACATATGCAGTTAAAGGAGAATTAATGGTCAAGTATCATGCAAAGGCGATGGAGTTGTTGGCAGAATTTGATGCCATTCAGTTGATCAGAATACCAAGAATGGAGAATGCACAAGCGGACGCACTGGCCCAACTAGCATCAGCTACTCGTACCGAGCTGTGAATAACTATACCAATTGAAGTATTAGAAGCTCAGAGCATAGATGAAGACCTGACGATGAATGTTATTACCTTTGATTTAGGACCATCTTGGATGGATCCCATCAGGGCATATATTGAGGAGGGAGAATTGCCGGAAGATAAGTTCGCTGCAAAGAAATTGAAGTTTAAAGCTGCTCGGTATGTACTAACTAATGGTGTTTTGTATAGACGAGGAATTATGGTAGGTTTGCAGAGATGTGTGCATCCATTCGAGGTGAAGGAATTGATTGAAGAGATCCATGAAGGGTCCTGTGGAGCCCATGTAGCAGGTCGGACACTTTTGCAAAGGGTGATGACACAAGGATACTACTGGCCAATGATGAGGGCTGATTGTATAGCCTATGCTAAGAGATGTGATAAATGCCAACGTTTTTCCTCCATCTGAAGAACTCCACAAGCATTGTTGACACCCATAACTTCCCCTTGGCCATTCGCCATGTGGGGAATGGATTTGGTTGGACCACTGCCAACGACCCGAGGAAGATTCAGGTACCTCGTCGTCGCAGTGGATTATTTTACTAAGTGGGTAGAAGCTGCGCCTCTGATTGATATGACATACGAGAAGGTGTACCAATTCGTTTGGAAGAATATCATATGCCGATATGGTCTCCCTCATGCCTTCATCACAGACCGTGGAACACAATTCGATAACGAGGATTTTGCTGCCTATTGTCGACAATCAAACATTTTGAAGACTCATTCAGCACCAGGCCATCCTCAAAGCAATGGACAGACTGAAGTGATGAATAGAACATTACTAAATGGTTTGAAGAAGAGGCTAAGTGAGGCTAAAGACAATTGGATTAATGAGCTACAATCAGTATTGTGGGCTTACCGAACAACTCCCCGAGCAGCAACTAGAGAATCACCATATATGCTGGCATTTGGAAGTGAGCCTGTAATACCTGCCGAGTTGGGTCTTCCAACACACAGAGTGCTGAATTTCAATTCCCCAGTCAGCGACTTGATGAGGAGATTAGATTTGGACATGCTCGAGGAAGTTAGAGAAGAGGCAGCCATTAGGAATGCTGCTTATCAACAACGAACAACCCTGTTCTACAACAAGAGGGTGAAAAAATGCGATTTAAAAGAAGGAGATTACGTGCTAAATAAAGTCATTCAGAAGCACAATAAGTTGGAAGCAAACTGGTATGGAGCTTACCGAGTTACTGCAGTAGTCCGACCAGGAACTTACCGAATAGCAACTCTAGAAGGAGAGGAATTTAAGAATGCATGGAATGCTGAACACCTACGCAAGTATTATCAGTGATGTAAAATCTAAAGCAGTTCCATCAATATGAATAAAAAGATGATATTTCACAATCTTCTCTCCTTTTATTGAAAGTTTTTCGGGAAATACTAGTGTGTTTAACACTACGCTGCTCGGCAGTAAAAAGAAGACGATAGTTCAAACCCACGATGAACTCCGGTTGGTAAAAGGGCTAGAACAAACTATACTCCTTTGGTTAGGAGGCGTACACTAGTGTGACCAACTAAGGTTGGTAAAAGATCTAGTGGACATGATAGTTCAGACCCACGACCAACTAAGGTTGGTAAAAGGGCGAGAACAAACTATACTCCTTTGGTTAGGAGGCGTACACAAGTGTGACCAACTAAGGTTGGTAAAAGAGCTAGTGGACATGATAGTTCAGACCCACGACCAACTCCGGTTGGTAAAAGGGCGAGAACAAACTATACTCCTTTGGTTAGGAGGCATACACTAGTGTGACCAACTAAGGTTGGTAAAAGAGCTAGTGGACATGATAGTTCAGACCCACGATCAACTCCGGTTGGTAAAAGGGCGAGAACAAAAGATGATCGACGAAAGGCCAATCTCGGTTGGTTAGGAAACAAGACATGCTCTCACATGCCAACTTATGTTGGTCGGGAAGTAAGATTATCTCAAAATGCCAACTTATGTTGACCGGGAAGTAAGTTTATTACATAAAAGTTCATCGGAGAACAAATATTCCAAACTGAACCAAGTATAGTTGGTCGGGGATAAAAACCCACTAATTGTAGTTGGTCGACGAGAAAAAATCTTTGACCTTGGTTGGTCGGGCACATTTTATGAATAAGACAAAATTTACCAAGTATAACTGGTCGGGGATAAAAACCCATTAACTATAATTGGTCGACGAGCTCAACTTAACATCCTTGGTTGGTTGGGAGAAATTTTAACATTTTTATACTCATTACTTTATTGATAAGTGATCGAGCAACATTACTAATATTTGTAATTTTTTATTACTAAGTTAGTCGAGGAACCACGCAATATTGTTATGCAAGCACAAATATAAAGTGTTTGACAAGCACAAAACAATAGCAATACAGATTTGCAAACAGAAAATGAAAGTGTTTCATTAAAACTCAAAATAAATTACAAGTTACATATGTGTCCTAACTGTTATATCGAAAATTCCTATTCTATTGGTTTTTTCCCCTCAGTCTTCGATACAGGTTCCTCGCCAGCAGGTGGATCATTTAAAGTCTGAGGAGAATTAATGAAGTTCAAGTCCTTCAGCATCCTGACGTTCATCACAGAAGGTCGATCTAGGAGATGCTCAGGACGAGATACTTCAAACTGAGAATGCAAACTATAGTCACCAAGGTATTTAGCAAGTAAGCTCCGAGGAATGGCACGAGCTGGGATCCATTCCACTTCTAAATTGAACGGAGGCACAGGCAAATCAAGCAATCCAGGATCATAGTAGTCCCATAAATAATGTCCCTGCTCGAGTTTTAACACACATAAGGCATTCAACCAACCTTGTTTGTAGCCCTCATTATTGGCATTCTGGATACGATCATCTAAATGGAATAGCGCCTCGTTATATCCAGCCATCCAAAACTCCCTGGGCTGTTTATGGAATTGGAATGTTAACCTCCCAAGTTTCTCATGAAGATTCTGGATGAAAAGTTTATTAGTCTCCAACTCAGATTCTTTTGTAGAGATTTCTAGTTCCAAGTCTCTAACTTTCTTGGACAATTCAGACAAAGCCCGATCTTTTGCATTCAATTGGTACGCTTGAGTTTCCAATGTTGACAGAGTACGAGCTTCTTCAATACTACGACGAGGACTTCTTGATCGACCCCGAGCAGGTGGAGTACTTCGTTCCTCGACAATATCCTGGGCAACTCTTCCTCTCCCACGAGAACCTCTTCCTCGTCCCCGAGTAGAAGTAGAAGTACCAGACCTTCTCAGGATATCCAACTCTTGCCTCAATTTGGCATTCTCAACCTCTAAGAAGGAAAATCCCTCATCAGTAACTGGGATTACCGCTGTAGAAGAAGAGGCTGCAAACTTATATTGTGCTAGCTCTTTCTGCATATTATTATTCTCTTGCTCCAGCAGCTCAGCAATTTGTCTACAAGCTTCAAATTCTCCCTTTAGGGTCCTCTACCTGACATCATACCCAGTAAGGAGTTTGTCGTAGCCCTTCTCGGTAGAAAGCTGTTGATACCTCTTTTCATACCCCTCGTGCGGAAGGGCAGTTGATTCTTTGTACTGAGTCTGAAGATCTTCTAGAGTATATTAAAGCTCCTCGATCATGTCATAGTAAGCCACGTTATTGGCCACAGCTCGATCAAGTAAGACCTTCAGGTATTGATAAGCTTCTACTACCTGCTCTGAAGCATCATGACCGAGGATGTCAACAACTTCTGATACACTCAATTCTGTGTGACCAGCCTTATAATATTCATGGCATTGCTGCATCAACTTTATATCATTGGCAGATAATAATTCCATTCTAGCCACAAACTAGTACAGAAGAGAAGGCAAAAGTTAATTAAAAGCAGACAGAGCATCAACAATATAGAGGAGCAAAAAGAGGTGATTTTATTACATCATCAAAAAGAGTACATCGTTCAGAATACAATGTACAAGTAAAAGGAAAAATAAAAGAGAATACCGAACAACTCCACACCTTTTCCTTGTCTCCCAAGACTTTCTCGGGAGGCTGGGACGAGGATCTTGGTTGCTCGGTGGGAACAATAATCTGGTCGGCTGGAGTTGGGATTTGTTCAGGAGGAGCAGGCAAAGAAGAAATCTCCTCAGTAGATGTCTGGTTGGGTTGTGTAGCAATGACTTGATCACCCACTATCAGTGAAGACTCCTCGGTTGCAACTTCATCCTCTTCTTCATCTTCAATAGCTGGAGGAGGACCAGGAAGATGTTGTTGAAATAGTTCAGAGTCCTCGCTCACCTTCAATTCTTGCAAGGCAGCAACCCAACCATCTTGGAAGTATTTCAAATTCCCATACTGCACCTGAGCCATCATTGCAGCTACCCCCCTATCCCATCCTTTGTCCCAACCGGTTCGAAAGGATTTTTTAACAGCCACTTTTCTCTTCATTTTCTTCGAGGAGAGATTCTCGGATAGAAGATCCTCGGTGGTTTTCAATTTGGCCTCCACCTCCTCTTTCTGGCGATTTACTTCTCGCAGAAGGGACAACTCTTCCTCGGCCGATTTCAACTTATTCTCAAGCTTCCCAAAACTTGTGAGCTTCTCGGTGTATTTTTTATTCTCTCTCTCCAAGTCCTTCACCTTCTTTCCCAACTGCATTTTCTCTGCCTCAGACGCAGTCAACTTCTTCTCCCATTCACCCTTATCCTCGTCCTATTTTTGACGGGATTCCTTCAGAGATTGGGCCAAACCCACAAAGGCATCCTCCACTCCAGATGAGGAGCTAGAAGCCTGGAGTGCTTCATCTTTCTTCACTATGGTGTTAAAGCAACTCACCAGCTGAAAAAGAAGGTAACGATAAGTCAATGCCGAGATACATGAATTGATGTAAAGAAAGAAAAATTCAAGATAAGAGAAACTTACTGAAGCAATGTGACGAGTAGCTAGGGATGTCAGCATATCCCTAGACATGTTTTCTTCTATCCTTTGGACTTCAGGAATAGTCCAAGTCTTTACCGAGATCATCGCAGAACTCGAGGGAATAATGGTTGGAACACTAGCTCCACTAGCTTGGAGCTGGGGAATGGTCTCAGTCAAAGTGACCGAGGAGGATTTCTTCAATCTCCTCAGTGGCACTTCAGCAGTTTCAACCAAAGAACTTTTGGTTGGGACCACTTCCACAGGTGCATTCTTCTTGCTCGGAGCCACTGGGGGCTTCTCGGCAGCCTTCTGAGGAGCAATAGAAGGGGCACCATCTACTTTCTTTGTTCCCTTTGGGACTTCAGCCTTGTTTCTCTTTCCATCCCCGGCAGAGGAAGTCTCCTCGAAGATAGCAGGAACTCTTCTCTTGCCCATCTTCTGACTTAGAGGAATGTGAGATTCTGGTGAAGATTCCTCAGAAGCTGGCAATGGGTCACTAATGCTGACCACAGGACGAGCAGTAAAGGATGATGTGTAGCTCCTGTACTGCAACAAATATGAAGCAGACCTGATGTGCTCGTCTGTAACTCTTCGATGCAAATTCCAGATATGTTTCAGATGCTTTATATTAACTTCTGATTCTTTGGGAGTTTTTATCTTACTGTCAACTGCAAACAAAAACATATTGAAATGTCAATCATGCATTTATTCAAACATAATGAAATCATAATTTCAGAAATGAAATAAAATGAAAATAACCTATCCCATTACCATATGGGGGGCATCTGGGACCCTCATATACTGCATCTCCAACAAAAGGGGCATGTTGCCAATTTTTTATAACTACCCCATGTTCAAAATAATCCCTGTTTGCATCAGGGAGGTTGACTACTAAGGCCATATTCAAAAACCTAGTTTTTAAATAAAAAACATTGTCTAAAATAGCCCATCTATAACAGTACATAATCTCAGGAATTCCTATACGAGTTCCATGAGTTTGATTTAACCTATACACCCCATTAACTATTATCCATGTGTTGGGGGCTATTTTTGCAGGGACAACATCGAAATACAGACAGAACTCTAAACATAAAGGGTTTGGTGGAAAAGAAAATCCACATTCAGCAATAAAGAGGCTAGGGAACCAATGTCCCTCAGCCAAATCAAAATAACTTGAAGGCTCAGAAAGACTCTCCAAAGTTACCCAAGAAGGAATAGAGAAGTCAGAACGGAACTTTTCAAGAGATTCGATAATATAAACCATGGTGAATAAAAAGAAATGAAGAATAAGGAAGAAAATCTTACAGGAAAGAGGAGATCTGTTGACAAACAAACGAAGAAAGGGATGAACGCACAGGAGAGAAAAAAGCTATAGAAAACTCGAAAGCAGAAATTGAAAAGGTAGAAGACGATGGGATTGCTTCTGAAGCTTAAATACTTTGCCTTGGGAAATGGTGAAAGAAATGATTACAAAAAAGAAACTAGTACGCTACCGGCGGCTAAAAGGACAAAAAGGGCACGAAGATCAAAGCGCTTATAAAAATGCAAAAAAGGCGGATTCTGCGAATTTGGAAGGAAATTCAAATACGAAGAAAAGACTCCTAAAACCCAGGAAGGTCATTTAATATTGCCATATACCGAGAAAGAATGTTCCATACTCCTCAAAGTTCGAAATATGAAACATTGGGGGCTTCTGTTGATACCAAAATTAGTATGCTGATGTGGACGAATAATAAGAAGACACGTGTCAATCTATGTGGCACAATAGCAACGAGGAAGTTCATTCCCCCGACCAAGTCATACTCACTCCGAGCAACAAGTATACTCCGAGGAACTCCAGCTCTCCGAGGAACTCCAACGCTCCGAGGAACTCCAGCCCTCCGAGGAACTCTTGGACGACGAACAACTAAGGCGGTTCGAGCTGCATCTCGACCGCAGCATTGATTGCTAGATAATCAACAGTTCAACTATTCATTGAATGCTTATCATCTTGACGCACACGTTTGAAGAGCATTAAATGAATTACCCTTTCATATGTGGATCATTTAATATAACACCCTTTCATGTACAGCCTAAGGGCTATAAAAACCTTGTATCACCCTCATTCAAGGGGATCGGAATTTCTTGATAGCACTTGTAATCGAGAATTCCCAAACACTCAGCAATAACATAACAGTGGACGTAGGCCAGTCGTACAAGGCTGAACCACTTTAAAATATTCTGTCTCATTTATTTACCTGTGATTAAATTATTAGAGTGATCTAGTTTTTTACATCAACAACCATTTTTGAATTTCGTAGACTGTGATGCCCCTTGGGATATGTAGGCTTATCGGGCCAATCATGAGATTCGAGTCCTCCCTTTACATTTTATGTCTTTAATATTCTACTACATCTATTTTGTGAGTATTGAACTCCCATATATTTTTTCTTGTCTGATATGCACATTCTCTTTTTCATAGCGATTCGTGATTCAGGTAAAACTTACATCATATGTTTCTGATTATTTTTGGGTACACTACTACGGATGATTCCACTCCATATCTTCCATGACGTGAGATGGATAATTTCCTTCTCCCATTATTTATATAACACATATACACACACATCATGCTTTAGAGAAATGGAGCAAATCAACATAAGCCATGAGAGACCAAAAGGGTAGAATGGATGCTTAACACCTTCCCTTTTCGTAACTTAGTCCCTGAACCTTCGAATCACTTGGTTTCTTATGCATCGGTATGATCTTGATGTCGTTCTCTCGAGGGGATACCTTATTTTTCCTATTTTGAGAAAAATAGGCTTGCAACTCCATTACTTCGTGTTATCCCCTTTTGATGACGACCAATTTTATATCTGAGGCAGCATGCAAACATGAGTGGCGAAAATAGGACCTCCATATCCTCAAATCACCAACACGCACCTAGAAAGGTGCAACCTGCACTGGAGGAATCTGACCTAGATGTCCCCCTTCTAAAAACTATGCTTACTTCTTGTATATTTATCTTACGTTTATCTCTACCATGATCTCTTCTCATTTATGTATCACTCTTCATTCACTTGTACATGTTCGCCATATTTCACCTTAGACTTACTTATATATATTCACCATGATCACTTCATAGACTCACACCTGCATATTGTCTCCCCTTTACTTATATCCTCCACACACCGCTTGTAGATTATCCATGCTTAGCTTCATTTAGCACGCATCATCACCTTTTCTCACTTGTATATATCTTTTATCTTTGACAAAGAGGGACAATACCCCCACTAATTTTATTAATAAATAAAGGAGAAATTTCCTCTCCTATGGCCTTGACAATTACCAATGAGAACTTGAATAAAAACTTGGGAATTTATACATATTTTCATTACAAAGCTTAAAGGAAAATAAATAATGAGATTTGTATATATCCCAAGTACAATTATTTAAGAAGTCTAATAGAAGTTAATCCTAACTTATAAAGTTTAAGAAAACATTTAATGAAAGTGGGAAGAGTGGAAAAATCTAGATATATAACTGAAAAGGTTGAAGAAGCTACTTGTTTGGCTAGACCATCTGTTGTTAAATTACATTACCTCCAAATATGTCTCAGTTGATATTGTCTTTGAACTATGATGTCTTGGATTTCTGAGATTTTATTCATAGGGATCCATGGAGGCTTTCATTTACCTTGAACCATACTTACAATGGCTTTATAGTCATATTCAATGATGACTTCATCCAGTCCCATTGAATTGCATTGTTGAATTACAAAAAGGTGAGCTTTGGCTTCACCTTGAAGGCTATTTTAAGAAGATAAGGAACCAAGAAGGCTTGATTGAAATCTCCCTTAGAATCCCTGATCACCCCTCTTGTGCCACTTGATCTAGAGTTATCATTAAATGCTCCATCCACATTAAGTTTGAAGTAACCACTCCAAGGTTTGGACCAACAAACAAGAATAAAAAGGTTAATTTTTGTGTTGAATTTCAACTTGAACGGGTCAGCTAAGAAAAGGTCAGACTTGGAAGGGTTATCTAAGAATGTGATAGAACATGCACAGTTGATTGTAAGTTCTATAAAAATAAAGACTATGTCTTTCTCAATGAATTGAATATACGCAAAAACGCATTTGTTTCTTTCTTTCTATATCTCTTAAAAGATAAATTTAGGCATGCCTAAAAAAAGGAACTTACACATATATCCATATTCACTTACACATATCACACACCACTTGTAGATTATCCATGATTAGTATCACTATCATGCACTTTCACTTGTATATATTCATATGTTGTTTCACTCACACTATTCCCATGTCACTCTCTTACCTCACATATCTCACTAAATTTTATATTCACATGTTTCACACCATGCTTTGTATAGACTTCCTGTTCCATACTAGCTTTAATTTTCACGACCATTCCTCTCATCTCATTATATTTGCATATTCTCCCTCATAATGGTAGTACTCCCTTTACTTAGCATACAAAAAAATCTCCATAAGATACTAATTAACACTCATCCATTTTGCACACTATATCACCCGAGCATCGCAATATTGACCTAAATTTTGTCCAGTATTGAGGGGTCACTTCGTGATGGGTGCTGTTCCAGCAAAGCACGATTAAACTAAGTGAAATGATTCTCACATTCTAGATGTATATCAAATGATTTCCTCTGTATCATACGGCTTGATCGAACTCATGGAGGGAGGTATATAGCAGGGAACTTATTCATGTAATTGGATTATATAGAATTCACCCTCACACGTACCGTCCCCACGAGTTTTATCATGAGGTAATTCATGTACACTCATGTAAGATGAATGATTTTCCTTATAGTCAAGATGTGTATCTTGGAAGTCATGCCAAAGGGGGGAACCCTTTCACTAACCTAGTAAGTGCATCAATCTAATATAGGCGTCTTCCCTAGGACAATCACATCTAGTTTTTCCTATTATAATGTGAAACTCTGCTGATATTCCAGGTCACCATGTCACCCGAAATTTTGCCGTTTGGCTCATTTTTTAAAAAAAAAATCATGTACATGAGCCCTAAATGTTTTCCCAGACTCGGGTTATGTTTGAAATCTTTTTTGTATTTAGGCAAATGTAATACAAGTGAAACCTAATAATAATCATGTTGAGGATTTTCCCTTTTTACCTTCTTTTCAAAAAAGAAAATACTAAAAACATATTCCCCCCTTTTCAATATAAAATACCAAAATAATCCTTTTTTCTTCCAAAAATAAACAACAATAATTTTCCCCTCTCAGGTTAATCGCATACCCAGATTTTGGCTACCTCCCAATTGGCTTTGGTCTTCCATCAAACCACCCCAAATATCCATTTATTACTTTGTTGCTTCCATCAAATTTGAGATATAGCTCCACAAATTATTCATGGAGACTACAGAGAAAGACCCGAATGTCTGCCAGATTTGATGGTCATCTTAAACCAACTCAGTATTAAGACTAATAACACAAAATTTAAACCCTCTACCCAAATTGAACCTATCAAAATACCCAGCACATACACAATCAAACCCCTCAAAAGTTTCCCACCTTTTCTCATACGTCCCACGAGCTTTGTTAATTAAGTTATGTCACTCCTGACATGAGCCTGTATTATTGTTCCCACCCCGATCAAAAGGGGGAAGCATGAAATTGCCCACAGTTTTGGATCAACACTAAAGGTTTGGTCTGAAACTGCCTACAAAGATCAGCATTGACTATGAATGGTTCAATGGCTTGTTTAAGGAAGCCCGAAAGTGGTCTCAGGAATAAGACAAATGGGTGGTGCCCATAAAGGAAATTGGTTTGGATGATGTCACGCAGACCATGTCAGATATGTTTCACCAGAAAGGGGGGATATGCAACATCCTCGAGTTACTCACAACCTTAAAACTCTTGGGGTATCTGGTTCCTTCATTCCTATACTTCCCCTCTCATGGGAAGACTTATATGATGAAGCAACGGAGGTTATAGAATTCATCGACTACTCTTCGCAAGAGGATATCATCACTATTAAAAGGGGGATGACTTCGATAGCTTAGATTATGAATCAAACCATGGAGAAGTCAGTTCAGTTACAACTTTGTGTGGATTGATATCTTTTGAAGAATTATTAGGGGAAGTTAATAAGGTTTCTATTCATCCCGAATAGATGAAGTCATAGAGTTCTTGTTCTTTTTCGCCTCTCTTAACCACATGACCTGATCTGGGCAATATTACAAAGATCTGATTCCCCAATCTCCCAAAACATATAAATTAAAAGGATTTTTCATGTATCTCCCAATGTCAGAGATGATCGTTGAATAAAGTAAAGTTCTCGACCAACTCAAGAAAACCTTGGCCAACATCACTTTATGGGGCCTCTTCATGTCCTCCTAGCTGCACTGAAATGCTCTGATTAAAGTCCTCACTGGACCCATAGTTCCTCCCTCTACCACTCCCGAAGAATAAATAAATATGATTGGATACCTAACCTCTACAAGACTTCTCTCCTTCTCCAAAGAATAAATCCTAAAATTTGAGCCCGATCACAATAATTCTCTCAACATCTTCGTCAAAGTTTTGGGGAGGTATTCCCATTAGAACTTATAGAAAATGGGTCTTCTCTCAACATTTTCCCATTTAGAACTTTCAACTACCTGGGATTAAAATTCAGGGATCTCACTCCCACATCCACCTACGGGCATGCCTATGACAACACGTCCTAGGAAGTAATGGGTTTTATAGAACTTACATTAGGGGTTGGCTCTATCCACCCTTTGACAGAGTTCCAGGACATCCATATACCTGCCTATTTCATTCTACTCCATGGCCACCCATGGATCCACAACCTCCGAGGAGTATCTTCCTTTCTCTATCAAAAATTGAAATTCTTCGCCAAAGGTCAGGTTATCAATATCCTCGGGGACAACGGTAATTCAGATGATGCCAAAACCAGTAACCCGGTATTAGAAATTGAACATGAGACTAATGACATGTTCCTTTATGATTTCAATATTGATCCACTCCCTGTCCCAGTGGGAGAAAATTTCAAAGAATGGGTTTGGCCAAAACATATCCCTTATGTAAATGTCAACATAATCCAGATGTTCAAGAATATACATTCCATGCCCGGAATGAGTTTAGGATGACACTAACTTAGGATCCTTAAGCCAATAGTCCTAAAAGAAGTCGTTCCTCCATGTATCTTGGGATACCAACCATCACCAACCGAAATCAAAGCACTCCACTGACCATACTAAAAAATACGCCTAGAAGTAAGGAAGACAATCTCAGAAGACTCACTAAATGGGAGGTTTGTCAAAGAAGGCGAAGATTTTCCCTTCTGCGGGTTCCCTAAACCATGGTATACCCTTTTAGCAAGGAGATGGAGTTGGGGATGGAGATCTTCTTCCCAGATGACAACACCATGGAAAAGAAATGGAAGCATGAGTTGGAACCTCTAATCGAGGAGACCATGGAAAACATTAGAAAAATTTTAAGGGGAGCGACATCGAGGAGTCATTCGACCTACAGACACTGGGACTGAGTCTTTGCATGATCTGCTAAGAGGCCATGCTGTCTGACCCATCTACAAATATTTCCACTAATTAAGCACCACACTTTAACTAGTATGCTATTTTGATCCATCCTACTCAGGCCAAGTTAAACCTTGTTATCCACCCCATTCAAGAAATCCTCAAACTTGTTATTGTTTCTCCTATTTCTAATATCAATGTACACGATGCCTATTTTGATGAGGTTCTCAATGATTTATTTCCTAAGAATAAAATAAATGAGGATTTTGAGTATCTAGATGTGCCTTACATTAATTGCATTGATTCTAATAAAACTTTTGATTATAATGATTTAGTAAATGAATAATTCTTAACTAATATCAATAATGATGATGAGACCATTGTTTTTAATCTCATTTCTAGTAAAAAACTGTGCGAGATTAGTATAGGGTCTACCCTCAATGAACATGAGCTAACGCAATTCAAAGATCTTCTGAAAGAGTTCATGGGTGTCTTTGCATGGTCGTATAATGACATGCCCAACATTGACTTAGAGATAGCTATGAAACCCCGCTCAATTAAATACTGGGTGATCAATCCTTTATTAAATCAAAACTGAATATCCGGTTGGTTCATTCTTAGCATCACTATCAAAAAAAAAATATTTACTTACTAATCACCTAATAGTTAATTAAGCTAGTGTAAAAAAAACTTTTTATCTTTTAATTAATATTCAACAATTTCAATCAGTAACCACATTCACCATTACCATACTAAAATAATAACAACTGAGAAACCATCTGACTAACTAAATAGGACTGGAATAAACATCCCAGTTTAATGTCTAAAATACAAATAACACATAATAAAACTGAATCCAACTAAACTGAAATTAATGAGTAAAATATCTCTGATATAAGGAATAACTAGAAATGAGCGACATCCCCTGACTGAAAAACAACAACATCGGTATCGAAATAGATAAAAGTGGAGGCATCTATTAACAAGGACCTGCAACTTCCACAACCACCGCATCACATTAAATCATCTTCTAGTCTATGTTTGGTCCCCCTGTGGTTGGACACCTAAAATAGTTTGCACAAGAGAAATAGATATGCCAAAAACGGGTCAGGGTCTGAGTGGAAATAGCTTAAAATTATATTTGGCAAGTATTTATAGTGCATAAATACCAGGTATTATATACATGTTAGTCCATGATCTCTCACTTAAGATTCTCACCTCTCAATTGTTGTGCACGCCTAATGTATAGTTATGACCCGTCCAAGTTATGCCACCCTATCTAACTAGTTTGAACCACGTCTTTTCCTATTATAACTAACTCATTGTGCCCACACATATTTCCCAAATAATACGCTACTAAATTCTCAATATCAATTAATCAATTATGACTAACTCAATATTCATTTAAGATTCCATATACTTATATTATTACAGATGTCATTATCTTTCTCATATACTAGGCAAACACAGTAGAATAAACACAACTATATAGATTCATCACTCTCATAATATACATATATACATATATGACACCCCAAAGGCTAAGCCGTGGTGTTTGCATACTCTACTATGAAGTCTCGGTACATCACATATGAAATAAGGACTAGCAGTTCAGAATCACTCTCGAACCATATAAATACAAATCACACATAATGGAGGCGAACATAGTTCCAAGCCTATGGGATACGCACATACCTATGCACCTATATGACCGTCAACTTGTTAACTCACCGATAAGTCATTCCTAGGTTCTATGTTCTGAGGCACCAATCTAAAGTCCCCCAAATGGGCTCATCAGGATAAGACTATCCCATTAAAAAGACCTCCCATGATAGCAAGTAGTGTAAGTATGGCATACACATAATAAGACACATAATTGATAAACATACACGTGTATATTTATATCATTTGGATAGGTATACTCACGATAGACAACACATATATTCCATACGTAGCATATAACCCTCGAATATCCTATATATTGTTTACTTAACATAATTCTTCTTCTTAAAACATCCCGAGTGTCCTCTATTTCTCGTAATGTTCTTAAGTGTCACTTAAGTTAACTCAGTAGGTAACCCACTCATCCTTACTAGACTACATCGTAGGTTCCCTAGGATACACGTGAGATGATCGTATTTCCCCAAATTTATATTTAAATTATGAATTAAGTACACTTAACCTCGACCCTATATTCAACTAAAATTATTAATTATCTATGTCCCAAACGAGCCAACTGGTATATAAAATATCCCTCATTTTATTTTAAATTCCTTTAGAAATATAATTCACTCGATTCCCATAAGTTCTGAATAAAAAGGGGAAAAATTGTTAAAAACTGGAAACCGAATAGATTCGCCCAATGTCTGAATCGATTCGCTAACCGAATCGATTCGCCCTGGACCGAATTGATTCGAAATGGTACATGTCCTTTCCTCTTCCTTAAACAACCTACGGGATTCACCATTTTTATACCCTAAACCTTCACGATTCGATTCCATTAGCCCAGCTAAGATTTCAATTCATTATACAAACACATATACATGAATCCTATTGCTTTATAATCATTAAATCATCAACAAGCATCAATTAAATGGGATTAAATCAAGATTATCCTCTTAAAACCCTAGTTCATCATTTTTCCTCAAGATCATATGTCAAACTAAGATTTCTTCCCATTTTAGTCACTAGTATGGCATTAATTTTGCCTTAATAAAATAGGGTTACAATCTAAGTCATTAATTCATCCCAGAACATGATTTCAAATCCATAATGTGTTCTCTACATGCATCAATTTGATATTTTAATCAACCTATACTAACATGGAAATTATATCTCATTAAAACTTAGAAAGATAAATCCTTTCCTCTTTTAGTAGGTCTGATCCGTTGGAGAAGATATGTAGGGATGTGATGTTTTCTTCTCGATCTACGCGTTGGTGAAGTTTGTTGTGCAATTGGGGTATGACTTGGTGGTTAAGGGCTTGGGAACCTCCTCTCTTCTTCCTCCTATGGCCTCTTAGTAACTTTTTGATTTCTAACCCCATGAGACATAACCTCTCATCTGGTATAACTCTTAGAAATTCGTAGGTCTATTTTCTTTAAAATTCCGAATGACCAAAATACCCTCCTAGGGTGTTGGTTTAGCCAAAAATTATCCCGAAACCCAAACTGAACTCCCGAGTACACTTTTCTGGCCATCTCAACCCTTCCGGACGCTTTGACGCACTTGAAATGACCATTCGAATGACTTAAAAATTAATTACTATGTATCTCATTAAATTGAGTCCCAACATAACTCAAATATGCGTCTTGACTTAATTATTGCGACTGTCATATTTTTCACTCGCGAAAATTTTAATAAATTCATAATCACATATTAATTTATTCACTAAGTAATATTCAATATAATTAACATCAATAAATACTAACCCTTGCCTCGCTAGTTAATATTTATTTTAATTCGGATTAATTATTAGTTAATTTCCCATATTTAATTTGATTAATCCAATGTTTAATAGTTCTAAAAAATATGGGGTGTTACATACTTCCCCACTAATAAGGTAATTTTATCTCAAAATTTGAAAAATAAAAGTACACCTTGTGAGAACAACTCTAGATATTTTATACGCATCTTATCCTCGCATTCCCGAGTAGACTCCTCGATATTATGATGTTTCCACTGGACACTACAAGTGGAACTCCCTTTGACCTCAATCTCCTCTCGCTTTGGTCTACGATAGCCACCGATATCTCCTTATATGAGATATAAAGCTATAAATCAATCTCCTCTATCGTAATGTGAGTGTGGGCCAACTCATTCCTGAGATATTGTCTCAATTAAGAAATATGGAACACATCATGGATATGTTTAGGCACATATTCTTCACATTTATCCCCTTAATTTCAGTATTTTTATGATCCCGTGCAGTGTAAGTAGCTTGGATTTGTCTCAAATGTATTCTACTAACCCCTTTTGGCAAGTATTTCGTGTTTTGTGTATTTCTCATGTGTTTTACAGGTATTTCACGCAAGTTAGTGCGAAGGAGAGCTCAAAACAGTGAAAGAAACCAAGAAATGAAGAGTTGAAGGGCATTTTCGTAATTTTACAGCCTTAGTCAGGAGGTGGGGCCAACTAGAAAGTTGAAGAGTTCTAAATTACAAGAATACTGGAAAAAACGGCACCTCAATCCGAGCTACGGTGAAGAAGTTACGATGTTTTGAAGTTGCGCGATAATGAAGAGTCTGGATGTGCGGATTTCTGTAATTAATTATGCATTTAATGCAGTGCAACTCTTGGAAAACTTGTGCCACAAGCGAAATTTGATGCCAAATTCGTGTAACTTGGTGCTATAAAAGACCAAGCCCTACCTCATTTTCAAAGGAGAGGAGTTGAATTCTAGAGAGAGTGAGTCAAATTCTAGAGAGTAGATTAGAATTTTAGAGGGAGAAATTCATTTTTTTTAGAAATCTTTTTTTAGTTTTTCATACTCTTAGAAAAGCCCTAGTTTTTATGTTTGAAAACTCAAGTTCATCTAGTGCAGATTTCAAGTATCAATTCTTCAATTCAATTCAAGTATCAAATTCCCTTCTCTTATTTAATCTCAATTCTATTTTTAATTTTCAATTGTTTTGCAATTTGTTATCAATGTTTGTTAGATCCATAATTTTATATGTGAATTTATTCTTGAACCAAATCATGAGTATCTAAATTCCCAAGGGTTGGAGTACATGAACTCAATCCAAGGCAAATTATTTATGTAGAAAATAGAGGTTAAATTAAAATATTGATTGAATCGTGAAAGCACCGCTTTATATTTATCTTTGATTTCGTATGGTGCGGGCTTGAACCTCATATACGTAATGCTTAGAATCTATAAAAACTGGATTCATTCACCGCTTTATATCTATCTTTGATTTCATATGATGCGGGCTAGATCCCTCATATATGTAATTCTTAGAATGTATAAAGACCGGATCTAGTCAATAATTTTAATTTACAATTCTAGTATTCTATATGGTAATTTGTTAAGGATTGAGGGATTGTACCCTACCCTATTTTCTCCCATTTGTCAGATCTAATTTCTTTTTCACTTTTCAGTTTGTTAAATTTTCCCAATTATTAATCATCTTTTCGTTTCTTTTAAGAAATCATTTCAAGATTTAATAATTTTTCTTATTACTATTTGGCAATCTCGATCCCTGTGGATACGATCCCGACTTACCGGGTTTATTACTTGAGCGACAGGCTTGCACTTGAGCCTAGAGTGAACGCATTTCTGAGACAAATGCTTAGTCGCGTCAAGTTTTTGGCGCCGTTGCCGGGGATTGAAATTGTTAAATTTTTAAGAAAGTTATTTTTATCTACAAGTGATTTCGAAAAAAAAAAAAAAAAAAAAAAAAATAACAAAAATTGAAAAAAAAAATGGGTGTCACGTTCTTGAATTGCCCAATTTGACATGTCTTATTTTAACTCTTTTGGTGGCTTTAATTGTTATGCTAATAGTGAGGAAGAGGAGGCACTCAAGACTTATGACCATTGGATCAATATCACTAAAGATGATTATATTAAATACAAGCCTAGTGCTGAGAAACTCCAAATTTATCAAAATCAATTGCTTGAAGAAGAAAGACTTGAAAAAGAATATCGCGAAAAAAATCGTTATTGGGAGCAAGAGTTAGATGCATTATTTGAACCCAATGAGGATTTTTTTTCCGATAGTTTTGAAGATGACGTAAGTTTTCAACCAAATGAGGGATTCGAGGTGCTAGAACCAAGAAATCCTACTTTGGAAGAACTCTTACTTGATCTAAAAAAGCAATCTGATGACCGTGCTGTTCTCGAGTCGAAAATTATAGCAACTTGCAAGGAGTTGAATGATTATTTGGACAACTTAGAAAATGTCGAGACTTGCGCTTCACCTAATACTTTTGAGAATGAAATCATTGAAATTGATCCAAGTTCTTTTGAATCTCAACCTATTATAAATATTGCAAAATCTACTGAGGTTGAGGATCAGTTGTCTCCTTGTGTCCCCACTATTATCGAACCATTAAATCCATCACAAGAATTGGATGAATGTCTTAAGGATGTTGATCCGCTTCTTGTATGGGAATGTTATTTTGAGATGCTTCATCTTACGGGCCACACACTTAGACGTGCCACTCCACCAGATCCAATTGAAAATTTTGAGGGAAAAAATTTTGAGGACACCAAGCAAGAGAGAGAGCTAGAGGAGTTGAGCCTAGCAGAGTTTGAGTGCGAGTTTGGACAGGTAGATGCAAGCCTTAATGATGAAGTCCAATCTTTCTGGGCCTCAATTTGTCATTTGGACGAAAGCGAGTGGGACAATAGAATTGATGCATTCCTCCTCCCCAAACCTTCACCCATACCATTTGAGACTTCGGAGGTACTTGAAGATACGACTCAAATATCGTCCGACTTAGAGACCAACACACGTGCTACGCAACAAGAGGATCATTTTCCGATTTATGAGGACAAGCACTCTATGCTTAAATTGTTTTCTAATATGGATTGTTCCTTTTTGTGTGCCCCTCTCCCCATACTACTTGAAAAATATTTGGAACGTGATTCTATATTTCTTGGATCCTAATGGGACTTGTCCTCTTATGCACCAAAATCCTTCATTATCCCCCTAAATTTTGTAATTGGTGATGGTTCATTTTTTTAACTTTTCACATGCCTTCCGTTTTTCAAACGGAATTCTTACTTTTCGGGAGGCATGCATCCTAATGAGGGTACACCATTAATCCCTCAAAGTCAAATTGTATTTTGGGTGGATCCTCAAATTTTTCGACTTCTAGTGTATGATTTATTAGCCGTTCAAATTGTAGGTTGTACATAATTAGTTTTTTTTTTCTTTTTCTTTTTCTTTCCGTTTTTAATAGTGTAGTGTCATTAGTTAAAGTTTTTGTTATTATTTTTGCTATGCTTGGTTCTAACATGTTTTGTAGATTCAATGGACTCGCACTCATCAGGGATCGCTCCATTTGGGTAATATCTTTCTTTTCCTCTCTTTATGTTGTGTTCTTGATTCACATTGAGGACAATGCAACATTTAAGTTAGGGGGTGTGGGATATTCTTCCCATTTATTGTTTAGATTCATTGATTCAATCACATGTTCTTTCCAAGTGTGTTTTGAAAAAAAAAAAAAAAAATTTTGAAAAAAGCCAAAAATATTTTTGTTCAAAATAAATAAAAATTAGAATTTAATTTTTTCAAAAATATCACCTTTGTTCTATTTAAAGTCTCAAATTGTAAAATTCCTAATGCACTAAGCCAAAATTGACCAAAGATAGAAATTGAAAGAAAATTGACGACTTAACGAATAAGTGTGGAGATTGATCAAACCCGGTGAGATTTCGAGCCTTTCAATTTTTTATGAGTTTTTAAATCAATCCGAGTTTATGATTAACTCAAAGTTCTTTTCAGCATTTTAATAAGTCGTTGATGATCTCAATCCTTTGTTTTGATCGGTTATGGGAAATGTGTGAAATGTTGTCTCGAAATTCGTGCTAAATATATCTCTAAACTTAATTAATCTCGAGATGCATATGGTAATGTGATTAGCAATTTGGACAATGAAGTAGGCCCTCATTTGTTACCCAAAAATATTAGCCATAAAAATATGTGAAAAATTATCCCTTTGCAACCCACTTTGAGCCTAATATAATATTTCTCTTTCGTTTGATAACCCGAAAAAATCAAATAGCCTGGAATTGTGAAAATCGAATATTCATAAAATAAAGTCCAAATTGTGCAACAAAAAAAAAGGGCAAGAAAAAAATAATTTTTCTCAACAAAAATAGCAAGAAAAGAAAAAAAGAAAAGAAAAAAAGAAAAGAAAAAAATGAAAATAGAAAAAAAAAGAGAAAAATGAGCAAATGCCCGAAAAAGCACTAATGGACGTCATAAGGATATTTTCCAATTCCAACATTCCCTACCATTCCCAATTTTTACCCTTTACACTTTATGACCCAAGAAAGTCCTAACCGAGTCCGAATGGCGAAATTGGTTACCGCGTGGAGAGCTAAGACATGAAAAGATAATATGAGAGATTAAATGGTGTGAATTAGAGGTGATGTTCCCATTTCCAAATAACTGTATTCCGATGATGAGATCTTTTCACCATAAATTTCCTTCTTTTCAATTTTGTATGCATGAATTTGTGTCCAGTATATTTACTCTTTATATCATGCATACCGAGAGAAAATAGCCACAATCCGAGTGATTCGTTTGTGAGTGCAATCCATAAGAATTTGAATCAAAACGAATTTTCGGAAAGTAACGTAATGCTCAATCGGTGGAAATTTGAGGTTTAATTGATGGCTTTGCACACACACACTACGGTTTGAAACAGTTGAATATGAGTTGATGGTGATTATTTTTTCGAAAAGTTTAAATTGTACAATTTTTAAGTATTTTGATATTTATTTGAGTCAATAAAGAATTTTGTGGGTAAATTCACTGCAAACCCTCACGAGACAAAACTCGTCCTACTAGGGTAACCTAGAGGTTTAAAGGCTTGTTGCATACGCTAAATGCAATCGCGTGCCTGCGAAAGTGGAATTTTATTTTAATAAAGGAATTTTCAAGAGTAGAATTTTGGTTAGGATTCATATACATTGCTCGGGATGCGCAAAGTTCTAAGTTAGGGGGTGTGTTTAGGCACATATTCTTCACATTTATCCCCTTAATTTCAGTATTTTTATGATCCCGTGCAGTGTAAGTAGCTTGGATTTGTCTCAAATGTATTCTACTAACCCCTTTTGGCAAGTATTTCGTGTTTTGTGTATTTCTCACGTGTTTTACAGGTATTTCACGCAAGTTAGTGCGAAGGAGAGCTCAAAACAGTGAAAGAAACCAAGAAATGGAGAGTTGAAGGGCATTTTCGTAATTTTACAGCCTTAGTCCGGAGGTGGGGCCAACTAGAAAGTTGAAGAGTTCTAAACTACAAGAATACTGGAAAAAACGGCACCTCAATCCGAGCTACGGTGAAGAAGTTACGATGTTTTGAAGTTGCGCGATAATGAAGAGTCTGGATGTGCGGATTTTTGTAATTAATTATGCATTTAATGCAGTGCAACTCTTGGAAAACTTGTGCCACAAGCGAAATTTGATGCCAAATTTGTGTAAATTGGTGCTATAAAAGACCAAGCCCTACCTCATTTTCAAAGGAGAGGAGTTGAATTCTAGAGAGAGTGAGTCAAATTCTAGAGAGTAGATTAGAATTTTAGAGAGAGAAATTCATTTTTTTTAGAAATCTTTTTTTAGTTTTTCATACTCTTAGAAAAGCCTAGTTTGTATGTTTGAAGACTCAAGTTCATCTAGTGCAGATTTCAAGTATCAATTCTTCAATTCAATTCAAGTATCAAATTCCCTTCTCTTATTTAATCTCAATTCTATTTTTAATTTTCAATTGTTTTGCAATTTGTTATCAATGTTTGTTAGATCCATAATTTTATATGTGAATTTATTTTTGAACCAAATCATGAGTAGCTAAATTCCCAAGGGTTGGGGTACATGAACTCAATCCAAGGCAAATTATTTATGTAGAAAATAGAGGTTAAATTAAAATATTGATTGAATCGTGAAAGCACCGCTTTATATTTATCTTTGATTTCGTATGGTGCGGGCTTGAACCTCATATACGTAATGCTTAGAATCTATAAAAACTGGATTCATTCACCGCTTTATATCTATCTTTGATTTCATATGATGCGGGCTAGATCCCTCATATATGTAATGCTTAGAATGTATAAAGACCGGATCTAGTCAATAATTTTAATTTACAATTCTAGTATTCTATATGGTAATTTGTTAAGGATTGAGGGATTGTACCCTACCCTATTTTCTCCCATTTGTCAGATCTAATTTCTTTTGCACTTTTCAGTTTGTTAAATTTTCCCAATTATTAATCATCTTTTCGTTTCTTTTAAAAAATCATTTCAAGATTTAATAATTTTTCTTATTACTATTTGGCAATCTCGATCCCTGTGGATACGATCCCGACTTAGCGGGTTTATTACTTGAGCGATAGGCTTGCACTTGAGCCTAGAGTGAACGCATTTCTGAGACAAATGCTTAGTCGCGTCAGGATACGATGAAAGTGCTCCGACAACCCAAGTCTATATGCCACCGGTCCAATCCTCTCGATGATAGGAAATGGACCCACGTACCTCGGTGCCAATTTTCCCTTCTTCCCAAATCTCATTATCCCCTTCATAGGAGATA
Organism: Sambucus nigra; assembly: GCA_949130495.1. Taxonomy (NCBI): domain Eukaryota; kingdom Viridiplantae; phylum Streptophyta; class Magnoliopsida; order Dipsacales; family Adoxaceae; genus Sambucus; species Sambucus nigra. Next base: position 407,726,974 of record OX422209.1, on the reverse strand, counting down.
CTCGTAGTAGCACCTAGTCCCCCACACTAAACTCCGGAAAGAACTGCTTAGCATCAGAGTAGTTATTCTGTCTGTACTGGGCTACCTGTATGCGACTCCGAATCATCTTAATCCTGGCCGAAGTGTCGTGAATCAACTCTAGCCTGTGTAATTTGTTGTGCCCCACCTCTAGTCAACAAGCAAGAAAATGACAAGGCCTACCATACAACGTCTAAAATGGAGCCATGTCAATAGTAAACTGATAGGAGTTATTGCATAATATCTAAGGAACCCCATGTAATATTACTATCTCGTTAATGAAATCTGGGCATATTGTGCCATAGTATAATCTGTCCGAACTCGCAAAAATGGGGCTACCTTGGTCAATCGATCGACTTTCATCCATATAGAATCGTGAACCATCTGAGATGTAGGAAAATCAATAATAAATCTATGGAAATGTTCTCCTATTTCTACATAGGGATATCTAACGACTGTAGAAGCCCTGCTGGATTCTGTTGGTCCACCTTTACTTGTTGACACATGGCACATTTTGAGTCAAACTCGGTAATGTCTTGCTGCATCCTACTCCACCAATACTGTCGCCTCATATCCTGGTACATCTCCCCCTCCAGGATGTACCGCAAACTGGGACCCATGCGACTCTATCATCACCGTATGTCACAAATCCTCCCCCCATGGACAATCAGTCTCCCATTGAAGTGTAAGACTCCCTCGAAACTCACTGAGTAAGACTTTTCTCCCTAACTAAAAGCTATCGAATCCTCTCCTGAAAAAATGGATCCGCTACTTGATCCTGTCACCTGAGGTGTAACGGTCATAACTGACGTGAACGATTCGACAACCGCATCATGATGTCCTAGCTCCTTCCATTTTTCCTTCCACACCTCGAACACCTCACCTACTGACCTACGAAGCAACACATCAGCTACTACGTTAGCATTTACCAAGTGATACGAAATCTCAAACTGATAGTCTTTCATAATTTCAAGCCACCTATGCTGATGCATATTTATCTCTCTCTGAGTGAACAAATACTGTAGTGCCTTGTGATCTGTGAATAGGCAAAACTTCTCTGCTAACAAATAATGCCTCCAAATCCAAAGTGCAAACATGACTGCTGCTAACTCCAAGTCGTGAGTGGAGTAATTTCTCTTGTTAGGCTAAAGCTTGCAAAAAGCATAAGCTAATGCCTGATCCTCGTGCTATAATCCTCCACCAAGATCCTGTAATGATGCGTCAATAAAAATAAGGTACTCCACCCTTGCTCTGGGGAGTGCTAGTACTGGTGCTTAAGTTAACTTATCCTTTCACTCATCGAATGCCAACTCACACCGATCATCCTAAACAAACTGCACACCCTTACAATTCAAATTAGTCATCAGGTCCATAATTTTTTAGAATCCCCTGATAAACCGTCTGTAGTAACCGTCTAACCCCAAGAAACTATGCACCTTCGTCAGTATCATGGGATGTCCCCACTCCCTTTCCACTAAAACCTTTCTCGGGTCCACTAATACCCCCAATTCAGAAACGATATGCCCCCAAAATTGTACCTCACACAACCAAAACCCACGTTTCTAATACTTAGCATACAATTTATGCTCACACAGACTCTATAGAACTCAACACAGATGCTCAGCATGCTCCTACCTAGTCTAGGGATAAATGAGGATGTCAATTACAAAGACAACACCAAACTGATCGAAGGACTCTCTAAACACCCTATTCATCAAGTCTATGTACACAGCTGACGTGTTTATTAGACAAAATGGTATAACTTGAAACTTCTAAGGCCCATTCCTCGCCAGAAAGTCAGTCTTAGGCATATCCTGCTCACAATGCAACTTTGTTTCCCCATGTCTCATTTCAATTCCATTTTTAGTTTACCTATACTTCTACGGTTATTCCATATATTTCCTCATCTACCATTGTGAGGAATACTGAAAATTTCAACTACATAGGGTGCACATACACCCTATGTCATGTGCATTACTACACAAATCAATCGAGCGTAATATACTGCTTTTAAATATAGCCTTGTATACTTGTCATGATTATACGGTAAGGTGGTACACAACTATACCACCAACTGTACCTTAGTCACTATCCAGGTAGTGCCACTAATTTACTCATGGGGTAGACCTTCTATAATGTTACCTCGCGTCAATAACCATACGAGTCTACTAGCCCTGTGGAGTAATATATCTATTAAATCTCAGTTTTAACTACATATATGTATAATAACTAAGGTACTAAGCCCATGTACTAAGGACCAAACACTTCCCAACTCCCAACGTTCACAAAGTTTCATGCGTGAGATGTCTCACAAAGCGAAATACAAACAAGGAACCCCCCGATACACTACTAACTAACATTATCGATCATAAAAATCAATAGGCCCTCAGTACATAACATTTACCCTTAAATTCCCGTCGACTGATAATAAAAGTCCACTTATCCACTCTCATGTGACTAATGATGACATACATCGCACCGCGCTCACTATCACAAGTTCTTAGTGCTATATGAGTAATGAGATATGTCTTTTCGCTCAAGAATAAACACAAAGCATCCTGAATTACATCAATAAAAAGTCCCCACGCACATGCATTAGATATAATAAGACAACGTGTTCACCGAAGTCCAATATATAGTATACTATATATAGGTTGTCCCGACCTCTTATAGGTGTTGCCTCGCAAAACAATCTATTTTACCTTGGATATTTAACATAATATTCTAAATATAACAATTTACTGTCACTCAACTTATCATTTTCTAGTTCAAGACTCAGGATAATAATACGTTCTACTATCAAGTCTCTTACGGGAGAGTGAAAACTGGTACATAATATAAACCTCCTCTTAGTGTCTATACCCACTCCCTTGCAGGAGACCTAGGGCAACTATATATATTTGCTTATAAGGTCACTACAGTCCATGGACCCACTCAAACCATATGTTGTGTTGTACCTGCATCACCTAAAATTTTCTGCGTTTCCCCAAGAATATAGTAATTATTTAAAATAGCATACCTTCGAACGCGGGTGGTGGTTACGGTATCAGTGGCATGACCACATGTAGAACTACTTCAATTCCTCATATTGATGTGGAGTTGGTGCTGCGGGGGTAACTATACTTGCTCTCCCACGATTGGCGCTTTGTGGCTCCTGGCGGGCATCCTGTGGGGACCTCCCATTCTCAGGGAAATCTTGATGCTTATGACCCCGCCTTCCACACATAAAAAAGTTCCCTGTAAATTTTCCTCCCTATTAACCCTGCTGTCCTCGGCCCTGCTGGCTGTTGCCACTCCTCCATTGGACCTGTTGGCCCTAATGAACACGCTTCTAGCCCTAATGGGCCAACTGACTTTACTGATTTGATTGGGGCTGCCCTACGGCACATTGCAGACAAGATTGATGTCTATGGCCACTTCTTCCACACTTAAAACACCTTTTTACGAAACCTCCCAGTTCTTGGCTTTGTTGTCCTTGGTGGTTTTGTCTCTATCCACCCTTTCCATTGTCCCCTTGGTCATGACAACACTGAGGAACTTGTTGTTCTTATAATAGTCCTCACCCACTATTGTTACCCCTTGTCCTTCCAGATTGACTAACTTCCCTTGTTCTTTCCCCTATAAGCTAGACACGATAATCTCGGAAATGAAATATTGTAGTAGTAATTGCTTGTGCCGCTATACTTTCCACCTCAGTGACCGTCACCATTCCCTGGGGTACCTGAGGTATTTGTTGATCTTGTCCAACCTTAAAGCCTTTTGCGGTGTTAGTTTGTCCCTCCCTCCTAAGTGACTTCTGAAATCAAGTCGATTTATATGAGTTCACTGTCAACGTAAAAGTTAATAGCCGAAGTATATAAAAGCGAAATTAAGAATGCAACATTCCTAGTAACGAGGATCTATATCAAAGGAAGCTACATTGAAATCGTAATAAGCCCCACAGATCCTAAGGACTCTGGAACCTGATCTCTGATACCATCTGTGACACCCTCCTCAATTAAATATCGAGTTATTAGTACTTTATTAAATTAAAACAAAATATTCAGTTGGTTCATTCTTAGCATTATTGCCAAAAAAATATTTGCTTATTAATCACTTAATAGTTGACTAAGCTAGTGTAAAAAAAACTTTTTATCTTTTAATTAATATTCAACAATTTCAATCAGTAATCACATTCACCATTCCCATAATAAAATAATAACAATTGAGAAACCATCTGACTGACTAAGTAAGAGTAGAGTAAACATCCTAGTTTAATGTCTCAATAATAAAACTGAATCCAACCAAACTAAAATAAATGAGTATAATATCTTTGCTATTGGAATGACTAGAAATGAGCGACATGCCCTGACTGAGAAACATTTGCATCAATATCGGAATAGATAAAAGTGGAGGCATCTAATAACGAGGACTTGTAACTTCCATAACAACTACATCACATCAAATCATGTGATAGTCTATGTCTGGTGTCCCTATAGCTGGACACATAAAATAGTTTGAACAAGAGAAATATATTTGCAAGAAAAGGGTCAGAGCCCAAGTGAAAATAGTTTAAAAAGATTTTGGAAAGTATTTATAGTGCATAAATACCAGATATTATATACATGTTTGTCCACGAGCTCTCACTTGATATTCTCACCTCTTAACAATTGTGCACGCTTAACGTATACTTATGACCCGTCCTAATTATGCTACCCCGTCAAACTTGTTTGAACCACGTCTCTTCTATTATAACTAGCTCATCGTCCCCATCCGTATTTCCCAAATAATATGATGCTGACTTCTCAATATCAATTAAACAAATATGACTATCTCAATATTCATTTAAGATCCCATATACTTAAATTATTATAGATGTCATTATCTTTCCCATCTATTAGGAAAACACATTAGAATAAACACAAGCATATATATTCATCACTCTCATAATATATATACTTATACGGCACCCCAAAGTATAAACCGCAGTGCATGCATACTCTGCTATTAAGTCCCGATACATCACGTACAAAATAAGGACTACCGATTCAGAATCACTCTCGAACCATATAAATACAAATCATACATGTTGGAGGCGAACATAGTTCCAAGCCTATGGGATATGCACATACCTACACACCCATATGACCTCTAACTTATGAACTCACCAATAAGTCATTCATAGGTTCAATGTTCTGAGGCACCAATCCAAAATCCCCCCAATGGGCTCATCAGGATAAGACCATCCCCTTCAAAAAGACCTCCCGTGATAGCAAGCAGTGTAGGCATGTCATACACAAAATAATACACATAATAGATATACATACATATGTATATTTATATCATTTGGATAGGCATACTCATGACCTACAACACCTATATTCTATATGTAGCATATAATCCTCGAATATCCTACGTATTATTTACTTCACAGAATTCTTCTTCTCATAACATCTGAGTGTCCTATATTTCTCCTAAGGTTCCTAAGTGTCACTTAAGTTAACTCAATAGGTAACCCACTCATCCTTACTAGTCTACATCATAGGTTCCATAAAATACCGGTGAGACGATCATATTTCTACGAATTTAGATTTAAATCCTCAACCCTATATTCAACTCAAATTATTAAGTATCTATGCACCACATGACCCTATTGGTATGTAAAATACCACTCATCTTATGTTAAAATCCTTTAGAAATATATTTCGTTCAATTTCCCAAGAATTCTAACTAAAAAGGGGAAAATTGTTAAAATTTGGAAAACCGAATCGATTCCCCCTGGATCGAATCGATTCGAAATGGTACATGTCCTTTCTTCCTTAAACAACCTATGAGATTCACCATTTTTATCCTATAAACCTTCATGATTCAATTCCATTAGCCCAAGTAATATTTCCATTCGTTATACCAACACATATACATGATTCCTAACGTTTTATAATCATTAAGTCATCAACAAACATCAATTAATTGGGATTAAATCAAGATTATCCTCTAAAAACCCTAGTTCATCATTTTTCTCAAGAACATATGTCAAACTCAGATTTCATCCCATTTTAATCATTAGTTTAGCGTCAATTTCTTCTCAATACAACAGGGTTACAATTCTTAGTCTTAATTCTACCCAAAACATGATTTCAAATGCATAATTTGTTCTCTACATGCATTAATTTAATCTTTTAATCACCCTATACTAACATGGACATTATATCTCATTAAAAACAAGAAATATAAATACTTATCTCTATAGATAGGTCTAATCAGTTGGAGAAGATAGGTTGGGATGTAATTCCTTTTTCTCGATCTACGCATTGGTGAAGTTTGTGGTGCAATTGGGGTAGGAATTGGTGGTTAAGGGCTTGGGAACCTCATCTCTTCTTCCTCCTATGGACTCTATGAAACTTTGTGATTTCTAAACATATTAGACATAACCTCTCACCTGATATAACTCTTAGAAATTAGTAGGTCTACTCTCTTTAAAATTACGAATGACCAAAATACCCTCTCAAGGTGTCGGTTAGGCCTAAAATTGTCCCGAAACCCAAACTAAGCCCCCCGAGTATAGTTTTTTTTTACTATCTCAACCCTTGAATATGCTTTGGCACACTCTAAATGACCATTTGGATGACTTAAAAAACAATTACTTTTAACCTCAATAAATTAAGGCCCGACATGACTGACGCGCATGTCCCGACTTAATTATTGTAACCGTCGTATTTTTCACTCGCGACAATTTTAATAAATTCATAATCATATATTAATTTATTCACTAAGTAATATTCAATATAATTCACATCAATAAATACTAACCCTTGTCTCACTAGTTAATATTTATTTTAATCCGAATTAATTATCAGTTAATTTCCCATATTTAGTTTGATTATTCCAACGTTTAAAAGTTCTAAACAATATGGGGTGTTACAATAGGTCATCACGAGATTCCCACATTCCCCAAGATAAAATCCTTCAAGCAACTAAAATTAAGGAAGATATGAATAGAATGGTCCCTCAAAGTCAAAGAAGAAGAAGTCAAGCAGCTGAACGTGGGCTTCATTCAGATAGTCGAATACCCTACATAGCTTGCAAATATCATCCCGTGATGAAATCGCGAGGAAAAGTCTGAATGTGCATCGCTATAGGGTCTAAACAAGGCATCCCCGAAGGATGATAACCCTCTTCCCAATATCTACATGATCATAGACAACACGACGAGCCATGCCCTCAAGTCATTTGTCAATGAATTTGTTGGTTACAACCAGATTAATATGCACATGACCACCAGGAAAAAACCTCCTTCATCACCCCATGGGGAAATTTTTCCTACACAATCATGTCATTTGGGCTCAAGAATGCCGGGGCTACTAATTCATCCCGAATCATTGCACTCATTACTCTCGAACTTAGGCATTTTAGCCCCCTCTGGCACCATACTTTCTATAATTACGCTCATTAATCAGACAACCTCCGTTTTATATACTAACATGTTATTTGAGGTATTGTTGACCTTTTATAGGTGTTATGGTGCTTAGTATCCAGTTTTGGCATGTTTCGATAAAGTTTCGTCGCGGTTCTCATGTTCAGGAGCATTTTTATAATTTCACACTTCGGGATTTTTGCCCGAAGTATTCATGAAAGTTGTTTCTCTTGGGGAAAGATTCGTGTGGCCGTGAAAGGTTATTGAATCAGAGTCCGAACCAAATAAACACGGACCTTTGATCGGGAAAGAATTATAAGTTAAATAATTTGTTATATTTAAATACTAACAATCTATTTATTTCCTCTTATGTCATTTTCTCTTTCAATTTGTTGCGCACTCAATTCATCCATGGGCGATTTTTGGTTTGGCTTGGGTTTGTGCTCGGGTTTTGGTTTCGTCCCAAATTAAGGACTTTCATCCGAAATTAGAGATTGGGTTGCGTGCAAAAATAGTTGTGGATCAGTTGGCTCAGGTTTTTGGAGTACCCACTTTGATATTTTCGTAGTTTTGGCCATTTATGGCAGTGTTGAGATTTGTGGAAGCGCTCATTTTTTTACTGTGATGTGAGAAGTGGGTGGTCTCGGTTTTGGGTCTTAGCAGCCATTGTTGGACATGGGACTGCTGTGTTCCCACAAAGAAAATTATTGGGGGCACTACAAAAAAAAGTTTTTTTAAGACCCTGTTTTTTAAGACAGATAACATATAGCCTTTAAAACATACTTTTTGAGACGGGTATAATTAGCCGTCTCAAAAACTATTATTTTTTGCCACTCCTAATTATACCCGTCTCAAAAGAGGTCACTTTTTAAGATGATTAATTATCCCCGTCTTATAAAGTAAACCAAATAAGACCATAAAATTTTTGCTGTCTTAAAAGATATACCATATAAGACGGCAAAAAAACATCCTCTCACTATACAAACTTTTAATCTCCCTCTTACTTTAAACCCCCCCTAAAAAATAGGAAGACACAAACACTTTACATCTCCCGCCTTACTTTAAACTCACCATCTCTCATAAGCCCAATTGGCCAAACTACTATTCCTCTCACAAATCCTGTCGGCCAAATCGACACACCATCTCTCTCGTCACTTTGAGACTGATCAACTGCCACACCAACTCGGTACTCTCTCTCTCTCTCCCCATCTCTCTCACCCACACACGCAACACCCACACATAGTCACCCACATGAACCCATACATACGCACATAGTGATGCACACGTGCACGTAATTACACAGACACTGATGCAATTACGCACAAATATATACACAAGAACACAAATCTTCAAAGTTAGGGTTTCCAATTTAATTTTGTGTTGGGTATTTACAAGGATGAATAGAATCTTAAAATCTAGGGTTTTTATTTTATGTTTTAATTTAATTTTCTACTTTATATTCACCATCACTTTGAAAAATTCGATTAATGATATAATCATTAGGAAAATATAATTAAAATTAATTTATTGTTCAAAAACAAATTTTTTATTTAATCTCTTATATAAAATGCATGATTTTTATAATACGCAATATTTTTTAGACCGCCAAAAATCTTTATAATTTAGTTTTTTTGTTCAATTGTATTCGGCAATTCAAGACAAAGCTAAAAATGAAATATAAAGTGATTCAAAGAGTAAAAAAAATTGTTTGGTGATGATGACGAGTATTTACCACGTGAAGAAGAAAATGAGCATAATGATTCAAGCGAGTGTAAAAATGGGTATGTGTCTTGTGAGTTTTTTAATGTATAAGTGTTTAGTGATGTAAATGTTAATTAGTTGATTGTGTGACTTCTTCTTTGATGCTTTCCATTATCATGCGTGCATTAGTACTTCAATATTTCAATTTGAATTATTCGATTTAGTTAGCCAAACTAATACTTAAATTGATGTGTTTAATTATATTATTATTTTAATATAGCTTGCTCCTCCTTTATGTGCTAATCTCTTTAGGAATTCATGTTTGTCATTATTAACCTCTTTATATTTTCAAAATCTTACGAAGACATTATGAAGATTTTTTCTCATTTATATTATGAAATATAAATTTACAACATTATTTTTAGATTCATAAATGGGAATAATGGATAAGAGTTGGATTGATTTATGCAACCGGTGTTCAAAAGAATACATTAATGGGATTGGCGGGTTTCTTAACTATTCATATGCAAATAAAAACATCGAGAAAACATAAATCTATTGCCCCTGTAAGAGATGCGCAAATCAAGTGTACCACACCTGACAAACTGTGAGAGATCACCTTAAGATGCATGGTTTAGAAAAGATTTATAAGGTTTGGATCACCTTGAGCGGATTTTTTGTTTTTTGAGATACAAAAGGAATAACAACTAGATGATATTATATTTAATTAAGCACAATATTAGGATTTTGAATAAATTCAGTGTCTATAGAAATGGATTTAAGATGATTTTTGCTTCTCTAATATGCTACTTGTAATATTTGCAATTATTATTATTATTAGCTCAAGTATGTATGGTGTTGTGGTATTTAAACTACTTTACGACAATCAAGATTTGGTTGTGCTGTATATGTTTGTGCAACATAAGTAGAGGCGGAGTTTTCATTTACTATGTTTTTAAAAGGATAATAGCATTATCGTATTAAAATATGCAGAATATTAGACTATGAAGAAATTTAGCATTATTGAGCTAGATTCATAAGATCTTTGCTACAACTATAGTAACATTTACATTTTTTCTTTCTAATAGATTTGCATTTGAAGAATGAATTAAAACAAATTGACGTATTCAAGGTTTTCAATGATATTTTGATCTACTTAAGGGAGATCCGGACACTGAATAGCCAGTTGTATACATATATGTCTATACAACACGATAATGTAGATCAAATGACAAATACATGACTTTACTGGTTGAATCGTGCTAAGTCAAACATAGTTTTTTTCATTTACTAAAACTCAAAAAGGGTAAGAAATGTATGATATTAAATTAAGCCGAGTATTAGACTTTGGAGATAATTGAAATTTAGTGTTTATATTGAGGTGGATTTAGATGGTCTTTGCTTCAAATATAGTAGTTTTCCAACTAGTTCTTCTAACACGTGCTTTGTTCAGTACCTTTTATTCTTTTGTATTACTTTTTCAATTAAGAGTGATTTGAGCTTAAACTGAAGTATTCATTGTTTGGGATGGTATTCTCATCTATTTAGGGAGATCCAGACACTCAAGATCCAGTTGTTTATGACAATTACGTCACATGTATCTTTATACAACACAATAATGTATATATGATGATTGCATTGAGGCAGAACTGTAATGCTGCTAGCTTGGTGGTTAATAAATGATTTGTTCTTTCACTACTCTGGTTTATGGTAAAAAAAATGAAAGATTCGGGATTTCATTACTCTTTTTTTTGATGAAAATACCATTTATGTTATTTAAATAGATAATTGTAGACGGATTATTTGCTATGGGTTATGTGGTTGGTTCCTCCATTATGAGCTACTTTTTTATGGAAGATATTTAAGCATTATTTTGACGAGTTACAAGAGGAATCACTTAGAGAAAATTTTATTATTGTGGTATGAGGGCTTATCCATGTATCTTTTGAAGTTGATTACTTTATTATGAAATGTGGTGATACTAATAAACATGTGCATGTGATCATGTTGATGGTTTGTGACCTTTACAATATGAGTTACTTGATGAGATGATGGACTCTGGTTACCCACAATATACTGAAGAAAAGATTCTCAATGAGTTTATCCAGACTGATGCTTACAGAATGGAAGTTTCATAGAGGCCTCCTATGGCTGTGACAAATGTAGTGTCCTGGTGCGCAGTGAAGGTATACGTTACAAGAAGAATGTAGTAGATTTGCTTGTCTGAATCAATCATGTTGTAGTTTAATACACCAGATAATAATATTTTTGTCTTGTTTGTTCAGGTGTTTTTAGATGTCGCGGAGAGTGTTAATATATTTTCTCAACAGTAATGGACAAATTATTAGATCAGAAGTTATTGGGGCATTAAATATACAGACATATTTGAGGTGATTATCAACCCACATGTTATATTACCTTCATATTGGTGTTTTGTTGTCAAGTCTTAATTTTGTAATTATTAATTCTATGAATACATAGATGCTTTTTAACTGATCTTGATAAGTTCTCTTTTTAGCTAGTTTATATGCCTCTTAAGATATGTACATCTAAGTAGAGTTTCTCATATTGTCATTAAAGGGTGTCATGCTATCAACTTACCTTTATAGTTATCATACTTTATAAGTGAAACATAGTGTTATTGGTTGGGAAAACACTACTAAATAAATTTATTTTATCGACAAGTTCTTCTTGCAGTAAACAACATACAACCCTTCTGACGTTGCCTTATAGCTACATTAGATTCCAAAAATTTCATAGATGTATTATGTTTCATGTTGGTAGACGTGATAAATTTTAGGCCAACGGGACCAACACATGGTCTAATTTTTTTAGACATGTTAGAAAAAGTTATAGATATAGTTGTAGAATTATTGATTTGGGTATAGTATATGATTTCAACATCAATTTTTTACCATATTATGATCAGTTGGCTCTTTTCCGATCTTATACCCTTGTCCAGTTATTGGAGTTCTCCACCACATGCACTAGTAGGCTAGGATAGGCCCTGACTTAAATACCCAAAGGACATGTTCGATAGGGACAAAATATTTATGTCAAGAATTTCATGATAATACTTATTCTAGCAGTGGATCCCGTATACTTGTGTTATATAGGGGGAGGGGTATTTTTATAAAGTGGCTAATTTAGGCAAATTAGATGAAAATCATTTGAGTTGAGTACAAATTCTGGCAACCACGGTTATTGTTTCCATTTATGATAGAAGGGGAGGGTTTTTTTCTTCGTTGGCTTTTTTGAGAAAGGTAAGGTCTACTGGTTGAGGTTTTGTTTTGTTGGAATCAACATTGAACAAAGGTAAGTTCTATAGGAAGAGAAGGAATAAATTTTGTGAGGTGTCTATGTGCTCTACTAGGGGTGGCATTGACTCATTGTGATCTCAGTTCATGAAATTTAAAGGGACAATGCTTGAGGGAGATATAGTCCTAAACTAGTTATTTTTGTTTTTGAACTTGGGGGTTTTATAGTTTGGTTTCGTATTGATAGTCATGATATACATTGATATTTTTTGAAAATGGCAATGGTTAACTAGTCAATATAACCCTATAAGAAACAACTGTCCAAATGAGACTTTTATATAACTATCCCAAGTTTTGAAATATACATTAGATATTTACAATCTTATGTAAAGTGAGAATAATATTTTATTTTAATCTTTCCTTCACAGTCAAATACATGAATGAATTTATTGTGTAAAAAAGTACTATTGAATGAATTTTATTGTTTAAGATATTAGGGGTTTGGGGTTGGAGTGTACGCAATTGGGCAGGGCTAGTGGGAGTTGTTGTCGGTTTGTGTTGCTCAGGGATTGAGTTGAGTAGTTGTGACACCCCGCCTAATTAAATACCGGGCGATCACTCCTTTATTAAATTAAATCAAGGTGAACAGTTTGGTTCATTCTTAGCATCACTGTCGTAAAAATAAACTTTCCAATTTAACAACCTAAATAATTAAGCTAAGTGTCAAAATCATATTTAAACATTACTTTCCAAATATTTTCATTTAAAGAAAATGATTTATTTATTTATTAACAACATTTCAACAATTAAGAATCACGCCACAATAAACCTGGAACACAATCCAATTAATTTAAAACATTCGTCCATCGAATATCAACATGCGAAATATTAAGTAACACAATTTAAACTGAATAATCCCATAGTGACAATACTAGAAATAAGTGAAATACAAATGTCCCAATGACAATGAAATAATGGAAAGGGCGACACATGCCCAATAAATTAGAATGCTAGAAGTGAAGTCAAGAAAGGAAGCCGTCTACGCAAGTGACCTGCAACTCCCACCTAAGCTGCAGCTCGTTCCTTTCAAGGGATCCTAAGCAAGACGCCCCTGTGGTTGGGCACCTGAAATATATACATATATATACAAGAGAGAGAAAGAGAGAAAAACGGGTCAGAGCCCGAAAGTGTGTTTGATTTAAAATACGTTTAGCAAGTATTTAAATTGATACAGGCCAATGCAACAACATATTAGAGCGACACTCTCTTGAGAAATTCTCACCTCTCTTCTAATGTGCACGCCTATCGTACTAACCTTACCAACCTTTTAACTTATCATTTATCGCACTAATCTTCCCAATGATTTAACTTATCTTAGATTACTCGTAAGATTCAACATTTAACGATTCCATTTCGAAAAGGGTATTTCAATTAGTAACCAAAGTTCTCCATTTTAGCTTTATAAAATCAATAAAGTTTTCCAGTGTCATATTATACTTTCTCAAAACAAGTATTTATTATTTGAGTCATCAACCATGTCCTACTTATCAAATCACAGTAGGCAGTTTCGATTTCCAAATCTCATATATATTAACTACTCGTATAATATATATAAAATAACAACACCCCAAATAAAACTATGGTGCGTGCATACTTCTACTATCCAAACCCCATATCACTCATATTAAGGGGAATACAATCGGAATCACTCTCGAATTGTATTAACACATACACAAACAAAATTGAGGCGAATAATAGATTCCAAGTCTCTAAGAGGATGGCACATGCCTGCATCTCTTAGGACCGTCTGAACTATCACGTCGATAGCCTGTACCAAGGACATCTATCTTCTAGGGTACAAGTCAATATCCCCCATAAAGGTCCCATCGAGGTAAGACTGTCCCAGCGCGGTAACCTCAGGGATAGCAAGTAGCGTGGGCATGATTTTCACATGTATATAATATATGTACACACAATCATATAAATATACCACTTTCATCATATTAATATAGGTTCCTCTCGTCACCCATAATTACAACATTTATCCTTAATTTCACATTATTAGTATTACGTATAAGGTTTCATCTCTAACCTTAACTCGAAGAGTTTTCTCACTTATTACGTGACACTCGTGGACTCTATCCTTCCAAGTAGAAAATTTAGTAGGTATAACACTATTCACTATCGTAGCTATTCGCCGTAATCTCTCACTTGAAATACGTAGTTTCATCGTTCATTATATAATTACCCCAAAAGTAAACTTCTCGTCTTATAATAAAGTTCCCAACACTTATTCACATGTCCTACTGGTTTTTCCTATCTCCCAAAACATTTTATTAAGAATACCCAAGAATTATTTCACGATAAATTTAGTTTAACTAATTAAACAAGGGAAATAGGAGTCTGCCAGGAGGGGTCGATCGATCGAGGTCTGGGACTCGATCGATCGAACCTTCGATCGATCGAATCTCTATGCTCGATTGATTGATCAAGCAGGTATTTTGATTTCTGCAGAATTGCAGTTACGGGTTCTACCAATTTTCTTCATCCAAATACATGTTTTCCAACCCTAAACGTCCAAGAATTCTACTACTAACCTTATAACAATATACCAGATGTTTCTAACATAAGGCATGTACATATTCGTCATTTAAACATGGAATTTCCACCCAAAATAACATCTAATTATCAAGAACCCTAGAATTTTCTTAAACAGTTTTCTAACAAATATTTCTCTAGAATTTCTTTCATATAATCATCAAAATTCCGTGGTTAATTTCCTCTACATGGAAAGGGTTTCCAGAATCATCATATCAACCAATACTACATGGATTTTCCTATCACAAATTGGGTTTTCTTCAACATAATTCATCCCTAATCATTCCTAAACTAATATGGAGATCGCACTAACATAAATAGCAAGATAAACACTTGCCTGGGATTTTCGACGTTCTGATTTGCAGATGTTTTTGGTGTGGTTGCGTAGCCCGTTGCGCGATCTACGCGGTGGTGGTGGTTGTGGTGCAAACGGATGACTTTTGGGGCCTTGGATTGCCTTGGAGCTTTCTTCTTCCCTCTCCTATGACCGTCACTTGTGTTTAGAGATTCTAAACCTAGATGAAAATCCAGATATCTGATATAACCCTTGGTATTTTCGTGGGTTTAATTACCCAAAAAGGTAAAATGACCAAAATGCCCTCCCGGGTTACTAATTAGGCCTAAAAACGCCCCGAGACCCAAACTACACCCCCGAGTACACTTTTCTGACTATCTCGACCCTTCCGGATGCGTTGGCCTACTCAAAATGACCATACGGGCAACTTGAAAAATATTCACTTTTTATTTATCAAAATTTAGTCCCAACGCGACACGAGCACGTTCCGACTTAAATTTTTGAAATTTTCATTTAACTCACTCATGACATTCAATATAACCAATATAATATATTACTTTGCTCATTAGTAATATTCAACAAATTTCTCATAATTACTAACTCTCGTCACGTTAATAATTATAACATAATAAATTTCCGAATTTTTATTAAATAATTTACTCACATTAAATTTAATAAATTCCCAAATTAATATAGCATAAAAATATGGGGTATTACAGTAGTTAGGTGTGTGTGTGTTGTGTGGTTTGTGGCATGTAGGTTGGAGGTGTTGGAGCTATGTGTGTTTGTCCAGTTGCGGGTTGGGAACCAGTTGGGGGTTTAACATTTTAGGCCGGTAATTGAGTTGGGCGTGTAAGGATGCTGGTTGTGAAAATATGAAAGAGATATTTATATGTTAATACGTTGAAACAAAAGGCCATTCAATTGGCTTTTTCTTCTTCAAACGTGCATGAGTAAAAAGAATACGTCATCCTACCCCCCATTAATTTAGATTGAAGAAACTTGCAGCACTCGCAAAAACGGGAGAGTAAAAATAATCCATCATCTTACTTCCCATTAAAATCTAAGTGGTCCATTGCCATGGTTATACCAACTAGCTCAGGGAGACATCGTGGGAACACCCTCAGCTTCATCCTGCATCGGAGAAGAACTAAGAGTGCGATCATACCTAAGTTTTGGCCCCATGTCTTGAAAAGTGTCCTATGTGTGTAGCAATCAGGGTTGACTAGTCCGAGCTATGTTTGATGTGACATTCCATATTTCTTATTGGGGGTGGGGGTCATGGAATAACTAGTAATTTGGATCCCTCCGATGCCTGAGTTGGTTGAGGAGGGGTAACAAATGTAGAATCCACAAAATCACATGACTCCTTTGACTCTGTACATTTATCACGTACTAACGAGTTTCGATACTCTACTCAACCGATGAAGTGTAACAAGACGTGCTCACACAATCAAAGGAAAGTGACGTACAGAGTCAAAGGAGTCCCGAGACAGGTTGTAAAACTAGGGTACCCTCAGCTTCATCTCACACAAAGTCACAAGAAATTGACGCACAATCCGTGTATCTGGTGTCATCACACTTGTGTATCTCTACTAAACACTGCTTCTTCAGTTACAAAGGAAATTGATGTTTAACATTCTAGGGGAAATTGTTCTCTAATAAAGAACAATAATAATATTGTCTAAAATAATAATGTATAAAATTGGTTTCATGAACAAATCTTGATTGAGCAAAAGATCAAAACAAATAGAATCAAACACTTAAAAATATGGGGAAATGTTGTATTAATGGTCTCAATTAGAGTACAACTGAGAATAAAGTAATGCCAGTATATAATTCTTGTTATGGACGAGTGATGAGTGGATGCAATTTTATAGAATTATGTTATTGTGTTAACTTAATATAATCATACTTTTTCCCAGATCTTAAAGGATGACCCAAATGCAGGGTTTGCAGGTTAATTCGTCACTTAACTGTTTTATATTTTATAATGTGGCTTGATAATTTTTTTTGTAAATTTATAACTTAATTTGTTAATATTACAACGAGGATGTCTAAATTTTGGAAATCCTGAGTATGGTTGGAATCATTTTCCATTCCAAGAGTCACGTCGTCAATTGTATTAATACCCAGGGGTGGGGTTGAAAGGACACATAAACATTATTTCATGCTTAGGTTTCATGTTTCTATTTTAATTTCTCCACATATATAATAAAAAAATACATCACTTGCTTTCCTACCCTTCTATATTTACAAACAAATCAATAGTCTACCATAACTTTGCATGCTGGAAAGATGGAACAACTGCAACTTCACAAAAAGTCTCAATGATGAAATGACTACCGATATGGCTCGTTGAGAAAATAATCTTGGATGCCCAAGTGTTCAGAACCCAGAAGTCTCTTTTAGTATCCCATTGTGTTCTTTTGTTCAGACATAGAGGTTTGTCATGCATGTATATGTATCTCTTTTTTCCTCTACAGAACTATAGATGGAAAATCATAATACTTCTATAGTAGTTGTCTTGTTTAAAATCTATTTTCTCACTAGATAAAAAGATATTTTTCTTCAGCTATCATATTGGTAACCATCCCATAATATGAAGTGTATACAATAATGATTAAGCCCCTATAATTTAATTCTTCTGGCTGAACAACTAGCGTAATAGTTGGAAATCTTAATTGTAGAATGATAAACCGTTTTAACTAGAAACTTGGTTAGGATTATTTTGATTTACCCTAAAAATCCACAAAGAGAGGGTCAAGTGAATATAAAGGAGTCCTGATAAATATGAAATTGAAATGATACAGATCGATTATTTCCGCTAATCTAGTCCATATAGAACATAATGAAGAAGACTCATCATATTATAGGAAAGGGAGAAAGGGAAGGAGTGCGTTGTAATATTACCCTCAACCTAATATATAAACTAAAATAAAAAATAACTAGAAAATAACTGAAAAAGACAACGGGGTACTTCCCGCCTATACAATGGGGTGTCCCATCTATAAAACAAACATTTCTCAATATTATTATGTTGTTTATGAAATTATTGATCAAAATTAAGACTTTTAAAAATGAACTTTTCATAATAATAAGTGTTTGTACCTTATACAGATGCAACGATAGATGCGCTTGCAACTCAATGGTATGTGCACAATGCAATCCTAGACAACTGATGTGTAGGCAAGAACCGATTCCCCTGGATTGTAAAGAGACACAAGTTGATAAGACGAATCCAATACCATGTTCACAAGTGTATCCATGATGGACTCTTCCTCTGATGTGGGATCCACAAGGATGTATTTCTTATGAAGTCTGCATGTCAAGGAGAACGGTATACTACTCAACTTGAGAGTTCTCTTCTCTTTATTAACTGCTTCCTTTATTCCTCCCTCATTTTGCTCAGAAATAACGACTACTCTTCCATCATCATTCATAGAAACTGCCGAGATTTGTAAATGAGAGAATGCACCAACTATAGAGAGTAATCTAGCAAAAAAAGGAACCATAAGCATCGAAACAATGTATGTCCAGGTACGCCATCCAAGAACCTTTCCCTCTGACCAATAATTCCTTTAAATTAATCATACCAGAACTTAAGATAGTGTCAGATAACTGTTTGGGCACAAATCAGAATTTTTAATAAGCACATATCGTTAAGATAGTGTCAGATACTGCCTAACTACTTAATTTTTACTATGCATGAAACATAATTTTACAACATAATTTTACGTCGGATCTCACATTCAAAATATTGAAACTTTCAAGAAGAGTATCCATATTTTTATTAAGCTGACTTAGAAAATTAAGGTCACACTTAGTTGACTCTGTCATTGTAACAAATTTGAATTTTGTGGCCAACTTAATGTTCTTTTTATACAACCTATGGAAATTTTTGTAAAGATTTTCATAAGCCGCACTTAGGTTTTCTATAAATTCACCATTTCTCATCTCATCTTGAAGGAGAAGATATATAACTTTCTTTTTAAAATTTTTCATTAGTGTTAAAAGACCTATTGGTATATTTGAACATTTCCTAGATTTCTTTATAAAGAAGGTCATATAGAGTAGCATGTCCATTCTCCCTTGCAAAGGGAATGAGGTCCCTAAGGTCCATTTTAGACATCAATATTGTTGACATAGGCCTATACTTTAGATAAGACTCATTGTGGGCCTTTCAAGGTCAATGGACCATAGTTTGGGAACCTACCTGATTGGTGAGGTGCAGTGCAGACCGCCTACATGTTATTGATCCTTTTCGGGCCTCGACCTACTACGTGGGGTTCCATTTAAGAGCTTGAGGTTTGAGATCAAACTTGGTATCATCATTTAATTTTTTCCATGGTAAATAAGAAACATTTATTTTAGTGAATGTCTTAAAGTCCCACTTATAAATAATAAATACTTTTTTTTGGTACATATACACGTTCCAAAGTACATATAAAAGAGGTCAGTTAAGATGGATATTGATTATGCGTAAATAATAAGAATCCCCACACATGATAAGAAATGCAAAAGACTTGATATAAAGATGAAATTATTATCAACACATATACGTTTAATATAAGTGAGGAGTGTTGGATGATCATTAAGAATAGTCTCAAGTTTTGAGAAATACGAGAGATACAATGTTAGTATATAATAATAATAATAATAATAATAATAATAATAATAATAATAATAATAATAATAATAATATAAAGTTTGAAGGTTTCAATCACTTGGATTTCTAGTATAATGTTGATGACAAAAGGTCAACATTGGATTTATCTTTGTACTAGTTAATTGAACTTTTAGAAGAAGAAGTTGTAAATATAGTACTATAACGAGGTTTTTCAAGACTTCATAAGAGAACTTAAGTTTTCCCAACCATTTAGCCTCTAATAATTTATATTGCAACCAAAATGAGTTTATATCTTACACCATGGAACATAGTTTCATTAGAAGTATAAGCATGTAAAGCATCATTTCCACTTAGTGTAAGATATTATTGGTAGAAAATATTCAAGTTTAAAGAAATCCTTTCACCAACGTTTTAAAGTTATAAGAGTTTATATCATCATATTAAGAAGATGAGCATCAAGGTGTAAAACCAATTGACTTTACTGCAAGTTGGAGTGTATTAAAGATATACCCTCAAACAGATTAATATATTTTATTTTCCATAATTTTATCTCTAATATTCATTGGTATTACATGGTATTTACATAAATTGGGACTATACTCTGTACAAGAGCTCCTACCTGAGCACTTCCAACACTACATGATGCAACTTTTCGAAGCAGATGATTAGAGAGATAGGCTAACGAGATTCAAATTACACAGGTAATATTTTTTAATCTTTCTTTGATTGATTATTAGGTGACAATCAAAATTCTCATCGTCCTGTGGTGTCTGAATTGACACTAGATCCTTTCAAATGGCTAAGTCCTTTCCAATACTGTTTTCTATTTTTTAAATATTTTTATTTTATTTCATTTAGTTTTAATTTTAATTTTACCTTTAATTTTTTGGTGTCACGTTAAAATCAATGATGCTTCATAATATCGACTTTGCTAGTTAAAAAAAGATGTTGAAGACTGAGAGACTCGACATGGATAGGAGCTCGAAGAGTTAGAGATTCACAACCAATAAGCTCTAATATAGTTGAAGAATGATATGCGAAGTGAATTGCAAGGTTTGTTCCAAATTATTACCCCTCATCATGATTCCATTACCTCAACGATTCAGACTGACTAGGTAATAATATATAGTTCATACATATAATGTAACACCCCGTATTTTCATGCATTTCATATTTAATTAATTCGAGAATTCTAAATTACTTGTGTGATGTAATTTTAATTGAATTAATTATGGAAAATTATATTTAAATCTTAATCGGGAAGTGAATGGTTAATATTTAGGGAAACTTAATTACTAAGTGAATAGTAATAATGTATTTACGTCATTTCGAGTATTAATGACGGGACATGTACTTATTTCAGTCGGGAGTCAGTATAGACTAATTTGGGTGTGAAATAAGAATTGTTATAATTTAATTCGGATGCCAATTCAGAGTATACGGTTGAGTCCGGATCGCCGAGATAGTCAAAAAAGTGTATCGGGGGTAGTAAACGGGTCACAGGACATTTTTAGGCATAGCCGGGCCCACACGGGGGCATTTGGGCTACCATGGCTTGACCCATTAGGCAAAAAACGGGATTAAGGTTAATTAAACAATTAGAAGTAATAAGGGAGCGATTGAATTGTTTTTGAGAGGAGACTTAGAGGGTTAGTAAGCCCTAAGAGCAGCCAAAGGCAAATTTGGGGATCACAGGAGAGCCAAAAAGAGTCATCTTCAACCTTGGGCACTCATGATTCCAAATTCAGACTCTACGAATCCTAAGGCAAGTAGTTAACTTACTGTATCATTTAAAGTGTAATTCAATTCATATTTATGTGATGTGGATAATTAAAGAAATTCGTTTAAAGGGGATAAACATGGGATTTTGTAAACCATGAATCTGATTTCTAAATTTTGTAGAAATTCATATACAATCTGAGATTTGTAGTTGTATCTAGTAAAATGTGTAAACCTGGATGACTTAGAAATGAATTGGTATTAGGGAATTTATGTTTAACTAGGTTAAAGATTAAATGGGTATTTACCCAAATTCGTGGAATTAGTAGAGAAAGCAAAATTAAGTGATGTTTCTGGACTCTAGGAAGGATGCTTATAAGGCTTTTGATGTTATTTGTCGATGGGAAAACTTTGTTTTCAGTGTAGAAGAAACTATGGTTTGGAGGTGTGCATCAATGGATGAAACAACCAACTCGGAGAAGACGAGGACCTTATCGATCGATCGATCGAAGGTGGACCATCGATCGATCGATGGTCCTGAAATTTTGACAGTTCGCCCAGTTTTTAATGTAAAGGGAAAATAATTAAAAATCCTTCCATGCCTTAGTTGTTGAGTAATTAATACATGGGTTTAAATCTAATTACTTGTGAATCAAGATTAATTAGGATTTGAGGGCAGCTTAGTGTGACATCATAATTAAAATCAATTGGGATTTGGAGAAAATTTGGTGTGACACACTAAGGTTGAATTTTGGAAAGTTTGTTTCGAAATGATTAAATATGAACGTAGTAAACAAATTCGGGAATAAAGGTTTGAGCGATACCGAAATGTAAATTTTATTTAGGTGAAGGCTAAATAATTTAGAGTCGGGGATTTAGACTCGGGTAAGGTGACTTCGGGAAACGAGAGTAAGTCCGAATACATTGGTTGGGGTGGTACCAAAAGGAATTAATGTGCAAATTAATTAATAAATAGAGCTGGGCCATAAACTCAATATAAAATGGAATAGGCTTGTGTCACGGACTTAGTGCACGGTGGGTCCGGGATATTTTATATTTATATATACGGTGTGTGATAGTATATATATATATGACGTGCACATTAATATCAGTGAATATATATTATTATTATATATATACTCTAGTGCTATATGGGAGGTTGCGGGTAGTGGATGAATCCCCTAGCGTGAGGAGTAGGGCGAGTATAATCCCAGGTCATACCGTACGTTATATGGGTGAGGGGCATCTCACTTTCAGGGAAGGAATATGACCGCATCCAACATTTATGTATTAACCAAGTTAATGAGCAGTTCTGACTTAGGGGTAATTAGGTTATGTTAATACACCTAGTGGGATAGCACTATAGAGAATTTATACCCGGTGAGACTTTACTCGGGGGAAATCCTATTATTAAATGTTATTTCAGTAGGTGTGAATTCTGTAATATGATTGAGTATATAATTAGGTAAATAATTATATATGGGCTAATTAATACAAAGCATGAGTTGTATTATAGGTATAACCGACGTGGAAGTTATATGAAATTTAAAAGGGAAATGATTTAATTAAGTTGATGATGATAATAACTTAAAAACCATAGTTAAAGCATACCCGATTTGAGTAGGGTGGTTGCAAGGGGTTTTATAAATTATCTAGTCGTAAGATGAAGAACTAGGTGAATTTAATTAAGGCATTAGTAGTGCACATTTGAGGAGGGGTGAGGATGTCCTCAAGGGAGTGTGACACTAACTAAAATATGGAGAGCATGCATATTTTTTTATTACTGCAAGTTAATCATTTGCTAAATATTTTTCAAATATTTTTTGGTACTAACCCTTGCTATATAAAATTTTAAAAACCTTTTAGTTGTCCAGCCACAGGGACGCCAGGCTTGACTCTAATTCAGGAATCCGTTGCTACAGTATATGTGGATGTTGCGGGAGTTTGATAGACACCTGACTCTTTCATTCTAGTATAGAGACTTATATTAGTATTTCCATCATGTGGCTCACAGTCCATTTTGTTTTTCTTGTCAGACTTGTTGAGATTGATTACTTGGCTTTATTTTATATTTGTTGGATTTTGGGCCGATGGTTTATTCAGTTAGCCATTTAAATGTGTATGGTTGTTTCAGTTAATTAAGATTATATTGTTGCTTTATTTTTCGCATGCGTTTCATTTAAGTTAATGAAAGATAAAACTTGGCACCAGTCTAATTCTCTCACGTAGGTGGTTAGTAATTAAAAAGGCGGCAGTGATGCTAAGAATGATCGAAATGAGAAACCTGTTCTAATTTAATTTTGGGCTGATCACCCGGGGTTAATTAGGCAGGGTGTCACAGATGGTATCAGAGCATCAGGTTCTAGTGTCTTTAGGATCAGTGCGGCTTTCTACGTTTCAGCGTAGCACTCGGTTGTTATAGAGCCCTATTATTAGGACTGTTGATTCATTTTCTTCTTGTGAGATATCGTATTTCTACTGTGAATATTTTTGTGTAAATTTTGTACTTATACGATTCAATCTATTTCAGATGCCACCGAGGAGATTGAGAGAAGAGAGGGATGAGCCTATGGATGAGGTCAGGGAGGCTCATCAGGAGCCATAGGTACCACCACCGCCACCCCCACCCCCCACCCGAGTTGATTTCCACTACTCAGGTGGCAGTGATAGTGGCCCAGGCGGTCGAGACAGCGATGCGAGCTATGGCAGCTCACTTTCCACAAAGCCAGGCATTGCCTCTAGTGGCACCAGCAGTTCAAGATCTAGTGGGGCCACCATCTTGGCAGAGAGTTAGGGAGACCTTTCATAAGGGTCACCCACCTGAGTTTCGGGGTAGCACAGATGTATTAGAGGCTTGTGACTGGAAGAAGAACATTCAGCACCATTTGCGCATGCTGAAGTGTACTGAGGTACAGAAACAAATGCTTGCTACCTTTTGTCTGTCGGGGGCAGCCTTACAGTGGTGGGAGTCAGTTACCACAGTCGAGGAACGGGATTTGATTCCTATAGTAGAGTTCTGGGTGTGGTTCGATCGCAAATAATTTCCACCAGCGGTAGAGGCTCAGATGAGAAAGAAATTCAGTGATTTAGTACAGGGTGATTGATCAGTGGCAGACTATGAGGAAGAGTTCACCCGTCTGGAAAACTTTGTGACAAATGAGGTGAGCGATGAGGAGCAGAAGAAATCGAGGTTTACGGACGGTTTAGCCTGGCAGATTAGGCAACATTTGATTAGAAATCCGGCGTTGGTGACTTATACATATGTTGTTAATGCCGCACTTGTGCATTGCCAGGCTCATCGCTTCCATGCGAAGGGGAGCAAGAGAACAGGGGAGCTAAGCCAACAGGGAAAGGCAGTTAGTAGTGGTGACACGAGTGGTACTCAGTAGTAGACGGGCAGTCAACAGGGGAATCAGGCTAAGAAGTTTAAGCCTGGTGGGTTCCGACCGGGAGGACAGGGGTTCAGGCAGGGGCAACCGGGCCCGAATCAACAGAAGCAGGTTCCTCAGGGCCGTAAGGGCCAAAGGAACAATGGGACAGGTCAGCAGGGCCAACGACAGGGAGATGGTCAAAAACGTTGTTTTGTCTGTGGCCAGCCAGGACACTTTAAGAGAGAGTTCCCACAGAAGGGCAGAGGTCAACAGCAGGAGGACCAACAGGGGTAACGGGGGCAGATATCTCCAGCAGCACCAGCCCCACCCGCCTCACTGCAGTAGGGGAAGATGCACTACGGGTGTGTGTATAACGTTCGGGATGTTCCCAATCCTCCAGCACAGCAAGCACCGCCATCAGTTGAGGGTATGCTTCTCATTCATGGTTATGAGGGTAGTATTCTTTTTGATACGGGAGCATCGCATTCATTCATTAAATATAATTTTGCTAAGCAGGCCGGGTTACTAGAGATCGCAGGTAGTCTTCTTATGTGTGTTAAGTCACCAGTAGGTAGCAGGGCTTCGATCCACTCGATTTTTCGGGGGGTGGAAATTTTGATTGGGAGGCTTAGTTTAGCAGCGAACCTCTTGGTGTTAGATATGGAGGGGTACGATGTCATCTTTGGTATGTGAAAAGGCTTATAATATAAAATCCAAGTTAATAATTTCCTTGTAAATTAAACTCGATGCGGAAGCATTGAATGATGGTTCACAAATAAACAAAGCCAAATTTTAATTTCTTCAAAACACATTAAAATAAGTTAATCCAAGTCCTAGAATTTGCCTAAGTCATATTTATCAATATTAGCAAGTTAGGCGAAATCAAATTTTAGCAAATGACTTGAATTAAACAACATTACCGAATATTTAATTTAAGTCCAAATTAAAGTGAGTGTGATGATTTAAACCGAATTTTATCTTGAATTATTCTAAGCATGCATTCTACGTTATTGAAGCAAGATAAAATAAACCAATCACACTACGCCGCGATGTACGAGGAAAAACCCAAGACGGGAAACAACCTCGGACGGCCCTAGCCACAAATCCACTAGATACGGAATTACAATTACAAGACAGATAGACTTACAACGACTGACTCGATACCTCTCAAGCCTCGATGCTTCTTCTTGTAGACACCTCTTCCTAGCGGATAACCTCGGAACACCACCGCGATCTCGGAATCCACCGATGGGGCTTTCTATGGTCACCGTCACCCATACATGGAGCCTTTCTCCAAGTGGGTAGAATCGCAACAAAAATGTCTTCTTCTTTGATGAATGTAGAAGCAAACCAAAACTTCTCTTCTTGATTTCGGTAGAGATAAACCGGTGCCAAACTCCAAGCAATTTAATATGTAAATAAGAACTTGGACTAAACACAATTGGGTGTAAACTAGAGTGTGAAGGATTTTCTCTTTGAAAAATTAACACTCAAAACATGAACATTTTCCTAAACCATTTTTGCTCTCAAACTCTCTCTAAGAGATAAACTAAGTTGGAAAAGTTATGGAAATGTTAGTTTGGAAAATGTCATTCCCACACCTATTAAAGTCTGTAAAAGGTGGTTAAAAACCAAGTGGGGAAGTGGGTGAAAAACTGCCAAAAACTGCCTAAAAACTGTTCCCGCCTGACAGCTCGTTCGAACGACATTTCCTTCGAACGAAGTCTCGTTCGAACGAGACTTCTAACGACGCTCCAGTATGGACTCGTTAGAAGCTCGTTGGAAATCTCGTTAGAACGACAATCTCGTTCGAACGACATTTCTAACGACAGACCAGTATGCCTTAGAGGGAACTCGTTGGCAGGTTCGTTCGAACGACATCTGGTTCGAACGAAAAAACTCGTTCGAACGACATATCTAACGAACGACCAGAAAGATAGAAAAATTCGATTTTGGCCCAGAAAACTTTATGAACTTATTTTAAAGTTTTATATAATTTCTTTCTTAAAACAAAACGCAGCTTTTATAAAACCTAACACCCAATAAACTTTGTTCCAAGCTCCTATATAAACATAATTGCATTCATACCTTGGGAGCATGGAACCATAGTTGATGATGTAAAAACGAGGCACGCAAACCGGCATGTTTGATGAAGCTTTATATTCTTTGCCGCTACGTCTTCAACAAACACTTCATAGGCTTGAGAATATTACATTTACATACTATCCTATGAATAAATGTTTTTGTCCGGAATTGAGCCAAAACTATATATGGACTCAATTGGAAATTTGTGTCCTTACAAATCTCCCCCTTTGGCTATTCCGGGACAAAAACCAAACAAAAATCCTAAAGGGCCGTCAAGCTCACTAGACTCAAAACATAACCCACCCAAACTTAACTCAACCCAAGGATCAAACGCTTTGCCATTAAATAATGCCACTTTAGAAGAAATCCTGCACACTTAAGCAAACTCATCACATGCATAGGGAATATTAAAGTATTAAATGCAATTAATTAATTACTCCCCCTAACTTCATTCTCCCCTTATCAAACACATGAACTACTTAGAAAGACGTCTCCCCCTAAGTTAAATCTCCCCCAAACTAAGATATGATAATAATAGGATTAGATACCATTTCTCCCCCTATCATCATTCTCCCCCTTTTTGTTCAGGAATAGGCAAAGGATAAAGAATGAATAAACAGCATGTTGAAGCTTAAAGCGATAAAAGCAAGGCAAAGACAAACAAATATCATATATATATAAACTAGAAATATACCAATGGAGCACTTGCATATATATATATATAGATATAAACACACACATAACACAAAATACAATAAGTTTGCACACTCGGATGGCAAAAATGTGTCAAATGGAAACGGAAGTGTAGGGGTGTGAACTAGCAACAATTAAATTTATACCCAAACACTTAATAAACATTCACGGAGTTCTCATTTGATTGCAAACTTTATCACATTTAAATATAACCTCATGTGACAATATGAATATTGAACTCAATGAACAAACATACACAATGCATACAAGCCTAGCATGATGATGATTCTACAAACCAAATAGAGTCATGACATTAAAGACAACTAGGATAAACGGACATTGTGCAAACCGTTGATATACCATTTAATTCTCCCTCAATAAGCATATATATTCTTTTGCTTTTGAATGAATATATCAAACAAACATAGACCTTGGCAATAGTTTTCTTTTGAATGCCAAATATTCTTTTTTTAGGCCTTTGGATCACGTATTTCTTTTAGATCCAATAAACGGTGGCTTACAATCGCAAAGGATTTAATTCATCCTTTCGGAGCCCTTCCCCGTGCACATTTTTATTTATCATGTTTTCATTTTCACACAAATCTCACATGCAACGGATTTTGACATGCACTAGTCCTCCTAGGTCAAAGATATGTAGATGACTAGATTGATAGGAGAACACCTCAAAAAGCTCAAATATAACATGTGACATTAAGATTTCAAAAGAGCTCGTGCATGTGTGAATAGAGGCATATAAAAATAGAATCCATTTAAGCAATACAAAATCCAACTACTCCATATAAAGCATGGTAAAGAACATTTTAAGGATTGAAAATCTAAACCAAAAGTTCTAGCCACGTGGGAGCGTTAAAGGAGGGATTCAAACACAAGTATATGCCACTTAAAGTGTGTCAAACTAAAATACACACAAAATAAAATCTTTTTGAGTTTTTAACATTTTTAAAAAAAATAAAGATATATACTCAAAAGGATAAACAAAAATCTTTTTATATTATGCAGTCAATTCAAGCAAAAATATAATACAAAAAGATAAACAAGTCATAATATCTAGCATGTGATATGGAATAAGGCAATGACTAGAAAATGACTAAACAAGCATACATTTAGCATGTGAATATAGCATAAAGTACAAACGCTAAAGTATGCAAACACTAACACATTCATCCTTTAGATTTAGCAAGGGAGGAGGCATGTGAAAGTAAATGAGAATCAAAAGCCCTATTTTGCAAGGAAACCAAGTCGGATTTCCTAACCCAAATTAATGAGGAATGACTATCTTGGGGTGTAGGAACTTTAACTACCGTGGTTACTTTACTATGGGGTTTTCTAGGAATTCGTTTAAGATCAAAACAAAATTTCCTAAGATGACCTTGTCGACCACAATGTGTACAAGTGAGAACATGTCGAAAAGATTTACTTAAGGAGTGATCTTTAAATGTATTCCTAGTAGATTCTCCTAAAACATTGGTTTGGGCATGATGAGTAAATTCATTACAAGAATTGAAGCCTAAACCACAAGTGTCATTTTTAATTTGGACCGTTCCTAACATTTTATCTAGTTTTTCTGAACGACATTCCAAATCAAATTTGACATTACTAGAATCTTTTAATTTATTTTCCAATTCTACAATGTTAGATTCTAGTAAAACATTTCGCTCTTCAAAAGCAAGAAGCTCCTTTTTCAAGGATTCCATTAAACCCCTAAGGCTATCTCTTTCGCCTTCTACATATTCAAGCTTCTCTTGAAGAGTCCTCACATGTGTCCTAAGGTCTTCTATTAAAACATTTTCATCAATGGCCTTGACACTTTCTCTTAAACTAGCTTCTAACTTCAAATTAGCTCTTTTCAATTTAATTGATTCTTTATAAAGTTCTTGAAAAGCATTTTGAAGTTCACTCACATTAACCTCTTCTTCATTTTCACTCTCTCTTTCTTCTTCACTCTCACTATCATCAAACATAAGATAATCATGTACAATGACCTTGGAAGTGGCATGTTCTATCGTTTCATCAATCGATGAGTTCTCACTATCACTCACATGACTAGCCATAAAAGCTAGAAAATTTTTCTTAGTGGGGGAATCGGGCTTCTCTTCCTTATCACTATCACTAAGGGTTGCATTATATGAAATGGGTCTCTTACCATCTTTCCTTAGTTTAGTGGGGCACTCATAAGCCCTATGGCCATAACCTTCACAACCAAAACACTTATCAGACTCGTCCCTATCTAAATTGTCATTGCTAGGTTTAGGGATCTTCTCGGCTTTAGAAATCTTCTCTCTTTTATCATGTCTAGAAGTATCAAATTTCTTAAAATCATTTTTAAATTTATCTTTGTTAAATTTAAGAAATTTTCTAAATTTACGAGCAAATAAAGCCATATCTTCCGAGTCACTATCACTCTCGCTCTCTACAACTTGTTTGACCTCTTTTCGGGCTCTTAAAGCAACACCCTTTTCGATTTTCTTTTCAATTTTAGAGGGAAACATATCTAGTTCATAGGTTTGTAAATCACCTACAAGATCTTCTAATTTCGTAGAGGCTAAAGTGGGTAAAGAATTTAAAATGGTCACCTTTGGAATAAATCTATCGGGTAGGGACCTTAAAATTTTCTTTACAACACGGTCGTCAGGTATTTTCTCTCCCAAGTTAAACGATGAATTAACAATATCTGAAAGTCTAGCATAAAATTCATCAAACGTTTCTTTTTCATTCATTTTGATAGTTTCAAATTGAGTAGTGAGGTTTTGGAGTTTTGAAGCTTTAACGACACTAGTTCCTTCATGAGTCAATTGTAGAATATCCCAAGCTTCTTTAGCGGTCTCACACGTCATAATACGTCGGAATTCATCCGGTGTGACAGTGCTAAACAAGGTATTTAAACCACCGGAATTGAAATTAGCAAGTTTAAACTCATTTTCAGTCCATCTATCGGCGGGTTTGATAACACGTTCATTTTCAACTAAATAAGTTGGTGGGGACCACCCGTTAACAACAGACATCCAAACTCTTTCGTCGATAGATTTTAGTGCCGATCTCATACGCGCTTTCCAATACGCGTAGTTTGAACCATCGAAAATAGGAAATTTTGAAAATGGGGAAAAATCCATTTTAGCCAAAAATTATTTAAAAGATCGTTTAACGAAATAATTTATCGTTTTTGGCTCTGATACCAATTTGAAAAGGCTTATAATATAAAATCCAAGTTAATAATTTCCTTGTAAATTAAACTCGATGCGGAAGCGTTGAATGATGGTTCACAAATAAACAAAGCCAAATTTTAATTTCTTCAAAACACATTAAAATAAGTTAATCCAAGTCCTAGAATTTGCCTAAGTCATATTTATCAATATTAGCAAGTTAGGCGAAATCAAATTTTAGCAAATGACTTGAATTAAACAACATTACCAAATATTTAATTTAAGTCCAAATTAAAGTGAGTGTGATGATTTAAACAGAATTTTATCTTGAATTATTCTAAGCATGCATTCTACGTTATTGAAGCAAGATAAAATAAACCAATCACACTACGCCGCGATGTTCGAGGAAAAACCCAAGACGGGAAACAACCTCGGACGGCCCTAGCCACAAATCCACTAGATATGGAATTACAATGACAAGACAGATAGACTTACAACGACTGACTCGATCCCTCTCAAGCCTCGATGCTTCTTCTTGTAGACACCTCTTCCTAGCGGATAACCTCGGAACACCACCGCGATCTCGGAATCCACCGATGGGGCTTTCTATGGTCACCATCACCCGTACATGGAGCCTTTCTCCATGTGGGTAGAATCGCAACAAAAATGTCTTCTTCTTTGATGGATGTAGAAGCAAACCAAAACTTCTCTTCTTGATTTCGGTAGAGATAAACCGGTGCCAAACTCCAAGCAATTTAATATGTAAATAAGAACTTGGACTAAACACAATTAGGTGTAAACTAGAGTGTGAAGGATTTTCTCTTTGAAAAATTAACACTCAAAACATGAACATTTTCCTAAACCATTTTTGCTCTCAAACTCTCTCTAAGAGATAAACTAAGTTGGAAAAGTTATGGAAATGTTAGTTTGGAAAATGTCATTCCCGCACCTATTAAAGTCTGGAAAAGGTGGTTAAAAACCAAGTGGGGAAGTGGGTGAAAAACTGCCAAAAACTGCCTAAAAACTGTTCCTGCCTGACAGCTCGTTCGAACGAGACTTCTAACGACGCTCCAGTATGGACTCGTTAGAAGCTCGTTGGAAATCTCGTTAGAACGACAATCTCGTTCGAACGACATTTCTAACGACAGACCAGTATACCTTAGAGGGAACTCGTTGGCAGGTTCGTTCGAACGACATCTGGTCCGAACGAAAAAACTCGTTCGAACGACATATCTAACGAACGACCAGAAAGATTGAAAAATTCGATTTTAGCCCAAAAAACTTTATGAACTTATTTTAAAGTTTTATATAATTTCTTTCTTAAAACAAAACGCAGTTTTTATAAAACCTAACACCCAATAAACTTTGTTCCAAGCTCCTATATAAACATAATTGCATTCATACCTTGGGAGCATGGAACCATAGTTGATGACGTAGAAACGAGGCACGCAAACCGGTATGTTTGATGAAGCTTTATATTCTTTGTCGCTACGTCTTCAACAAACACTTCATAGGCTTGAGAATATTACATTTACATACTATCCTATGAATAAATGTTTTTGTCCGGAATTGAGCCAAAACTATATATGGACTCAATTGGAAATTTGTGTCCTTACAGTATGGATTGGTTGGCAGGTTATCAAGCGATGATGGATTGCTACGAGAGGACCATCGTGTTCTCCATTCCAGGGAAGGATATGTTTTTAATAGCAATGCAGTTACTTGAGGGAGGTTCACACACACACACCTGTATTACATCGAGGAGGAGACCTCACATGAGGTGGCGATTTCATTGGACTCAATCCCAGTAGTGAGGGACTTTGAGGATGTATTCCAGGAGGTACCAGGGTTGCCACCTAGCAGGGGAAATCGAATTTGTGATCGATTTAGCATCGGGGACAAGTCCGATTGCTTGGGCCCCATACCGTATATCCCCACCAGAGATGCGTGAGTTGAGAGAGAAGATTTAGCAGCTTCTGGGTCAAGGCTTCATCCGACGGAGTACATCACCGTGGGGTGCACCGGTGTTGTTTGTAAAGAAGCGGGACGGCTCACTACGGTTATGCATGGACTATAGAGAGCTAAACAAGGCGACGATAGGAAATAAGTATCCGTTTCCTAGGATTGATGATCTATTTGACCAGTTGAGAGGAGAGTCTTACTTCTCTAAGGTCGACTTAAGGTCAGGGTATCATCAACTACGTATGTGAGAGGAGGATGTTCCTAAGACCGCTTTCCTATCTCGGTATGGATCTTATGAGTTCAGGGTGATGCCATTTGGGCTCACCAATGCACCAACAGTGTTCATGGACCTCATAAACAGGGTTCTCAGGGAGTTTCTTGATCAGTTTATCATCGTGTTCATTGATGACATCCTAATATACTCTCGCACCGAGGAGGATCACCCAGGGCATCTGCGTATAGTTTTACAGACATTGAGGAATCACCAGGTCTATGCCAAATTCGGGAAGTGTGGATTTTTTCAATGGGAGGTTCAGTTTCTTGGCCACGTGGTGTCAGACCGGGGTATTGCGGTGGATCCAAGTAAGGTATCGGCAGTGAGGGAGTGGGGGCAACCCACAACACCGATTGAGGGGCGCCGTTTTTTGGGATTGGCCGGTTATTATAGGAGATTCATCAAAGAATTCTCAAAGATTGCGGGCCCTTTGACGAATCTGACCCGGAAGGGGGTACCTTTCACTTGGAATGACCATTGTCAATTAGCTTTCGATGAGCTAAAGGAAAAGTTGATATCTGCACCCGTACTTGTATTGCCTAAGGGGGGATCAGAATATCAGGTTTACACTGACGCATCCTTACAGGGACTTGGGGGTGTGCTTCAGCAGGAGGAAAGGGCTATAGCTTATGCGTCCAGAAAGCTAAAGCCCCACGAGAGGAACTAACCCACTCATGACCTAGAGCTAGCAGCTGTCATTTTTGCTTTGAGGATATGGAGATATTATCTTCTGGGAGAGTAGTTCACGTTATTCACGGATCACAAATCATTTCATTATCTCTTCACACAGAAGGATATGAATATGAGGCATAGGCGATGGCTAGAATTTGTGAAGGACTACCAGTTTATATTCAGTATCATCCTGGTAAGGTTAATGTGGTAGTAGATGCATTGAGCCAGAGATCGACTGGGGAAATATCAGAAGTTTGGAAAGCGAAATGGAAAGAGCTTCAATATGAGGATGATGTGGATAGGGCTTGCATGTCGTCATTATCCATCACACCTGAGATCATTATGAGGGTTGTGAGGGCTCAAATAGAGGACTAGATGTGCTGAGATAGGGTGAGCCAGTTGCTAGCTGAGGGAGCAGAGGGTTACTCGGTCGGCTCGGAAGGAGGCTTACGCCTTAATGGGAGGTTAATTGTGCCAGAGGATGAGGAGTTGAGGCACACTGTTATGACATAGTCCCATGGGTTAAGATTCGCGGTACATCCTGGTAGGGATAAGATGTACCAAGATATGAGGAGGCAATATTGGTGGGCAAAAATGAAACGAGACATAGCAGAATTTGTTTCGAAATGTGCCATGTGTCATCTTGTGAAAGTTAACCACCAGAGGCCATCAGGGATGCTACAGCCACTTGAGATTCCCATGTGGAAATGGGAGAGCATCTTCATGGACTTCATTACAGGGTTACCTGTATCACAAAGGGGTCACGATTCCATATGAGTCATTATGGATCGGTTGACTAAAGTGGCCCACTTTCTGTCGATTTGCACAGTCTTTGAGATGATGTGATATGCGTAGCTATTCATAAATGAGATTGTTAAGCTGCACGGGGTACCGGTTAATATTATGTCTGACAGAGATAAGATCTTTGTGGCCCACTTTTGGCAGAGCTTCCAGGAGGCCATGGGCACGGAGTTACATTTGAGTACAGCCTATCACCCACAGACTTACGGGCAGACCCAATCAGATGCTCGAAGATATGCTCAGAATGTGCATATTGGACTTTGGGGGAGGTTGGGAGAAATATCTTCCTTTGGTAGAGTTCGCATATAACAACTCTTACTAATTCACGATCGGTATGGAACCATTCGAGGCACTATACGGGAGACTATGTCGTTCACCCGCTTGTTGGTTAGAGGTGGGGGACAACAAACTATTAGGGCCGAAGATTATTCAGGAGACGTCTCCCAAGATAGAGCTGATCCGAGGGAGGATTCGAATAGCTCAGGATAGGCAGAAGAGTTATGCTGACGCTTCACAGAGACATGTGGAGTTAGAGGTTGGGGACCAGGTATTGGTCCGGGTGTCCCCTATGAAAGGGGTGATGAGGTTCGGGAAGAAGGGTAAGTTAGTACCCTGGTACGTGGGACCTTTCCCTATTATCGAGAGGGTGGGGCCAGTTTCTTACAGGCTGGAATTGACGGAGCACATTTTGTGGATACACGACGTGTTCCATGTGGCATCGTTGAAGAAATATCGCAGGAGCGAGAGGGCTTTCTGGCACATTCCACTCGAGGAAATTGATTAACAGCCAGACATCTCATATGAGGAGAGACCTATGGCTATTTTGAACTGTAGTGAGTGGAAGTTACGATCCAAGGTTGTTCCACTAGTTAGAGTATAGTGGGGTCATCACAAAGTTGACGAATCTACCTGGGGGCGGGAGGAGGATATGCGGGAACAATATCCAGAACTTTTCACCACAGGTACGACCTAATTTTGGGGACGAAATTCCTTTGTAAGGGAGGGAGTATGTAACACCCCGTATTTTCATGCATTTAATATTTAATTAATTCTGGTATTCAAAATTACTTGTGTGTCGTAATTTTAATTGAATTAATTATGGAAAATTATAATTAAATATTAATGGGGAAGTGAATGGTTAATATTTTGGGAAACTTAATTACTAAGTGAATAGTAATTATGTATTTACGTCATTTTGAGTATTAATGATGGGACATGTACTTATTTCAGCCGGGAGTCGGTATAGACTAATTTGGGTGTGAAATAAGGATTGTTATAATTTAATTCATTCGGAGTATACGGTTGATTCCGGATGGGCCGAGATAGTCGAAAAAGTGTACCCGGGGGTAGTAAACGGGTCACATGACGTTTTTAGGCACAACCAGGCCCACACGGGGGCATTTGGGCCACTTGTGCTTGGCCCATTACGCAAAAAGCGGGATTAAGGTAAATTAAACAATTAGAAGTAATAAGGGAACGACTGAATTGTTTTTGAGAGGAGACTTAGAGGGTTAGGAAACCCTAACAGCAGCCTAAGGCAAATTTGGGGATCACAAGAGAGCCAAAAAGAGTCATCTTCAACCTTGGGCACTCACGATTCCAAATTCAAACTCTACGAACCCTAAGGCAAGTGGTTAACTTGCTGTAGCATTTAAAGTGTAATTCAATTCATATTTATGTGATGTGGATAATTAAAGATTTTTGTTTTGGAATTTAAAGGGGATAAACATAGGGTTTTGTAAACCATGAATCTGATTTCTAAATTGAGTAGAAATTCGTATACAATCTGAGATTTATAGTTGTATCTGGTAAAATGTGTAAACCTGGATGACTTAGAAATGAATCGGTATTAGGGAATTGATATTTAACTGGGTTAAAGATTAAATGGGTCTTTACCCAAATTCGTGGAAACGGTAGAGAAAGCAAAATTAAATGATGTTTCTGGATCTAGGAAGGATCTTTATAAGGCTTTTGATGTTATTTGTCGATGGGAAAACTTAGTTTTTAGTGTAGAAGAAACTAGGGTTTGGAGGTGTGCATCAATGGCTGAAACAACCAACTTGGAGAAGACGAGGACCTGATCGATCGATCGATGGTCCGAAAATTTTGACAGTTCGCCCAGTTTTTAATGTAAAGGGGAAATAATTAAAAATCCTTCCATGCCTTAGTTGTCGAGTAATTAATACATGGGTTTAAATCTAATTACTTGTGAATCAATATTAATTAGGATTTGAGGGCGGGTTGGTGTGACATCATAATTAAAATTAATTGGGATTTGGAGAAAATTTGGTGTGACACACTAAGGTTGAATTTTGGAAAGTTTGTTTCGAAATGATTAAATATGAACGTAGTAAACAAATTAGGGAATAAAGATTTGAGCGATACCTAAATGTAAATTTTATTTAGGTGAAGGATATATAATTTAGTGCCGGGGATTTAGAGTCGGGTAAGTTGACTTCGGGCCACGAGAGTAAGTCCGAATACATTGGTTGGGGCGGTACCAAAAGGAGTTAAATTGCAAATTAATTAATAATTAGAGTTGGGCCATAAACTCAAAATAAAATGGAATAGGCTTGTGTCACGGACTTAGTGAACGGTGTAGCCGAGATATTTTATATTTATATCTATACGGTGCGTGATAATATATATATATATGATGTGTACATTAATATCGTTGAATATATATTATTATTATTATATATATACTCTAGTTCTATAGGGGGAGGTTGCGCGTAGTGGATGAATCCCCTTGCTTGAGGAGTAGGGCGAGTATAATCCCAGGTCATAGCATCCGTTATATGGGTGAGGGGCATCTCACTTTCAGGGGAGGAATATGACCGCCTCCAACATTTATGTATTAACCAAGTTAATGAGCGGTTCTAACTTGGGGGTAATTAGGTTATGTGAATATACCTAGTGGGATAATACTATAGAGAATTTATACCCGGTGAGACTTTACTAGGGGGAAATCCTATTATTATATGTTATTTCAGTAGGTGTGAATATTGTAATATGATTGAGTATATAATTAGGTAAATAATTGTATATGGGCTAATTAATACAAAGCATGAGTTGTATTATAGGTATAACCGACGTGGAAGTTATATGAAATTAAAAAGGGATGATTTAATTAAGTTGATGATGATAATAACTTAAAAATCATAATTAAATCATACTCAGTTGGAGTCGGGTGGTTGCAAGGGGTTTTATAAATTATCTAGTCATAAGATGAAGAACTAGGTGAATTTAATTAAGGTGTTAGTAGTGCACATTAGAGGAGGGGTGAGGACGTCCTCAAGGGAGTGCGACACTAACTAAAATATGGAGAGCATGCATATTTATTTATTACTGCAAGTTAATCATTTGCTAAATGTTTTTCAAATGTTCTTGGGTACTAACCCTTGCTATATAAATTTTTAAAAACCTTTTAGGTGTCCAGCCACAGGGACGCCAAGCTTGACTCTGTTTCAGGAATCTGTTGCTGCAGCATATGTGGATGTTGCGGGAGTTTGATAGATGCCTCACTATTTCATTCTAGTATAGAGACTTCTATTAGTATGTCGAGCATGTCACTCATAGTCCATTTAGTTTTTCTTGTCAGACTTGTTGAGATTGATTACTTGTCTTTATTTTATATTTGTTGGATTTTGGGCCGATGGTTTATTCGGTTAGTAATTTAATTGTGTATGGTTGCTTTAGTTAATTAAGATTATATTGTTGATTTATTTTCCGCATGAGTTTCATTTAAGTTAATGAAAGATAAAAATTGGCACCAGTCCAATTCTCTCACGTAGGTGGGTAGTAATTAAAAAGGCGGCAATGATGCTAAGAATGATCCAAATGAGAAATATGTTCTAATTTAATTTAGGACTGATCACCCGGGGTTAATTAGGCAGGGTGTCACATATAATTACTTATATATATTAAGAGATATTCGGGTGAAAAATTCTCTCCTTTAAAGTTGAAGTTTCCATGGTGGCGGTGAAAATTTTCTATAGCGGTGGTGAGATTTTGTTATGGTGGTCATTAGAATTTTCTTTTGGTTGGTGTATATTCTTCTTAGAATCAATTTTAGTGTTTAAACGAGGTTGTCTACCTTTGATTTTCATGAATAAACAAAGGTGATTCTGCCGATTTAAAAAAAAAGTAATAGTAGTTAGATATTTTTATTGTTTGTGATGAGAATATACTACATTGATTCATTGCACATTATATTATTGATGAGTGAGATATTAATTTTGACATAATTGAAACTAATACAAGCGGAAATTTTTGAAGAACATGCAATGCTAATAAATGATTTTGGAGGTCGTACACTTTAAGATTGCGGGATAACTTTGATAAAAGCTTTCTGTGTTTTGGAGTATAAGAAATTAGTCTAATTTTGTTGTCAAGTCGAATATTTGAACTTAGTGTTATAATTTTTGTTTTGAGGAATATGTGGAGATGCTTATAAGAACTCTAACTATTGTTGAATGAAAATGATTCGTTGTGTTGGTTGAAAATCATCTTTTGTATTATATTTTATGATTGTTCAGTGATACTCTAATAAATTGTCAGAAATGTAATTCAATTTAATATTAAACTTTAGCGATAGATTTTATTGTCCACAATATATTGGTGCAAAAATTTTAAGATCCCTTCACCTCTTTTGGGATGGTTAAAACTGTCTTAAAAATATATTAAAGATGGCTATGTTTCCATATCAAAAAGCTATTATAAAACAGTAACCTTTTGAAACAGATTAATTCCCGTTTCAAAAGTACTCTTTTGGGACAACTCTCTTACCGTCTCAAAAGGGTCATGTAAAATGATGATCTTTTGAGATGGATTTGTTCCCGTCTCAATTTTTTTTTGAAACGGCTATGGCGTCACAAATATTATTTATAAACACCTATAAAAAAGACTCCCCTAGACGTCCCGAATACCATCCCAAAAAAGTATTTGAGACAGATAAACAATCTTTTGGGACTATTAGGCCACTGTCTCGAAATCTACTTTTTGTAGTGGGGCTTGAGATGTGATGCTGGTCGACCGTGCCTCTTTCACTGATCGAACTGTGTTTGGATTTTATACCTTGAGCCGAGAAAATGAGCTCTTCCCTTTTTTGGCAGTCGACCACGCCTGACCAACCAATCGACTGGTCCCCTATTTTTAGTTCTGCACGAGATTGGCTACTACTGTTTTTCCTTTTTTTTATTTTTCTTTTATTATTTAATTGTAGCTTACTATTTAGGTAAGGTTTTATCTTTCTTTGCAAATATCTAGTTTTTTTCCCTAGTTTTTCCTTCCTTCTTAATTTAGACCTATGTTAGAGATAATATTTGGGTTTATTGATGGAGTACCCCTCTCATCCATTTTCTTGGTGGTTTGACACCCATTAATGTAAGTGGACACTATTACTTTATCTTCTCCCTTATTTATGCTTTGTGCCTAATCAAACTGGTATCTCGAATGGATCCCATAAAATACCTGTTAGAGAACCTCACTATGTTAAGCCAAATGGCCCGCTGGATGATGTTGCTAGCCGAGTTCGACATTGTGTATGTCACACAAAAATATATTAAGGGGAGGGATATCTTCAGTCGATCATCCCATGTATGTAACTAATGTTTGGGTCTCTGAGTTTCAAGAAAAAAACACGTTCTACACCTATCAAGAGGACATTAGGTGGCAGATGTTCTTCGTTGGAGCTGGCAATAAGAGAGGATATGTAATTGCGATACTCCTGACGCTCCCAATGACATTCACACCCTCATTTCCATTGCACCAACAACATGACAAAATACGAGATATGCACCATTGGGCTCAAAATCACCCTCGAAAAAAGAATCAAGCACATGGACGTCTATGGGGACTCTGCCCTCATTGTCGGATAAATTTTTAGGAAATGAAAAGTCAAAGATGAGAAGATCCTACCCTTCCATGAACATTTGGAAGATATTTCCCCCTAATTCAAAGATGTCACCATCCAATACCTTCCGCACTTGAAAAATAGGCTAGCAAATGCACTAACAACCTTGGCCTTCATAGTCAACATACTTAGGGGAATAATAATGGCCCCTTTTCTGGTTCAGGAAAAAATACACCCACCCAATTTTAACATATCGAGCTCATCACCGAAGAAGATTCTAACATGGTAGGATTATGGTACTATGACATTTGGCGCCTTCTGAAATATGGTAGGTATCCCTAAGATGAAGACAAGAAATATCGTGCAAACCTTCGCAAATATTTTTGTCCAGTATATTATTTGTAATAAAGCGCTTTTTAAGAGAAACTTTGATGGAACCCATTCACATTACATAACAAGGGATAGAATCGAAGAAAGGGTGTAGAAAATCCATTGCGGTAAATGCAAACCCCATATGAATTGTCACATGATTGCCAAGATTATCATCCGTCAAGGGTACTACTCGACCACTATGATCCAAGGCTGAAATGCCTATGTTCAGAGATGCCTAAAATACCAACAGTTTTCCAACCTTCAATACTTACCTCCCCGAGAGATGTACAACATGACCTCGCCCTTGTCCTTCTCTAACTAGGGTTAGACATCATTGGGAAGGTCACTCTCAAAGCTTTGAATGGGAACAAATTTATCCTGGTTGTCGCAGACTACTTTACAAAGAGGGTCGAAGTCGAGTCATACACGACATTGAATGTGAAGAATGTATCCAAGTTTATTAGAAAGAATATCGTATGTCACTATAGAATTTCCCACGTGTTGGTGTGGGAACATGGACTCCACATCAAGGATGAGGTCACAGAATTAGTAGACTAATATGGAATTCAAAGACAAAAGTCTTATCCCTACCTGAACCAAACCAATGGCTCCATTGAAGCCACCAACAAGACCCTCAAAACCATGGCTGAACGGATCCCATATGCCCTCTGGGGCTACCCCATATTCTATGGTATACGGCATGGAGGAGGTTCTCCCCATCGAACTAGAAACACCTTCCTTGCATGTCATGCTAGAAATTTAATTCAGTGAGGAAGACTTGCATCAGAACCACTACGATAAAATCTTAGTCTTAGATGAATATAAATTAAAAGATTTATACCATATACAAGGGTCACATCATTGGATCGTGTGATCATTTAACAGGAAAGTGAAGGACCATGGTATCTAAGAAGGCAATCTGTCCCTCAAAGAACCCATTTGGAATATGAGGGGAAAGTTCGAACCTGATTGGAGTGTCCCCTATATTGTGAAGAAAGTTGTCAGGTGGCACCACTATGCTCACAGATCTCGTCGCAGAAGAAATGGCGCATCCAGTCAACTTGGGCCATCTAATTTTTTTACGCTTAATAAAAATTCTCCGTGTGCTGTGACTCTTCTCACCCCCTTATATTCTTAAAAAATCTCTTCAATGCCCCTATTCAGACCTATGTGGCACATAATCCTCTTAGAAAACACTTTTCAAATGAAGTTTAAAAAAAATTCAGAACACATAGAGGTACATAGACAGTCCATAAAGTACACATGGTCACGGTCATTTCTTTTCTAACAAAATGATATTCTATTCTTCCCTCCAGAATGCC
The DNA here is from genome assembly GCA_949130495.1 of Sambucus nigra. Classification (NCBI taxonomy): domain Eukaryota; kingdom Viridiplantae; phylum Streptophyta; class Magnoliopsida; order Dipsacales; family Adoxaceae; genus Sambucus; species Sambucus nigra. Next base: position 407,684,796 of record OX422209.1, on the reverse strand, counting down.
GTCTATCTCCTAATTTAAACAAAGAAAATTATTTTATATGCCTTAGTGATTAGTATAGATAGTTCGAATACAAAGTACATCAAAAGATAAATATGTTAAAATTACTTCTCCTTTATTTAATCAGAAATACGGTTGTTTCACAAAATATTAGCGACAGGAGTAAAAAAAACTACTCTCCTTTAAACCTTCATAAAACCTACAATTCCCCTCCATTAAATAAGTATCACAAAAAAAAATAAAGAACCTACCAAACACCTACCCAAACACAAATTCCCATAAACATAAAACCAACTTCTTAAAATCTTGTCCAAAGCTACCAGATAGGCCCGCTTCATCATCATTACCTACCCTGGAGGTCCCTAGGTATCCCATTCCTAATTATAATTCAGGATGTGCTCCAACGATATGCCTTAATAAGATTTCATCATATAACAACACTTTCCTCCATCGTATCAAATGTGACAATCCATTTTTTCCCGGTCTCCTTCACCAAAATCTTTCCATCCACCCATTTCCATGACCACTTCAAATAATCCCCGAATATAATCCTAACATCTCTAAAAGATTGTGATGGATGGGTAGATGGAAGGTAGTGCTACCATAGAGGCCCCATTATCATCCTCAAAGACTCCGTAAAGACCTCCATCGAAAAGAAATTGGTTATGTCGGGAGGCATAATATTCTTCCATCCTACTTGCCACAGAAGCCTTCAAGGAAAGTAGAAGGAAGTTTGGTGAAGGCCAACAAATTACACATATCGGTACAGACTAATGAAGACATCGGGCCCCATGCTCCATAAGCCAATTAACCTAGATCTCCATCGATGGGTCGAAGCTGAAGAGGGGTCTAGTGAAGAAATTGGGAATGCTCGACATATGGTACTCAGAAGGGGCCCCCAGGCGTAGTCTCCTAAAAAGCCATATGAATGACTAACAGTTCTCCCCCACATAAATGTAACCCGATATTTGTTCTAAATGTCCAAGCCATTCAAAGTCTTCACTAACACCATCATCGCAAGACTATAGTGATATGACAACCATACCACTACTGTGGCCACCTGAAGGTCAGGCGTCAGATCGTCTATCACCAAACCTAGGGCTACAGCTCCGGCAAAGCCAATGTAAAAAAAAACAATTGACACACCAAATTCATGACTTCTAGGAGGACAATATTTCCTGCATGAACTGGCGGGGGAACCACTAAATGGAAGATGTGGAGCAACTCCGCCAAAAAAATTGGGGAAAGTGAGATAAATCCGACATATATGCCGCTACACTGTGGTATACACAACATTGAAGAGAAATCCCCGTAGGTGGGATTGCCTCGTAAAAGTTGAACTGGAAAACATGTCCTTGAGGGTACCATAACTGCACCACTACTTCTAGATGTATTGAGTATATGGGACAATTATACGATAAAGAGACATGGAACAAACCAAAGGCTTCGTAGTCATCATTATAACGACACAATGCCTCCAAACCCTCGAAGTAGGTAGAAAATTCCTCGAATAGTGGAAGATACATTTGCAGAGAACAAAAGAAGAAAGCTATAAAGGAAAGAAAGTTGAATGTGGTGATGGAAACACCTCCAAAGACCCTTTTTATAGAAAATAATTCCACAAGAAAACAAGTCATTCAAAGCACTATGGGTTCCCTTGCTCCTAAAGTACCTGAAGTATGCATAAAGTGCAATCAATGCCAAGGGAGTGATTTAGACTTGAACTTTAAGGGGATAGGCAGGCTAAGTGGAATGTCGATTGACAATCCCCCCTTTTTTAGGAAATTCATTATTCCCTCTCTTACACATATAAATTTCCAAAATGAACATTTGCTTTGAAAAAAAGTTAATCTTCGAGTTGTTCCTTTTTAAAGAATTATTATTTTCCCTTTGAACATAATTCCTGAAAATAAACATTTTCATTTTACTTTGAGCCCCTTTTTCATTTTATCTCCATCTTTCCAAATAATGAAAAACCTCGGCAACAAATTAAAGTTCACATAGGGTATGTCATTAAACCGAGATAACAGCAAAATAAAATGCATTTCTTATATCTATATCTATACCTATATCTATATCTATATCTATATCTATATCTATATCTATATCTATATCTATATCTATATCTATATCTATATCTATATCTATATATCTTTCTAGAATCATTATATTTCTTTGCAGGTATAATCAACAAAAGAAAGGAAAAAAAATAAAAAAAAGGAAAAAATAAAAAAAATATGCTTCGGGATGTAGTCTGAATCCTCAAACCCCGCCTTAAACCTCTGCGCCAAACACACTTTCCCCTACCACGAGAAGTAGACCCTCCCCTCCTTGAGCCAAAAGTCTAATCAAATGTGGCTGACAACACCACGTAGGTGCTGGATGAATTTCTCACATAGGGTGACATCAACTCCATCCAATCATTGATATCTCTCAGTCCAGTAGTCGACACACAAATAGTCTGTAAGAAAAAGGGAACAAAAGAAACAATTTGAGAAATTCAGTAAAGAAAAAATAAGGAAGGGAACAAGAAATAAAAAGAGGAAAAATGATTATACCTCACTCCGGAGAGCATCCTTCGAAGACTCACCAACCCTTACACTGTCGCATGAGGACAGTGAGGCACCGACACAACATGCCCGCTGGTCAATCGAAAATGATAAGAGGGAGAGGAGATTTAAAGAAGCAAATTCTCCACCGCTGCTATAATCGCGCCTCCTCCGATGCTCTAGGCAAGTTACGTTTGTACGCTGGTACCTCTCCTCGATCCAATGGCAGGTAAAAGAATATTCTCCACATCATATATGCACGAAGACATCAACTGGTTTGTTTTAAAATCAAGACCTTTGTATCCCCCCATCATATCGGTGTAGTAATTATAGGGATCTCCCTCCATCACTGTAGCCTTTGCCTCATCAGTCATCTCCCTCACCCGTCTCATGTATTCTGAGGGAAACGATGGTGGGACCTCCACTTCTACCTCCGTGATCTAATGCACCACCATCTCCCCGAGGTACCAAACATACCTGAACTCATGTGCTAATAACCACCTCATATACCTATGCACACCTGTAACCCATACGACTCTCGAAGGTAGACTCTCTAAGGGTAGAAGGTCACTTGTGTCCCCAACAAGGAGTTACTAATCTGACTAGAAGAAAAAAACTCTAAAAAAGCTATAAAGAGGAAAATATCAAAAACCTAACCTTCCTCCTTATCAGTGAGTTCAGCGTTACCCGTACATCTATCCGGGAACCACCTATACATCCTATAGAAGTTTCTCAGCTCGCTCGACCTCAATCACACTAACCCCAAATTATGCCCTATCACCTCGTAAAACCACGTATGCAAAAGTAAACACCAAGAATCAGAAGAAAGAAACAAAAAATAATGTAAGAAATAGAGAGGAAATTAAAATTAAAGATTACCTCAAAAGATACACAGTTCCTCTAAATGTCTGCCAGCAGCACTGATTGAAGGCATCCAAAGGATCATAAAGGGATGCCAAGGTAAATCTCACCAAATTGTATAAATGGATGTCCGAGATGATCCTTAAATATGGCAAAAGCCAGAGATGGAAAACATCGCCACTCATCGCGATAACAAATCCCCCAGCAAAAGCAAAATAAATAAGCAGGCTGCCTGTCTCACCTACTTCCCATTTGAATCATAAATCTGTATAGATAGTAGATTCTCCTTTAGCACTGATATACGTATAAAATCCCCTCACATGATTTTTCTGACGTCCCCTAAGGTATCCAGCACCCCAGCCTCCATGACCCGCAGAGTACAGTCCACCACGATCTGCTGACTAGTACAATCAAGCCGCATTAAAAAATGGACATCTGCGGGAGTAACTATCATCTCCCTAATCCCCAGATGAAATGTGTGGGTCGTATTGAACCATATCTCTCCATGCGCACATAACATCGTCGTAGAGTGAAACGTCTCATCTAATGCACCCGATGACGTACCAAACTCGGTGCACGCCACCATCTACTATCCTACCTTGGGTAGATGGTCACAAATATCCTTCATCCCAGTTAGCCTCAGGACTAGATTCTTGAAGAAGCTATGTTAACCTACGAGAAATCGAGGAAATCCCTTAATTAACCCCAAAAATAAGAAGAAAAAAAGTATAAAACTAAAAGACAAATACTCACATAGCCATTAGGGTTCTTCACCCTCACTGACTGATGATGCACAAGATTGCACATTAAAATGCTCTCATCAATCACCGGCTCCAAAGAGTCATATGATTCTCATTTCCCAAAGCCAGTAAAACTACAACCCTCCATTATAAACCTGCCCAATTATCAATAAACCCCCATTCATTACCTATCATTTGAGATATTATAATGAAATGGGCTTGAAAAAGACTTTTAGAGAGAGAAAGAGATTAATCACTCGAAGGTGAAAAAATATAAAGATGGTCATCCCCTTTAATAGAAGGCTAAAGTGTATGCCAATGAGTTCTTTGGTCCTTTCTATCTATATTGACCTCTCCCTTTCCTAGAGAAGCCCTATGAGTTCATAACAATGATGGTCATTCCCTTCTAGCTGATAGGACCTCCCCACACCTGCCTATCGACAGTCCCGTCAAAATTTCATAGCAAAAATGCTGGAAAAATACAAATATTTCCTGAAAAGTTAATAAAAATCCAAGGAAATTCCCACTAAATAAATAACACCTTTTCTCCGAGGAAAACCCATTTTGGAGGACCAAACTGATTACATGTCCTCGTTACAACCCCAACGGGATCACAAGCACTCATTCTCGTCGTTTACATACTCCCCAATGGAATAAAAAATCCAAGGTGTGCCCGCACCAAAATACTCTACTCTTTCCCCAAAGGATCCACTCCTCATAGACAACATATTTACGTCCTTAGAATTGACCTTAACCTGCAGAATTGGTCATCCGTCTCTTTAGGTCCATAAAATTAACCTCGACCCGCTAAATTTTTCATACCCATATCTTAGTTCCCATAATTGACCTTGCCTCGCTGAATTAGTCATCCCTATCTTTAGGTCCTTAGGACTGACCTCGATCCACCGAATTGGTCATCTCAATATTTAGGTCATCAGAATAGACCTCAACCCACTGAATTGGTCATCATCATCGTTACGTCCTCAGAATTGACCTCAACCCGCTGAATTGGTTAGCTCAATATTTATGTTCGAAGAATTGGCCTTCACCTGTTAAATTGGTCATTTCAACCCTTTCATTCTCATAAATGACCTCGACCCTCTAAATCGATCACCCCATCTTTATCCCCTTAAAATTGACCTTGATGCACTGAATTGGTTATCCCAATATGTAGGTCCGCAAAATTGACCTCCACTTGCCAAATTTGTCATCCCCAATCTTTAAGTCCTCATAATCAACCTTAACCCATTGAATTGTTCATTTAAACCCTTAGGTCCTCATAATTGTCCTCGACCCACTGAATTGGGCACTACATGTTTAGGTCCACAGAATTAACCTCAAGCCACTGAATTAATCATCCCCATCTTTAGGTCCTTAGAATCAACCTTGACTTGCAGAATTGGTAATCTCACTCTTTAATTTTGCAGAATTGATCTCGACCCATTAAATTGGTCATCCATATCTTTAGGTCATTATAATTGATCTCAATCAATTGAATTGGTCATCACATTATTTTGGTCCTCATAATTGACCTCGACCCATAGAATTGGTCATCCCACTCTTTAGGTCCATAAAATTTACCTCGTCCCGCTGAATCAGTCTTACCCATCTCTTGGTCCTTAGAAATGATCTCATGCCGCTGAATTGCTCATCTCAATATTTAGGTCATCAAAATTGACCTCGACCCACTGAATTGGTCATACCGAGCGTTAGGTCCTCAGAATTGACCTCAATCCGCTAAATTGGTTATCTCAATTTTTACGTCCTAAGAATCAACCTTTACCCGCTAATTTTATTATCTCAACCCTTTGGTCCTCAAAATTGACCTTGACCCTCTGAATCGGTCACCCCATATTTAGGTCCAAAAAATTAACCTCGGTGTACTAAATTGGTTATCCCCATCTTAGGTCCACATAATTGACCTCGACCTGCTGAATTTTCCATCCTCATATTTAGATCCTCATAATCGACTTTAACTTGCTGAATTGGTCATCTCAACCCTCTAGTCCTCATAACTGACCTCAACCCTCTTAATTGGTCACTACATATTTAGGTTCGCCGAATTGACCTTAAGCCAGTGAATTGGTCATGCCCATATTTTGGTCCTTAGAATTTACCTTGACATATAGACTTGGTAATCCCACTCTTTAATTCTGCAGAATTGATCTCGACCCGCTGAATTGGTAATCCTTATCTCTAGGTCCTTAGAATTGACCTCGATCGACTGAATTGGTCATCACCTTCTTTAGGTCCTCATAATTGACCTTGACCCAGGGTATTGACCTCGATCCGCTGAATTAGTCATCTCAATCATTACCTCCTCAAAATATACCTTGACCCGCTAAATTGTTCATCTCAATCCATAGGTCCTCAGAACTGATCTTGACCCATTGAATTCGTCACTTCAATCTTAAGGTTCGCAGAATCAACCTTGACTCATTAAATCGGTTAATTAAATCTTTAGGTCAGCAGAATCGACCTTGACCCTCTGAATTGGTCATCCCACTCATTAGGTTCATATAATCGATTTTGACTCGCTAAATTAATCATCTCAATCTTTAAGTCCCCCAAATCGACCTTAATCCTCCTTATGTCTGTAGAATTGACATCGACTGTCTGAATCGGTCACCTCCATACCTTAGTCCATAGAACTAACCTAAATCCTCTTTGCCAACATCGATGCGGTGTCTATCTTTCTACGATCTTCACTTGTTCCAAGATTTCCCAGCGAGGTGATCTATATACACCCCATCCTAGTGCCCCTAAGCACCTCCTTAGGTCCTTAACACTCCTTTGTCAACTATAAACCCTAGGTCATACTTTGAGTACTTATTTAAAGGCCATTGGCGCTCCTGGGCCGATTTGACTCCACTGAACTGTTCAACCTGAGCAAAGCTCAATGAAATCTTAAAGGGCTCTGAATTCCCATTCCAATGGCCCATTTTGTGCAAAGACTGTCTTTACAGTTCGTAGGAACGTCCCGTTTTACTCTGAAAACCCCTCTTCTAGAGACCATTGGGTGCTTTTGAGCCCCTTTGACTTTGGTTTAATCCTGAACCCGAGAGTGTCTCATGGATTTTTTAAGGGGTTTGAATTCCTTTTCTAACGGTCGTGCGCGATTTGGACTTTATGTTTTGCATTTTATGCTCGTATTTTTCGAAAAAGTGCATTTCGAACTATCGATAGTCATTCGAGTTCCCCTGCCTATCGCTAGAGTGTACTTTCGTTGCCCTACAAGGAAGGATCTATGTTGATAGATAGGATAGGGTCCATGCTGATCGGTACCCCCTAACCCTAAAAGTGAACTGTATGAAGAACTCATAGCCTCACTCCTAAGGGAGGTTCATTTAAGTAGTCATCAAATGTTCCCGCAAAATTAAAGCATTCTTATTACCAAGAAAGCCTATTTTACAAAATTCCCCCACCTCCCTTTCCTCCCACATTTTGTCACCTACCTCATCGTATCATATCACTCTTAAACCACTACAAGAATTAGCCTCCATGTCTCCTAAATTCAGCAAAAAAAGTCTTACAAGAGGTTCACCCTCATTTCTAGTTTATTTATATAATGGTATTAAAAACTTTACTCCCATTTTGTGATATATTTAATGAAATATATTTAATTTTTTTTTCATTATCTCACATCAAGTCATGTCCACCTTTTTTATTAGTATTTCACACAACTCATTTTCATAAAAACCTAAAAAGACAAAAAAAGGGTTTACTTGTAAATTTCAAAAGTAAGACTTCCTTATTTTCTGGCAGTTTCACACTTGAACACATTTTTCCCAAAATCACTCGAAATGGAGTCTTAAATTTGGCTTTATGAGTTGATCCCCACCCGATGTCATTTTCGAATTACACAGACTTTGATGCCTGTTGGACAATGTAAGCGTCTTGGTCCAATCTCGAGATTCGAGTCCTCCCTTTCCATTTTTATGTCTTTTATAGTCTACTACGTCTATTTTGTGAGTCTTAAACTGACATATATTTGTGTCTCGTCCCACATGCATATTCATTTTTCATAAGGATTTGTGATTCGGCGAACCCTTACATCATATATTTATGATTATTTTAGGTTACACTCCTACGAATGAGTCTTCTATGTTTCTTCATTGACATGAGATGGATCATTACCTTCTCCCGTTATTTACATTACACACATATACATAAATCAATCTTTATAGAAAGGATAAGGTCAACATAGCTCATGAGAGACTGGAAGGACAAAATGGGTCCCTAACACCTTCTTATTTCGTAACTTAGTCCCCGGACCTTCGAATCACTTGGTTTTATATTCATCGGTATGACCTTGTTGACATTATCTCGAGGTTCCTAGATTATTTTTCCTCTTTTGAGAAAAATAAGGTGTCGACTCCATTCCTTCTTGTTATCCCCCTGTGACAACGATAAATTTTATATTCGAGGCAAGCAGCGAAGACGTCGACACAAGTGGCGAGAAGAGGACCTCCATATCTTTCAATCACCTGAACATTCATGGAAGGGGAAGGGGGAAATTTACCATTCCCTTCCGATTTTGGTCCGACCCGCGCCGCTGGAATTCGACTTGGATCGCCACACTTGTGAACTATTTCCTTGGTGTCGAACCCTACGATCAAGGAAGATCTCTACCTATACTTAGATGTTTCACAACATGCTGCCTACGTAACATTGGTGTGATTAGAAGATGGAGAAAAAAGGCGAGTCTACTATTTGATCCACATTTTTCTCGAGTTAGCAACCAGATATACACCTATTGAGTAAATCGCCCTAGAACTGGTGACAATGGCCGGAAATTTATGACACTATTTCAATGACTACACGATAATTGTCCTCATGACCTATACGTTGAAGGAGGATTTCAAGAAGGACAATCTATACAACATAATGATAATGTGGTCCTCGGATCTACCATAGTTTGACATCAAGTATGAGCCACGAACTCATATCAAAGGGAAGGTTCTGGTGGACTTTGTTACTGAGTTCTCGGCATCACCACTAGGAAAGGTAGAGGATCCAAATCCAATCCTAGAGTCACTAGGTGTGAGTGGGGGCGATCAAATATGGAAATTAATCATTTATGGGGTATCCAATAAATGTGGCACTGGAGATGGAATCATATGTGTCACAACATAAGGTTGCATTATAGAATAAGCAGCTCGACTAAGGTTCAAAGGCCACAATAATGAGGTTGAATACAAAACCTTAATCCAAAATATCCATAGGGGATCAGTATAAGAGCCTTATAGGTATGTGTGTATTGTGAATCTTACCTGATCGTGAATCAACTTAGATGAGAGTATGAATCTAGAGATCCGAGGATGGTCACCTATAAGGATAAATCAAGAAATCATATCTAACACTTCAGGTCATGCTTAGTGGACCACCTACTAAGGAATAAAAATATTCATGCAGATGCATTAGCTACCTTGGCATCTATCATTGACACCAGCCTGAAGAGAAGAGTTGGAGTTGAGTACATAAATGAACCTAATATTAATGAGCCTGTGTTAGACATAATGCAGACTCATTTAGCACCATCATGGTGAACCCGATCATCACATTTCTAAAGAATAATGACCTACATTTGCACAACAAAGAGGCTCATAAGCTGCAGATTCAGTCGATAAGGTTTTTCCTTAATTCCGAGGGAAAACTATATTGACGATCTTTCAGTCACCCTATACTCAAGTGCGTCCATCAAGACATGCTGAAATTAATCCTTAGCGAGATGCGTGAAGGCACCTATGGATCTCACACAAGAGATAGATCACTCTATTACTGGGCAATCGTTCCTTTATACTGGTGCCCTTTCATGCAAAAATCCCCTCTAAAAGTGAATTAAAAAGTGCATCGAATATTAGTAGTTCTCTCCAATTATGAAGAAGATGGACAGAGATCTGAATCCCCTCGAAGTCCTTAGTCCTTTTCTTAATGGGGCATTGATATCACGGGACCTATATCAATTGGCAATAGGAAGTTCCTGATAATTATGATGGACTACATTACAAAGTGGGTGGAGAGAGTCCCCATCCACATTAAAGAAACACATGCTAAGAAATTTGTGTGAAGGAATATCATCAAAATATTTGGGATCCAAAGAGAACTTCCTACGGAATAACTTTAAAGGGCGGTAGTGGGTCCAATCACCTAGAAGAGTTCGATGGATTAGTTTCCCAAGGTTATGGAAAGCCATGAACCTTAGGATTTTTTATAAATAGATAGGAATCACAAATATATTTACCTTTATGTTTCAATAAGAGGATTTACGATTAATGAAAAAATTACTTTAGCATAATGTATTTCCTTAATTTGCTTAATCAAACTTACTTAAGCCGTGGTATGACTTAGAATAAATCATTCACCTAATAATATGGCAAAACCCCACATGAAAACAATGGTACAACCCAAGAAGATAGTTTTGTCAAATACAAATAAAATCCACCGAAGAATTGGGTGCTACAACTTAGAATAAGTTCATCTACTAGGTTTGCCATCAAACCCAATCAAGCAATGGTGTGACATAGAATGAGTCGCTGTCATAATAATTAAGAACTAAACCCACCTACAAATGGTGGTACAACTCACAAATGATGTCCAACCTAAAAAAGGCATAAAACATACCAAAGAATTGGGTGGTATGAATTAAAACAAGTTGGTCGCCAACGGTTGGAATCAAACCCACTCAAGAAATGGTGAAACTTATAACAAGTCAATCATGTTGCATTAAACCAACCTAAAATGGTGGCACAGCCTGAGTTGGGTTGGTCAGCCTAGAAGACGCATAACACCCACCTAAGAATTGAGTGGTACGACTTAGAACAAGTCGGTCTCCTACGTTTGACATCAACCCAACTCACGTAGTGGATCGACATAAAATTAGTCAATGACATGAAAAAATAGCATTAAACACACATGAAAATGGTTGTAGAAACCGAATTGGGTTGGTCGTCTTAGAATAGTCTTTAGAACCACTTAAGAACTAAAAAGTGTTGTAGCTTTAAAAAATTTGATCTTCCCAAAAGGGGAACATATCAAAATTGGATGATTAATTTAACTTATAACAATTAAAGTGACGTATAAGTGCATATTACACAGGCATATTCAAAATCAAAAAAGGCTAGGAGTGAGTAAGAAATTAAAATAAAATAGTACAATGGAAGGTGCAATATCCAAAAAATACCATTTGGTCTACAACACATTAAAATAAAAATAACCACCCAATTAAGGGTCATCTGTGACCTTTCCCGACCTATCGAAGGTGCAATATCCAAAACACTAGCCTGGTTCTCAGGCATAGTAGGGGGGATAGGTGAAAACCTATTTGAAACCCTCTTTAGTTTGTCTGGTTTTATTTGTGACATGATTTTCGTCGACAGTAAGAGCTTCAGTGACCTCACCCACTACCATTGGTTCTCTCGTGGAGGATGTTCAGCATATATCGGATCACCTTCAGGTACTTTATCGCTTTGAATAATGGCCAGCAAGCCCTTGTTCAATGGGTGCATGGTTGTTCAGCTGTGAAGAAACTTCCCGGACTATGACCTCAAAGCTCTTTCCAAAGTCCTTATTGAGGTCGTCCTCTTTTTCCCCTTTAAAATGAATTTCTGTCACTAGAGCATAAGCTTCTCAAGAGTATTCAAAAAGCAGTCGGTCTTCAGGGCGGAAAACTCGACCTCCACCAAGCTAAACTCTAGCTGAGTTCACTCAACCTCCTCCATGGCCTTATATTTGGAAGCCAATTCATCCTTTATCTTTTTGGTGAGGTTGGTCAACTCTTTATTCTTGTCTTGCAACACGTTCTTCAAAACTTTGTTATTATTTAGAAAAAAATATTGCTTTTAATCAGATGATCGGCCCTCTGGACAAGCGCTTCAGTGACCTGCATATCCTGCATAAAATAAAAATGATAATTAGTCGAAAAAACTATAAAAAAATTGAACTACACCAAAAGGACAAATTGTCACCTTTTAGCCGGCCACCCTTTTCACGGTCATTCACCGTGAAAAAAAAACACGTGTTTTTTATCACGGTCAATGATCGTGATAAGTCTGTGATAAATGCTTGTCACGGTTATTGGTCGTGACAAGTCCGTGACAAGTAGAGTTGTCACGGACTTGTCATGGTCAATAACTGTGACAACCTTATAAAGTTGTCATGGTCAAAGACCGTGATAGGTCTGTGACAGCTTAGTGAGTAAAAAAAACCTTCCCTCTTCTTTTTTCCCACTGTTTTCACTTCCCTATTTTTTTCTCCTCTAAGCGACTGTTCTCTCTCTCTCTCTATAAGAAATTATCATGTTTGTTTTTTCCTCTCTTTCTCTTTCATTTGTATATATGTGTGTGATTATGTGTGTGTGTGAATGTACAAGAGAGTGTGTGTGTGCAATGTAGGAGAGGGGGTATGGGTGTGGGGTGTTTGTATGTGTATGTGTATGAAGATGGGTGAGAGAGTGTGTGTGTGTGTGTGTGTAATTATAAGGGTGTGTCTGTGCATGTGTGTACAGTTTGGGGTGTGTGTGTGTGTGGGGGGGAGGGGGGGCAGGGGGTGCGGGATCCAAATATATGTTTTACCCTTAAGTATAAATACCCAAATATTGTTGGCTAATACATAATGATAAGTAATTAACACTTTAGATTCTCCCCATTGTTGGTTTCTTGCGTAAATGTGTAAATGATGATTCTTCCCACGTTTAAGAGGCTTAAAGTTCAATTTGAGATTTTTCTCACGAAATAGTCATAATAGGAATGGGAATTGGGACTTATAATTATTATTGTTAATTTAATTATGACTTTAATTGAATATAAATGAGTTAAGCCTTTAGATTCCCCTTATAAATTGTTGGTTTGAATTAGTAAGTAGTTAGTTTGACTTGATGTTTAGGATTTTTAGTAATTGTACATATTAGATGTTGTTGTTTTGGAATTCAGAATTAAGTTGTTAAAAATTAATATTACATAGTGACGGTTGAAGCAAACAAATTGATTAATAAAATATAGCTTTAATTGTATAGCTATAAATCACATAATTAAATGAAACATACTATAAATCTAAGTTTTGTTTATACTAATCCTCGAATATACGCTTCTTACCTTTAATAAGTGATTGTTTATAGTAGCTGTGATGGAATATCCTAAATAAAAAGAGTTGATGGGTGAGACAAATAGAATGGGGGATAGGTTTCGCAGAGGTGCTAATGAATTTGGGAACTAGGCAAAGAGATGTCATAATGATGAAGAGTTTCCATGTCCGTGTACTAGGTGTGAGAATGGTAAGGTATTTGAGTGAAAAATAGTTGAACTACATTTGTTAAGATGGGGTACGCAAGATAATTATCGATTTTGGAGTTTTCACGGGGAATTGAAAGTTCCCTTTGTCCCTGAGCAACCTTCACAACAACTTTCAACAAGTAGGATATATGTAGAAGTAGATGACGTAGATCATAATATGTTAGAGGATTTAGTTGATGACACGTATGATGCTCATGAAGTGGAAGAGAATGAGGTCACTAACGATGTACAAGGTTCAGTTGCTCATGAAAATAACAGGACAAACGTTGACGATGCCTACCATATTATACCATTGCCATAGGAGGTTTTTACCCCCCACTCATAGTTTCAGATTTTAGAAAGGTTCCATTTTTTTATCGGGCGGGGTTGAACATAGGCTACCGCCGAGAAAACTTTCAAGTCTAGAAGTTGAAAGTAAATCTTTTGATTGTGGCCCTAATATGACATGTAAGAATACTAAATTTAAGAATGTCAAAGATAAGAAAACCCCATCTGGGAATGAAACTGAAACAAGAAAGGCATGGTCTAGGAGGTCAATTTTATTTGACTTGCCTTATTGGAAGAATAACCCGGTGCGTCATGTATTGGACGTGATGCATGCAAAGAAGAACATCATTGAAGATATTATCGGAACATGATTTGAGTAGAGTCATTCGAAGAATGGTGAAAATGCATGAAAAGACCTTCAATCGTTGAAACTTAAGCCACAACTATGGTTGAACGAAGATAGTAGGGGGTTGATAATAATTCCCACTGGTGAGTTTACTTGACGAGTGGGGAAAGGAAGGTGCTTTTAGACACAATATACAATTTGAAGGTTCCAGCTAATATTTCATCCAACTTGCAAAGGATTGTGAATTATGCTACCCATAATTTACATAAGTGTAAGTCCCACAATTGGCATGTGATCATGCAATTGGTTCCTCTATTGTTTAAGAACTGTTTCTGCAAGCACAAGGATTTGCAGAGGGCTATTATGCAAATTAGTATCTGCTTCTCACTTTTGTGTGAGAAGGTAGTCAATCGAGAACACATAGTGGCCACAAATTAGCGGTGATCAAAGCAATTTGTGTGTTGGAGAAGTACTTTCCCCCATCATTCTTTGACATAAGTGTTTACTTATTGGTACACCTACGCGAAGAGACACTTCATTTCCGTCCAGTTAGATACTGATAGATGTATCCATATGAATGATTGATGAAAGTTTTCAAAGATTACGTCAAGAATACACAATACATTGCAGGATCAATTGAAGAGGAATACATCACCGTGGATTCATCAATCTATACTCGGGAATATATGCCTGACTCAACTAGCGTTGATGACATTGATGATTTCGTCGATGTGGTTGGTCATGTGATGGGAAAACGAGTGAAATTAACGAGTTTGCAACATAAACAAGTATCTTGTTATCTATTTGACACACATGAAGGTTTCAAGGAATGGAAAGTTTCAATTATTTTAAGTTTTACATTATTTTAGATTATTTTTTACATGATTAATTTTGTAATACTTTTGTCACATTAATTTTATGCAGAAAATATGAAGCATGTGAGAACAATAAAAGACGAAAAACAATGGCACAATTAGACAATGAATTTAGGTTGTGATTATCACACAAGGTAATTATAATGAAAATGGATGTTATATAACGTTACATTATAATACAACTTTACAACTAACCTAATTAATTTATCTATATTCTCAGCTCTTAAATACGGGTGATGCGATATCAAGGCCTGCTCATCTAGCCACTGGACCCCTATTCATGGCACAAGAGTACAAAAAGTATCGATTGGAAGGTTACATATTCGACGCAAGGGTGTATGAAGAAAGTGAAATGTACAGAACTCAGTCATTTCATACAAGGTTCTTACTTTCTTTCGAGTGAGCGCAAAAAGATAAAAACCTCGTTGAAGATGAAATGACTTACTATGGTGTAATTCGACATATATTTGAATTGGACTATGTAAGCTTCAAAGAGGTTGTATTTTACTGTGATTGGGTAAGAGTTGATGATAAAAATGCTTGTAAAGTTGATCCTGGCACCAATTTGATCATGATTGACTTGTCTAAGTTGAAGAGAAACAAACACGTGAGTGATGAGCCATTTGTTTGTGCATTTTAAAAGGTCAAGCAAGTGTTTTACTTGGTGTATATCAACAACGAGCCGTAGTCAATCGTCCTACATTCCCCAAAGCGTCTAAACAGTAGCGTGGATGACTTGGATGATCCTATCGAATATCAATCCATTTTTTATGATAACCCGATTTTGAAATAATTTTTAGATTTGTAATAAGTATTACAATTATCAGACAATAGTTTAATGCTTTTATCAAACATCAGTTTACTACTTTTAATTCATTTTTACTTGATCATTTTATCTCTTTCCTTTGTATATGTGTGTCTGTGTGTGCAGGTGTTTATGTGTGTGTGTGTGGAGGGGATTTTTTTACTATTTTCTAAAATTACTTCGTGTCATGACCCATTCGAGAGTGGCACGACCACATAAAATGTTTATATGTCTTCTTCAGGTGTGTGTGCAGGTGTGTTTGTATTTTTCTAATTCATTTGGATTTGTACTAATAGGAACAATTTTTACAGAAAATGTCACCTTTAGGGATTAAGGCAAGGGTGATGATAAGGATGATGTCTTCATCAAGGCTTGGCGATAGCGGAGACGAAGAGGGCTGCTCGGCCCCTAGGCTCCCCATATGGGGCAAATGGGGAATGACCATTGAGAACAAGACGTGCTTATTGACCAGATCCCTCGAGCTAGTGAAGACGATTATTAGCCCGGGGTACATCAGTTGGAGGGAGGTGCCAAATACGCTCAAGTTAGCTATTTGGGCGGCACTACAGGTAATATATTTCAATTTCAATTTCAATTAATATTTGTATCCCAATTTATATTTATATTTATTCGCGACTAACACTTACATTATTTTTATTTTGTATTTGTTTGACGGGAACAATTCAGCCTGCCCCTAGAACTCCGCGATTCTATGTTAGAGCAGTTGGGGGAGCAACACAAGACATGGAAGAAAACTTTGCGGGCTCGGTTCTTTGGAAAGGCCTGGGACTCCATTATCAGAATGCATGAGTCCGTCCCATCGAAAGAGACGATCGTATTGGCACATTTGAAAAAGCTCATTGACAATGAGATCGAGGAGCGATAATTGGCATCTCGCCAATCAGGGAGGGAAAACCCGACGAAAAAGATGAACGTGCACAGCTCCGGTCGGACGTATTATGCCAAGGTGGAGCATAGGATCGTAAGTTTTTATTTTTCTATAATTATAGAAATATGTTATTTTGCATTATTTTACTTTGCATTACTTACTAATTTTGCATTATTTTATTTGAGGGGACGGGGAGTTGCCCTGGGGGTAGGCCACATAGGCTCGATGCCTATGTGGAAATTCAGACAAAGAAGGGAAAGGTAAGGAGGTGTACCCGAGTGTCGCGGCCACAATTGTAAGTAACCTGACAATTTAATTTTTGTGAATTACGTTATAATTTTTTTATTTACTTATTTAACTAATCATGTGCTTTTTGTCGTTTCAGGCAAAGCTTAAGGAAGTGAATGAGTCGCAATTTGATGCCGATAAGGCATCTTTGTCCACGGACGGACTTAGCCAAGTGCTTGACGCTGATTGCTTCTTCATTGTTGATACATGCAGACTCATCACTTGATGATCAAGTCCCCTAGTTAGCTCCCGTCCAGTGGCCAATGTCAACAAACGATTAGCTGAGCTTGTTTTTACGTGATATATATGATGGATAGTGGATAGCGAGGGGGTTGAGGGACCTAATACCATCGAGGGTATTTCGGATCATGGAAATAACCTTCAAAACATCGAGGCCAAGGTGCTCATCACGCATGTGACACCCAAAAAGGAGAACTCTGCATTGTGATTATGCGAACAATGTAGTGTGACGCATATTGAGGGGTGTCTCAATGCGTATATCATGTGGCCTTACTTTCTCCTCGAACCTACCCAATACACTATCTCGTGACATTATTTGTTACATTTTGGTGTGGATATGGATTGTATTTTTATTTTATTCGGATATGGAAATATATATGCAATGAATTGGTGCATTCTTTCTATTTTATTTGGATATATACTATTTAAACATGTACAGTTTTACTATAAGAGGTACAAATATATTGCTGGGCAGTGGCAGTGGCCAAACTACGGAGCATATTTTTTTTAAATTCTTCCCAAATTTGTCACGGTCATTGACCATCACAATTTTTAGAGTTTGTCACTGGTTTGTCATGGTCAAATATCGTGACAAATCTTGTCAAGGTCAAAGACCGTGACAGGACCGTGACAATTCAAATGAACTTATCACGGTCAATGACCTTGACAAGTCTATGACAATAAACGTTGTCATCCCCAAACTTGTCATGGTCATTGACTTTGATAAGTTGGACTTTCCAGGGTCAATGACCATGGCAGTCCGGTAGTTTTGGTGTGGTGTAGGTCTAAAAAATGTAAGCATCTTACCAGCATGCTATGGAGAATCTCTCGGAGCATACATATAAGGGGCGACATAGTAAGAACCCCCCATATCCCTGTGGGATTAATAAGCAGTAGTGATTGATTGTTTTCCTTTTGATAAGGCGATCTTCAAATGACAATCCTTTTTATTCTCAAGCGGGGGCCTCCAATCACGACACTATGATTGCGATTGGATAACCAAATTCGATTCAATGTTAGCGAGGAAACAGGCAGAATCAATTGGATATTTTTCTAGCCTTTTCTTTTGTTTTGGTCGACCTACTTTACTTCTCCCTTTTATGTTCAAGGTCAAGAGCCTCCTTTTTTATAAAGGTCATATCCCTCTTCTTATGATCGGTTGTGTTCTGGGCGACCTTCGTATCTTTGGTC
Source organism: Sambucus nigra (assembly GCA_949130495.1). Lineage (NCBI taxonomy): Eukaryota > Viridiplantae > Streptophyta > Magnoliopsida > Dipsacales > Adoxaceae > Sambucus > Sambucus nigra. Next base: position 407,666,458 of record OX422209.1, on the reverse strand, counting down.
CTCTGTTTCTTTTAGTTAACCTTAATAGTTTTCAAGTCAATCGATCTCCTTGGTCAGCTTAGAATTTACTCGATATTTTTTACAACAGGGGGAAAGTTGAAGACTTCAACACAAAACATTCACTTCTTTTATACCTACTCCTAAAGAAGACCTGAGATGATAACCACCTCGTAGGAGGAAAGTTGGATGAGGTCCTCTAAAAATAAATTATCCTTCTCTTTAGCCTCATCATTTCGGTCATCACTAGAGTCGGTCGAGATAACATATATATATGATAACAATACCTAAACTATAATACCCTTAGAGATTCACTATGAACTGAATTAGAAGTTGTAATGGATTTGTTAATGATCACGGTATAGTCTATATATTGACCTCTAGTACAGAGGTAAAGTTTTTGATCGAAGTGACGGTTAATTCATAACCAAACAAAATATTGGTCGTTCTTGTAATACCCCGCATTTTTGATTGAATTGAAATTGAAAAAAAAAACTATGTCAATATATATATATTCGAAATGTTTGGAAATAAAACTATGTCAGTATATATATTCGAAATGTCTGGAAATGAAAAGTTAAAATGAATTCATTGAGATACGAATGTGCGACTTAAATATTAGAAGCGAATTAATGCGTAAAAGGATCGAGAGGGTTAAAATTAGGGGCAATGACATTTTTGTAAATAAACTAACCCTGGGTATAAATAGAAAAGAAGAGAAGAAGTCTTCATTTTATCATTTCACAAATGAGGGCTCGGGTTTGGTAGAGAGAGAGAAAGAGTAAGAAGAGAAGAAAGCTAAGAGGATTTCAAGAGGATTCAAATTCTCCATACAATCCAAGGCAAGTTAATAACCTATATGTGTATATTATGTATCTATAATGAAATTTCACATGAACATGTATTTGGATCCCTAAATTAATATGATATTGATGTTAAAAATGATATGCAATGTATTAGGATCACCCTCCATGTAGATTTAAATTCAATAACATCATTATAGGGATTAAATTGTAGAACAACCTCTTGAATTTTAGAAATCTATGAAATTAAGTAAATCGTCATATTAAAAACTATTTTGAGATATTTTGGTTTCGAAAATGGATGTTTCATCCGCAATACCCGGTAGAAAATCATATTCTGAACAACTTTGTAGTTTTAAGTTTTTCCGAAAAGGGATCGAAAAAGTCTCAAATTGGAGTTTCAAAATTCTGCGCAGAAAGTTGTCGTCAACAGGTCCGAACTGTAAATGTTAGTTTCGGGTCTGTTTAAGGCAGGCTACAATAGCATGCTCGCTTGTCCTTGTAGAAAATCATGTTCCGAACAACTTTGTAGTTTTAAATTTTTCCAAAAATGGATCGGAAAAGCCTCAAATCGGGGTTTTAAAATTCTGTGCAGAAAGTTGTCGAAAATAGGGGCGAATATTATATATTAGTTTCGGGTCTATTTTATGCAGGCTATGGAATGTGCTCGCGATCACTTATAGAAAATCACGTTTCGAACAACTTTACAGTTTTAAGTTTTTCGAAAAACGGATCGAAAGAGCCTCAAATCTGCATTTTAAATTCTGGGCAGCATGTTGTTGAAATAAGAGTGATAATATTTTTCATGTTGTTAGTAAGATAATTGTGGTGTTGTGCCTAATATCCTAACTTAATCACATACTTATGGTTATTAGGGATATATAACCATGAAATGATTTGATGTTGAATTAGTAAATTAATGATGTAAATTAAGTTATATTATAAATAATGACTATTGTATAACTCAAGTAAGAAACTTGACATGATTGTATATATACATAAGCATGAAATTGTTTAACATGAATATTGTCGAGTATACACTAGACTAGTCCTCCGATCGACATAGGCACATGTTTAATGCGATTTTTTGTGATTGATCCGGTTAGGTTCCGCTCGAGTGTTGTGTCGGAGATAAACCACCGGAACCGGGCACATGGTTGTAATGCGGGTCAGATAGAAAGACCTTGAAACGCCATGTGATTTAGGACTTAGTACGATTGCCCTTTCCACATAATATTGGGGAGTATTCGCGTGTAGTCCTAGTGTTACGAATTGTTCCCCCGGGTAATGATAGTGACCCGATATGTCTTGTTGTGTGAGATATTATGCTTGTGTCTTAAAATAATATCCCGAATCGATGCATTTGATATTATACTTGAAGGAAATATTTTGATATGTTAAATACTGAAATGAGATTAATAATGATTAATCATGATACGATATGAGACTACACGTTACTCGAGTTTGGGTTGGGTAGTCATGACATAGGAACATTGGTTGGGTAAATGAACAACTTAATTACTGGAGACGAGTAATGACTAGTGTGCTTTCATTATAAGTACATCTTATAATGTTATAGCTTATTTTCTTGCTTTGACGTTCGTCTATCTTGCTTCTTGCGCCTCTCCTATATATATAATATATGACAGGTCCTCGTGCCGATGGACAATAGACTGTGGAGCTTGATGAGATCATATCAATCTTAGGATTCCTGTAGCTGTGGAGTTATTCTCCCTATGCGGTTTTACTTGGTATTTGAGAGAATTGTTGTATTATTCTTTCCCATTTTGTGTTGGGCTGCATGTATTGGCATTTTATATTTTTCAGTTTGAGATTACTGATGGATTATTGCAGTTAATAGTTATGAGTTGGTTTCACTTGTTATAGTTGTTCTTATATGATTTGGTTACACATATGAGAGTGTACATGTTTACTTTACTATATTTATTTTAATTTTGTTTCTAATGCTAACATATTGACTCTCCGTTTTAATTTAATTGGGCGTAGCGAACCGAATTAGATATAAAAAGCTGGGTTGTCAGAAGTTGGTATCAGAGCACGGTTTTAGAGACTTTAGGGATCTGAGGGCGTCCATTACGTTTTTTGGGCATCGTTTCCTTGATACGTAGAGCCTTACGATTAAGTCTTGTATTCGATGACTTGGAAGATCTTCACGCTACGATTTCGACCGGATATTTGGAGCTAGCTTCGTGTGTAGGGAGGGTTCTTTGTTTGGATTTCATTCGTGAGACGTCCCATGCATGAGGTAAATCTCCGATCGACCCCATGATAGTACGCGTGAGGTCCATGTGTGAGTACTTTTTGTAATTATGACTAGTGATCCACTTGAATAAATTTTTGAGGATACATGTTAACTTACTATCTTTAAAGATGGTGATTTGATGAGACGTGGACTGTAGGAGGGCTAAGGGTCCAAGAATTTTAAGAGACCAAAATTTGCGTGCAACTATCGTAGTTTCATCGCCCACCAGTAAGCGAGAAAACCGATGTTGAACTCAATGATTGAGTTGACTTTTGGTTCTTTAGGGGGAGGAAACACCCATATATTTGCTGTGCATTATCAACTTTGAATATCATCGCTTTTATGGATATAAAGAAGTTGGTATAAGTTATAGCCCACCCTGTAGTACCACTGAGTTGTTGGTACTACTTGCGCATGTAGTTGTCTGAAGTTATTTCCAATGTGGAAGGGTAAAGCTTTAGATATGGCACACCTCAAAATGATATGGCCTAGTTGTTGTTGTGACATTTTCCTGAGAATAAATTATCGCACTCCACCTATAATGGACAGACTGTTGAGGCATTCGATGAAGTATTAATAAGTGAATGGTTAACGAAGTAAGTCTTGTGATAATAATAGTATATTATTACTCATGAACATGTAAAGGAAGGGTTGTGATTTGAGAGAGGACTACTCCAAATCGTTGTATGTCCCACACCATCAAAGGATGACCTGAAGGGTCCAATTTTGGTGTACGCAAGAGTCTTATCATACTTATGAAAAACATGAACTAAATTCATCCATTTGATGATGTTCAATGGGAGATTCATGAGTCTAAATCTGGAATGGATAAGTGATTATCCTTGAAATATTGTGTTGGTATTAGGGAAGTTTGGTAGGCATGTAAACCTTCACGTTGTCCACACAAGTGATAGATGTCGTATTGGGGTGACACAGTGGTTCCATAGTGTTTTGATCTGATAAAATCCGTAATGGAACCAACTTAAGGCCGATTAGGTGTGTGTTCGATCATGTACAAGATATGTTAGCGGGTTGGGTACTCACATGTTCAGAGTGGAATGTTTCGGTGAGTTATCCCGAACAAGCTCGTTAGAATGTACCAGTAATGATGCGATGTCTTGGACATGGAACTAGGGATGAGGAAGTCCATATCGCAAGGTCATACGAGGATTGACATTGGAGAAGTCTAGAATTATCGATGGAGGCTTCTTCCCATATTTGGTAATGATTGGAGTTAAGTATTTTTCGTAAAGCCCTAGATTAGAATGGGTGTTCGATAAGATGTGGTTATCTTGTTTTGTAACATCAGTATATTTGTTAAAAGTTATTGAGATCGGGACGTGAATATGGGTGTGCTAAGGGATGGACTTCAGCTGGAGTTACCAGTTGTGAACCCTACGGTGCGTAGAGAATCTCGAGGGACGAGTTGTTGTGTGAGAACATTATGAGGGAGTGTTCAATAGCCATTTCATTTGATGCTAGTGTGATTGCTTGAGTTGGTGATATATCCATGAGTTCAATTTTATGTTATCACCCAATGATTGGGGGTACTAATTTATTGCACCATGATAATGGTGGTGCTTGATTTTGAATCCATCAGATATGGGAAGGTGGCTATGTTTTGGCCCTCGTTATGTATCAATGTGAATTAGAGCACGAGTAAGTAGTTAGTGACATGATGTTTACTTTGACCGTGTGTGATTAAAGATGTGTTCCAAAACCAAGTGTGATATGTTCGATTATGGTGACGTCTATACTAGTGAATAGTCACACCATGATGGTCTTTTGATAATGGTAGAGTCGCGTATAGCTCGGTCATTTTTCGGTTGACTGATGATAGTGTTACCAACTGAGTGTCGTCATTAATGGCAAGGATTGAGACAATTTGGGATTCCAAATGTTGGACCATTAATTGAAATGGTTGTCATAACCTCCACTGTAGGGGGACAAAAAGAGAGTGTTTCGACCGTTGTTGAGAAGTTTTGTAAGGAGGGTGTGTACTTTTGGGCAAACACCCGCGAATGGGTTCGTAAGATATTTAATTTTTACTTCAGTTATGTGTGGATTACTGAGTTTTAATTGGGGTCGCGATACGTGAAGGTACCCGCTACCTTATATTTACGACCTTTGACATGTTGGATAGCACACCGTTCTACATAAAGATAGGGTAGAGTTGGTGTGCTGGAAGATGAGTATTCAGATAGTGAGTGTGCCAAATCCTATATTCTGATTTGGTAAGATAAGTGGTAATTTTTTGTCTTACCTCATTGCTTGGCAAATGTACAAGCCTTATTCATGGTTTGAAGAACCAAGTTCATTTCTTGTTCGGTGAGAAAATTCTAATATACTCGCAGTCCAAGGAAAATCATGTTGGATAGGTTGAATTCCTTACGTGTTTTTAACAAAAGAGCGGTAAGTCGAATCTAGCGAGGGTTTGTCGCCTTGGGTTAGAGCGACCAAACCATGAGAAGTTAGGCAAGGGGGCACATTGCATCTTGGGTTAGTTCGAAACCTTTGGGTGAGGGAACTTGACAGCCCAGAATGCAACTTTGTCGGTGTTGTCTTGTTCGAGAGAGTTTGAACGTTGCAGATATTATTTACCTAAGTCCAGACTTGGAAAAATGGAATAGTATTTGTAAGTGCAGAGAAGTCGTATACTTATGCACATGTATAACATTAGTGGATAATAAGGGTTGTCATATGGGTTGACTCATCATCAATTTAAGTGTAAGGAAAGTGTTATTGACAACTCGAAGTAGAATTTTCTTTTGATCTTTCAGTATCATCTCTTAGTCGATTTTGAGTAGAGTATCGAGGCATGATTAATGAATAGTGACATCTGTATTGAATAGGTGAAGTTGGATTATTTGTTGTGTGATGAACCGTTGATTCCAGAGATAAGTGGTTTTTGGAGTTAGATGATTCTTGTATCACTTGGTGCCTTGATTTGACAAATTCCTTATCTCGACAAGCTGACAGTAGTGTATCAGAGGGGTTCCTTATTTGGATTTCGCTTGCGAGACACTCCACGCACGAAACTTAGCGAGTCGGGACTTGGGGGTATTGATTTTTAGATCAGGATAGTAGTTCAGTTATGTTAGGCTTCATGGTGAGAGTTTGATTTTACAATTAGAAATGGGAAAGTATGTCCACGGATTTCGTTGTTGTGTTACCAAGATAGCAGCGCGGTCATGATTTAATTTGGGTCATTGTCGACAGAATAACAAAGGTGACTCATTTTCTTTCAGTGAGGACGAATTATATGGCAACATAGTAAGACATGGTGTTTATTAACAAGATTGTGAAGTTGCATGGGGTACCGCATGATATCTTGTCCGACCATGGTAGTGCCTTCATCTCGCACTTTTGGGACGGTCTTCAGGAGGCGATGGGAGTTCAGTTGAGTTTGACTAATGCGTTCCACCATTAGTTTGATGGTCAAACGGAGCGGGTAAACCAAATTTTGGAGGACATGTTACGTGTTTGTGTGTTAGACTTCAAAGGTGGTTGGGATACACATTTTCCACTGGAGGAGTTCGCATACAATAGTAGTTATCAGTAGACTATTGGCATAGAACCATATGAGGCTTTATACGTCAGGCCATGTCGATCCCCTAAATGTAGTATGGAGTTCGGAGAGCACCGGATGCTGGGTCCGGATATTATTAGGGAGGCCTCGAAAAAGGTTGACGCGATTCATGCACGGATGAAGACCGTGCAAGATCGTCAGAAGACTTATGCTGACATAAGACGGAGGAAGTTAGAGTTCGCCGTTGGGGACCAAGTGTTGTTGAGGGTCTCGCCCATAAGAGATGTTGTTCACGTTGGTGCCAAAGGTAAGCTTTCACCGTGATACGTGGATTCGTTAATAGTGTTTGGTAGGGTGGGGTCAGTTGCCTATCGTTTAGGGCTACCCGACCAGCTCCAGCGGGTAGACGATATTTTTCATGTATCCCTATTGAGGAATTTCTTATGTCCCGAGGACTCACACATACACATAGAGTTATACGGGGTTAAGATGCAGCCCGATGGGACCTATGAGGAGAGTTCGGTCAGGATCCGAGATCATCATGAGAAGCAGTAGAGGTCAAAAGTTATTCCTCTTGTTCGTGTTATGTGGTGTAATCATGATGAGTCTGAGGCCACTTGGGAGAGAGAGGATGACTTGCGAATTAGTCACCCATATCTCTTCATGGAAGGTACGTGCGAAACTACCTTACTTGACTTGAATTGATTTGTTTTAATTTGTATTTCGAGGACGAAATCCCGTTCGTAGATGGGGAGAATGTAATACCCCGCATTTTTGATTGAATTGAAATTGAAAAAAAAACTATGTGAGTATATATATTCGAAATGTTTGGAAATAAAACTATGTCAGTATATATATTTGAAATGTTTGGAAATGAAAAGTTAAAATGAATTCATTGAGATATGAATGTGCGACTTAAATATTAGAAGCGAATTAATGCGTAAAAGGATCGAGAGGGTTAAAATTGGGGGGCAATGGCATTTTTGTAAATAAATTAACCCTATGTATAAATAGAAAAGAGGAGAAGAAGTCTTCATTTTATCATTTCACAAATGGGGGCTAGGGTTTGGTAGAGAGAGAGAGAGTTAGAAGAGAAGAAATCTAAGAGGATTTCAAGAGGATTCAACTTCTCCATACAATCCAAGGCAAGTTAATAACATATATGTGTATATTATGTATCTATAATGAAATTTCACATGAACATGTATTTGGATCCCTAAATTAATATGATATTGATGTTAAAAATGATATGCAATGTATTAGGATCACCCTCCATGTAGATTCAAATGAAATAACATCATTATAGGGATTGAATTGTAGAACAACCTCTTGAATTTTAGAAATCTATGAAATTAAGTAAATCGTCATATTAAAAATTGTTTTGAAATGTTTTGGTTTAGAAAATGGATGTTTCGTCCACGTATACCGGTAGAAAATCATATTTTGAACAACTTTGTAGTTTTAAGTTTTTTCGAAAAGGGATCGGAAAAGTCTCAAATCGGAGTTTCAAAATTCTGCCCAGAAAGTTGTCGTGAACAGGTCCGAACTGTAAATGTTAGTTTTGGGTCTGTTTAAGGCAGGCTACAATAGCATGCTCGCTTGTCCTTGTAGAAAATCATGTTCCGAACAACTTTGTAGTTTTAAATTTTTCCAAAAATGGATCGGAAAAGCCTCAAATCGGGGTTTTAAAATTCTGTGCAGAAAGTTGTCGAAAATAGGGGCGAATATTATATATTAGTTTCGGGTCTATTTTATGCAGGCTATGGAATGTGCTCGCGATCACTTATAGAAAATCACGTTTCGAACAACTTTACAGTTTTAAGTTTTTCGAAAAACGGATCGAAAGAGCCTCGAATCTGCATTTTAAATTCTGGGCAGCATGTTGTTGAAATAAGAGTGATAATATTTTTCATGTTGTTAGTAAGATAATTGTGGTGTTGTGCCTAGTATCGTAACTTGATCACATACTTATGGTTATTAGGGATATATAACCATGAAATGATTTGATGTTGAATTAGTAAATTAATGATGTAAATTATGTTATATTATTAATAATGACTATTGTATAACTTGAGTAAGAGACTTGACATGATTGTATATATACATAAGCGTGAAATTGTTTTAGATGTATATTGTCGAGTATACACTAGACTAGTCCACCGGTCGACGTAGGCACATGTTGAATGGGATTTGTTGTGATTGATCCGGTTAGATTCCGCTCGAGTGTCGTGTCGGAGATAAACCACCGGAACCGGACACATGGTTGTAATGCGGGTCGGATAGAAAGACCTTGAAACATCATGTGATTTAGGACTTAGTACGATTGCCCTTGACACGTAATATTGGGGAGTATTCATGTGTAGTCCTAATGTTACGACTTCTTCCCCCCAGTAATGATAGTGACCCAATATGACTTGTTGTTTGAGATATTATGCTTGTGTCTTAAAATAATAAGCCGAATTGATGCATTTGATATTATACTTGAAGGAAATATTTTGATATGTTAAATACTGAAATGAGATTAATAATGATTAATCATGATATGATATGAGACTACGCGTTCCTCGAGTTTGGGTTGGGTAGTCAAGACATAGGAACATTGGTTGGGTAATTGAACAACTTAATTACTGGAGACGAGTAATGACTTGTGTGCTTTCATTATAAGTACATATTATAATGTTATAGCTTATTTTATTGCTTTGACGTTCGTCTATCTTGCTTCTTGATCCTCTCATATATATATAATATATGACAGGTCCTCGTCCCGATGGACAATAGACTATGGAGCTTGATCAGATCATATCAATCTTAGTATTCCTGTAGCTGTGGAATTATTCTATTTTAATTTATTTTTATTGTTTCCCTTTTCTTGAGGGTGGTATCAGAGATTAATATCACGTTGTTTTTACTTGGTATTTGAGAGAATTGTTGTATTATTCTTTCCCATTTTGTGTTGGGCTGCATGTATTAGCATTTTATATTTTTCAGTTTGAGATTACTGAGGGATTATTGCAGTTATTAGTTATGAGTTGGTTTCACTTGTTATAGTTGTTCTTATATGATTTGGTTACACATATGAGAGTGTACATGTTTACTTTACTGTATTTATTTAAATTTTGTTTCTAATGCCAACATATTGACGCTCCGCTTTAATTTAATTGGGCGTAGCTAACCGAATTAGATATAAAAAACAGGGTTGTCACAGTTCTCTTGTGGGTTGTCATTCTAATTAGAGTTCATTTTTCCAAGCAAGCTCAACACATCTCAAGTTAACTAGATATTTCTATTGTTTTCTATTTAGAAAGAGATCTGCATGTAAAACATAGACAATTATTGATAAAAATCATAAGTATCATGGTAAATATGGTGGACGACCTTAATGTTTTTTTTTATTATTGAGGGAACTCCAAGACCTTCGATGTCCTCACTCTATAAGCATCCCAAAAACACAAGGATATTTATCTATGTATCCTTGCACGATCTAGGTAGTTATGTAACCAGGTTACGAGATTTATCCATGGCCTTGAAATGGCATATATCGATCCCTGAGGAATACCTGAGGTTGCAACAAAAGGTAATTTTGTTAGGTCTAGGATTGGTCCCTCTAACATGGTTTATAGATACTATATCATAATCATGTAAAACTATTGTTTGCCTAGATTGTAAATATTTTATAATAGAAGAACACTTCCACCAGTAATCAGTGGAGGGGAAAGTAAACACCCCATTCAATATCGCCACCATATTAAAAGCAACTTCATCCTCAAGATTAAAGACATATTCATCTTCTGTTAAAGTCCTAATATGGGCCTTATCGTGAATTAAGTACTAAATAGTAAATTCCTCAATACTCTTTGTGAAAAAAACTCTTTATTTTCTCCCATATCTGGACACGGAGAAACTGCGAAGAAGAAATAGATTAAGACGGAAGGAAATGGAAATTCTCTGGTGAGGATGAACTCCAAAAAGAGAAAGAAACATAAAATACCTTGCCAAGTCATGAAAATGTTAAGTTATAAGGTCTTTGAGACATCATACCTTCTACTGTTAAAATCAAATCAACTTACATTCGATTATTAATTTAATATCTAACCCCAATGGCATCACAACCCATGCAACCACACACAATGATTGATTGAAAAGACTTATGGAAGTTCACAACACCCAAGGAGTGGGAATTTTATGAATCGAAAAAGTAATGATTATAGCCCTCTTTTAGGAGTGGTCATGTTTGAAGATGGGAAATAACGGTTGAAAAAACCCATGATGACACGTTTCCATACAAACATCAAGAATAGGTCAATCACCATTATGGGTGATCACTCTAGCCTTGGAGTAAATTAAAAAGAATATATCCAATTATTCCAAATGGCTCTCAAAGGCCAACGAGCATAATTGGTTAATAATCAAGGGGTCTAAGTACGAATCCTGGATGTTCATATAGACGATGTAGATAATTAAGCCAAGTAAAAATATACAACTTATATATAGGATCAACATAAATATACCTAGAAAAGTAGAAACCTTATGCTTATAAATAAGGCAGATCTCACCCAATTTTAGGGTATTGACTTATATCTTGATCATGACAATTTGGACTCTCAGTTAGCAACGTTGGCACTTTAACCGTCTTATGTTATTCTAAGATATAAATAACTCTCCCTCCCTTTCCCGTGGATATATGAAGGAAAATTTGTCAAACCACATACATATCCTTTTTATATTACGTTCTATATCTAGGTCCAAATCATAATTTTGATTATATTGGGGTTTTATTAACCCTGCAGCTGTTATAGTTCCTTAAAAACTATTCAATTAATACTAACTTGAAGCTCTTGAGAGGATCATTTCTTTTTCTTTATTGGCTAACATCCATGGATCTTTGGCCTTATATTTATTCAATCTACTTCTTATCAGAAGGGAGTCATAAAGGAAAACAATGTCTCATACCCCATTCTAACTGATCATTTGAGGTCAGCTATCATGGTTTCATATTCTGTTTCTTGTTTTAGATATTTTTAACCCTGATTGGATAACATGTTAAATCACGGCTCCCCAAGGAGTGATAACATTAATGCCAATGTTGCTTCCTCATTCGTCAGAGGCTTTATCTACAAATATCTTCCATTTGTATAGATGAGCCATATAATTATAGAAGTATTAGACCAAGAACAAATGTTTAACATCTCCAAGAATGGGTTGGGTTGGATGGTTTCTTCCATTGGATCGCACTAGAATTATTGTATGAAGTAGTATAAGATACTCCATTTGATGGTTTTCCTAGGCTCATTACCAATGTCAAACTTGGTGAGAAATAAAGACCACTAGGTCATCTTGCTATTGAGGCAATACTTGTTCAAGACCTCTTTCAAGGTAAAGGGGGTTAATATGACTATGGAACAAAAACCGAAATAATGCCTTAAGATCCTGTAAGACGTCACAAAAATAAGGCTATATTTTTATGGGCATCTACCTCCTTTCAGAAGGTTTGGTTGACATAGTAAACCAACTATTTGTCTCCCTTTTCTTGATAAACTAATAACCTATTTGTCGCTTTTTAAAAAATGGACAAGTAAAATTGAAGAATTTGATCACTAACTGATGTTGAAAAAAATGTGGGGAGTCAAGGCAAGTCATGACTAGCTCTAATTCCTCATAAAATTATGTTGTTAACATTTTTGTGTTAACCTTCTTAAATTCTTGGAAGAATACAAACTTATTAACAATTTTTTTTACTGTAATGAGTGTTGTAACTCCGAACTCTGGTCATCCACTTGATCTCAAACAAGGCATTAATCGGGTTTGGATTGGAATTTATGCCCTTTTGGGTGAAAAGGTAGCCCATAATTTTTCTTGACCAAACACCAAATGAACATTTAGAGGCATTCTACTTCATCTTGAAAGTTATGAGGATATCATAAGTGTTCGATAGATATTTTAAGTGGATGGAAGAAGGGTTTCCCGTAACAATCATTACTTTGATGTAGACCTCCATTATTGCACCAATAAATTTTCTTAACATCTTGCTGACCAATCCCAAATAATTTTTCTTTTAATTTTTCAGGCCAAATGGAATAACCCTATAGCAATATAACTCTAAGGTTGTAATAAAGGACATATTCTCCCAGTACAGGAAGTATCTAATGATACCTTGAATATGCATCCTTAAAGTTCATCCTTTGATGTACAACCATTGATTTAACATGTCTCTCGATCCTTGACAAAGGGAAGCTATCCTGGGGGAAATATTTGTTCATATTGGTAAAGTCCATGCATACTATCAACTAATTTTTTTGGATGACCACTGTGTTGGACAACCAATTTGGAATGTAGACATATATGATGGAGTTGGTATGAAATAGATTTTAAACTTCATCCACCACTACCTTTACCTTCTCAAGGAATTCTTTTTATATTTTTGCTTGACACGTCGGCTAACCAAATTCACGTGTAGTCAATGATAAGGAACCTATATGGTTTATTCCAAGAAGATCACGAGGCTATAACACAAACACAATAATGTTCTATTTAAGTAATTATATGAGATGATTTGCCTCTTCTTTCGATAAATCTAAATCGTAAGTAAAAACTTCTTTGATTGTGATGGATTAAGAGGAATTTTCCATAGTTACTCATTTTTTCAATGTAGGGGCCACTCTGGTTTCTTTAACCCCTCCCCCCCTAAGTTAGATTTCCTAAACTAAAGGTTCAGATACCATTTCTCCACCTTTTCTTCTAAAATAGACAAAGATTAAAGAATTATAAACCAACTTATTTCTCCCTCTTATTTAATGCAAATACCATTTCTCTCCCTCAAATCTACATCTACTCAAGGGATACGAAATAAGGAAAAAATACATTATTATACGTATTCCACCCATATGGATCTACCTCTACATCAAATTAGCTAATCAATAGGATATTTTTCTACATCAAATTAGGAGAGTTTTCTACAACCAATACTGATCGTCTTGATGTTTCTATTGGATATTAGTTCATTATACGTATTCCACCCATATGGATCTTTTGAGCTCTGACTTAACAGGTGAAACGTACATGACCAAGGCTTATGTGTGATTTTATTTTCCCTAGGGAATTATTGTACTAGGACGTACTGAAATTAGGAAATGAAAATATGCTTTAACCAGAGGATCATAAAGTTGAGAACCATCTCAAAAGCATACCCTCCAAGTTTGAAGGTCTCTTGAATACACCAATACATCGTAATGAGGCAAATATTTTGTCTTATAATCATGGTTGGCTAATTGCCTTGGCCATTTTCAGGGTTTCTAGTGACTTCAAACTATGATATTAGTATGATGTGGACTCCCCCTATTTCAAGTCTCTTCCTTTAGGTAGTTAGGAGTCACGGGTTTTACTTGATGCGGTATCTATACAACTAATTGAAGAGTACCCCACTGATTTTGAGACTAATAATGAGGTTCCTCACCATTGCCTTGAATTTTCTTGTATGCTACTTGGGACAATCCCATCTGGTCGTACTAGATGAAGTTGTAAAATTGACATCCGTAATATAAATATTAAATATTTTAATGAAATCAAAGATAAGTTTCTTAAGTTTTGTTTTCATTTAACCATTTTTATTACTTTATGTGGGCCTACGATTTTCTCATTTAGGATGTGCTATCACATTCATTCTTAAATACAATAATGGTTTTTGGTGAGAATGCACCTATTTTTGGTACTATCCATCCATTCAAGACTTTATCTGAATAGCGTGAAAGGAATTCTAATTCCTAAGGATCCCATAGCTCTTCTGTTTTCATGGGAAACGTCTTTATGTTTCATGTTTTACTGATAAAATATGTAGCCTAGGTTGGAGACTAGAAGCATTAATAGCAATTAGCACATTATGCAAGATAAATGAACAACTGAATTAATTGAAAACGTATAAAACTACTTAATATATTAATTTCCCACATCACATGGATAAGAAACACACAAAATTTATTAACTAAATTAATATAATTAAAAAATGGGAAGGTAAAATTAAAATGAAAGATTAAAAATAAAATTTCATGAGTTTGGTTTCATTCCATGCCTGGGGTATTTGCTTTCCTTCCATTTATTGTAGGTAATAGGCCCTTTATAGTTCATCTCTGGTAACTCTGAATGGACCTTCCTAGTTTTATCCTAACTTTTCGCCTAATAGTTTTCTTGTGCCATCAAGGATGTAATATCCATCTAAAATTTCCCTTAGCCGTACTCATTTCTTGTACATCTTTTACAACTACTTTGGGAAGGTTTCTAACCTCATAAGTTCTTGTTCCCTTTATTTATATGTGAAGTAAAGCTTGGCTCCTATCATCTCGTTGTTTAAGTGATTGTCAACTATATTTATTTCCATAGTATTCAAGACTAACACTAGTTGTATAATGGACTCCATATAATAGGTTAAAGTGAAGTGAGTTTCTCAATCGCCCTCTCAGGAGTTGTTTGATGGTCCCAGAAGACATGATGGAGCTCATCCACCCATGAGCCATTTGCCTTTTCTAACCTTTTTCTCATTCCATCGAGGATTTCTATTTTGGAAGCTTCCACTGTTCAATTTATATGTGGATATGTCACTAAACTATAATAATGCCTTATTTTTTGAGAAATATTTAAAAATTTGAATTGATTACTTTTTAATTGTGTCTTGTTATTGGTGATAAGAGTTCTTGGCACACCAAAATGTGTTATGTTGATTATCCAAATGAACATGATCATGTCGACATCTTTGATGTTCCCTATTTGTTTTGCTTATATCTAGTTACTGAAGTAATAGGTGTCGACCATAAGGTACATCCTATATCCAGGTGCAGTAGGCAAGGGTCCCTACTAAGAAAAAGGCCACGGTCTTGTCAAGGACTTACGCTCATTTATTGAATGGTGGAGGAATGGCGAGAATAACTGGAACTTCTTGAACTTTGTCACAAGCAATACATCTTGTTTTTACACGTAAGGCCACTAATATCCTTCCTTGATCGCTTGGAATGCTGAAGATCTTTCATCGGCATAACTTTTGAAAATTCCTTCACGTATCCCGTTCCATACCTGATCGACATTCCGGGGTGAATGCATTATAAGTATGGTCCAATTAATAACACCTTTTAGATCTTTCCTTTAGGGGATAAATAAAAGTGAGAAAACTTTACCCTGATGTGACATGCCTCCCTTTGATCTGAGGGAAATAAGTCTTCCTTAAGGTACCTCACTTTTAGTTTCATCCAACTGGGGTATTTTTTTATGGACAATAATTTACTCTAAGGAAAAATTTCCTCAAAGAGTCAATTTTTAGTATTAGCTTATTCAATTGGTCAACATTTAGTTTGTTAGGGTGTCATACTCTCAATCCAGAAATTGAAGAAAAGGTACCAGTCGCATTTGCATAAGTCATGATTAAATCTTCATTATCTTTCTTTCTCATTTCAAAAGGTATATGACTACTTTTTATAATTGGAGATAATCACTTTGGACTTTAAGTCTTTTCCAAAATAACTTCCTAAAGATTCTTTTGAAAAATTTAGTTTTACCAGGTCGTTCTAAGGACATTTGATATGTCATTCGAACTAGGCCTAGTACCACGTTCGAACGAGTATTCAAATGAGGCATGTTTGAACGGGATTTCCAATGAGGCAAAACTTCTAAATCTTTAGCCATTTTGGAATATCGTTAGATAGTTCATTTGAAGGGGGTTCAAATGAGATTAGCACGCTCATTCGAATGACCTTTTAATGAGGAAAATTATAGATAAACTTGGCCTCTCTAGAATCTCGTTTGGAAACTCGTTCGAAAGTCTTTCTAACGAGAATCATAACCTAATTAAAACGAACGTCAAGAAAGGATCTAACGAGATAAATTTTTAAAATTGTCGGGATCTCTGGAATCTCGTCAGATATCTCATTCGAAATTGGATCAAACAAAAAATAGTATGTTGTTCAAATGATAATGGTAGCTTGTTCCAATGACCGGGTCCATTTTTCAAAAAAATCATTTTTCTGATAGTTTTTCCTCATCCTCCCAATACTTTACTCTCTAAAATTTATTCTCTTATTTAAGGAGTGCATGGGAGTAATTTTTAATGATGTATTTTTTAAAAACCTAAAAGCTTAAACACTTTAGAAATACTCTCCATATATTTTTGATCACGTTTTCATAAGAAAAATTCATAAATTCATCTTCATAATGTGTTATTGGTTGTACAGTGGAATCTTCACTATCGAAGATGGTAAAGGCAATCAATGGATAACGAGGCAAGGAGTTGTTGTGAATCTGTTTTGGATTTCACAGAACTACATACAGAGGTTTTAAAGATTACAACAAAATTCACTCGTAGAATTAAGTTTTGTAAGTATTTTGATCCTTCTTATAAAACCATATTTGTAGTGAATTTCTCTTGGTTTGGCCGTCCGAGATTTTTCTCATTTCGGTTTTTTTCATGCATCAGCATGTCGTCGTTTGTTTGTTGATCTTTACAATTTAAATCTTGGATGCTCACATAGTAATTAAGTAACAAAATTAAAATTGGAAAGAATCAATACATCCGACCTAGATTTTATTTGCTTGGTTCTTGTGTTTGCACATTTGAGTAAATTTAACTATGTTTTACCTACACTATATAACTGTGTCTTCTCACATTGGTATCAAAGCCTGTGACTAGAATTTACTTAGATGAATCCTCGCGGTTATATGGAATGTTATTCGTCACATATACCCCCATGTTTAATAGAATTAATTACAATTATTAGAAGCCCAAATGAAATCCTTTTTATAATCAATTGGTGAATGAGGTTGGGTAGCTATTGAAGTTTGGTCCCACCAACCGTCATAATCGGGGAAGCAACCGTTTTAAAATGCATCGAGAATTCAATTATGATGAGTTAAAGTTATGTAATTTTAATTTTATAGGTTCAAATGCTTTGTTTAGTGCCGTTAATTCCGAAGCATTTCATCTTTTCATGACGCTTAAAACTCCAAAGTAGGCATGTGACATTCTTTAACTTACCCATGAGGGAACGAGTGTGGTTAAAGAATTTAAACAACAAAATCTCAGCACCTAATTCGAAACCATTACCATGAGCGAGAGTGAAACATTTGATGAGTTTTCTGCACGTATCTCCGATATTGTTAACTTGTTTTATAACCTGGGTGAACGAATTCTAAAAAATCGAGTTGTCAAAAAGATTGTAAGATCTGTTCCTACTCATTTTAGTGAAAAAGTCACTATTCTCGACTCTGTAGGTGTGTTAAATAATGTAAATCTTGAGGAGCTCATAGGTGATCTATAAACGAATGAATTAGACATGTTACCTAAGATAAAAGAAAAAAAAATAAGGGAATGGCTCTAAAATCTTGAAATGAGGAAGCATCTGAATCTGATGGCCCCGATATTGATGATATGGCATTATTCGCCAAAAAATCAAAAAAATTCTCAAATTCCAAAAGAAAGATTCCAAATTTTGAAAATCAAAATTTAAGAAAAATATAAATAATAAAACAAGAAGAATTTCTAATGATTGGGGTCAAAAGAAACATAAAAATGACATTTTTAAAGAGATAATTTTAAAAATGATGATTCAAAAAGTTGTTCTGAGTGTGAGCGATGAGATCATATAGTGTATGGGTGCCCACTAGGCTAAAAAGGCAGGGTAAAGACAAAATTGTCCAAAATGCTAACAATACTGGTAATGAATCTAAAGGCTCTGGCGGCTGCATTCCATCTGGGAACAATATCATTACTTCCATGGATAGTCATGCTAGCTCGACAAGTTTACCACATTCAAATGATGACATATCCGTGCTTGAAAATCTTTAAGTTATGTCTAATCTCTAATAAGGAAGTGATCATGTTGGTAGTTTGAGCGACATGGATGTTTAACAAGGTGATTTATAGTTCGCCTATTCTGAACTGTACACGAAGTCCCTGAGAATTCACAAGAATAAGAAGTTTCTTTGGAGGTGTTGACGATCGAAAAAATGTTGAAAGTTCTGGAAGGGAATTAGGTATTAGTAAGTCAACTCCAGGTGATTAAGGTTTCTCTTTCTGAGAAACTCATTTTGATGGGTAAAGAAAATTATAATTTGATCGACACTTTATCTCGTGTTACGAAAGATCTCCATGACTCTTTAGAGATTCATGAGATGCTTGAGGCCAAAATTTTCAAACTTGAGAAAGATCTCGAGGTTTCACATGATGTGAAAGTCACTCTTGAGGACAACTTCGGGAGAATGGGGAAGTTGTTTCTCGAAGCTGTCCTAGGTTATAATGAGAAAGGTTATTAAGAAATAAAAGGTATATGGTATGTTAACGGTGAATCATCCAATACTATTTAAAGGTTTAATGGAAGAATTTAAGAGGTTTTTTATGCCTCACAAGAACAATTTCAACCCCAAAACTAGATACACCAATTGTAGGAACACTAACAACACAACTCACTCTTGGGTTGCCAAAGGTATGGCCATGAAGGCTTTAGTTGTTCATGTTTCTCTTAAGTCTCATAATAACTTAAAATAGTATTTTGATAGTAAGTGTTCCAAACATATGACATGTGATAAATCCCCTTTTACCAAACTTGAGGATCACAAGTATAGTAAAGTCACCTTTGGCAGTGGGAGTAGGTTTACGATTATGGGACGAGGACCATTGAAGTTTTTGGGTTCCTAAAAATAGTCAATATTCTTTATGATGATGGACAAAAAGAAAATTTAATTAACGTAATCCAGTTATGCAATGAAAACCTTGCGGTTAAG
The DNA here is from genome assembly GCA_949130495.1 of Sambucus nigra. Taxonomy (NCBI): domain Eukaryota; kingdom Viridiplantae; phylum Streptophyta; class Magnoliopsida; order Dipsacales; family Adoxaceae; genus Sambucus; species Sambucus nigra. The sequence goes on along the minus strand of OX422209.1, from coordinate 407,647,113 downwards.
TTTATCCAGACATAATTTAATGTCTATGATCTGGAAAGACTACCCTTCAATGTGTGAATACTATCGGCAATTGTTTATGTATCATTCCAAAGTCTTCATTCATTGGCAAGAGTTCCAGAGTCTTCACTACTGACCTTTGGCATCAACGATTAGGTCATGTTAACTTTAGAGATCTTGAGCGTTTAGTGAAGAAAGATCTAGTTCATGCCTTTCCATCATTACATTTACCAACTTCCTTAGTTTTTGATCCTTTCTAACTAGGAAAGCGAGTCAAAAGTCCCCATATGCAGTTGAACTCAATTACCACCTCGTGTGTTTTAGAATTGATACAAATGGACCTAATGGGTCCCATGCGTATGGAGAGTATAGGTAGGTAGAGGTATATCCAAGTGATGGTTGATGACCTTTTGAGATATTCATTCATTGGATTTCTTAGAGAAAATACAGATGCTATTGAGTTTCGAATTGTTAAGTTTCGAGTTCTTCAAAATAAACATGGGTAACTATGACCCATTTTCATGGATGCTTAAATGAATGATTTTTATGATGAAGTAATCATCAAACATGAATTCTTGTCCATTCTCAATCCTCAACAAAATGGCATATTGAGAGGAAAAATCGAACAGTTCAAGAGATGGCAAGGTCCGTGCTTCTTGGAAGCAAGGTGCTAAGGAGGTTTTAGGTAGAAGCGATTAACATCGCTTTCCACACAGTGAATAGGGTGTACTTATGTACTCACACTAATTAAACCCCATACGAATTATGGAAAGTTAAACATACCAATATATCTTATTTTTAAGTCTTTGAGAGTCTATGATACAACCTTCGGGATAGATATCTTATATGAAAGTTTGACTCAAGGAGTGATGAGGGAATATTTCAAGTTTATTCATTGAATAGTCGAGATTATAGAGTTTATAACTTTACTAGCTAAAAGTCATGGAATCGATAAATGTAACTATAAAATATGATGATCCCTCCACATTTGTTGATGATGATGATATCTCTAGTGAGAATAATGCACCCCTAGTGTTGATCATATTGTTACTCATAATGAATTAGTGGACCCTACTTTTGATAAAAGGGATCCATCTTCTTGGGTTCGTAGGAGTCATGACTAAAACAAAACTTTCAAAGATCCTAGAACCTAAGGGCATCTTGAGGCTTAGTGAAAAATATCGACCAATTTACGTTTGGGGCCAACAAATCTTAAGGAAATGATTTGCTCCTCAACTAGATCACAAATGAAATACTCATGAATCCTTAATATGCTTTGTTCCAGAATATTGGATGGGATTACAATAAATATGAATTTTTTTCGTATTATCATAGTAAACAGTTATTATGCCTTGTAAGATTTCGTAAACCACCAATATTTGTTTTATCCAAATGAGTTGGTGCAATAACTCCCGATGACAATATATTCAGCCTCCGTCGTGGAAAGGGAAATGGAGTTTTGCGTCTTACTCATCCAAAAGATAAGGGCACTACCAAAACAAAAACAACTTATTGAGGTGGTTTTGCATCCATCAACATCTCCCACCTAATTGGCATCCGAATAAGCCAATAGGTAATCATTGGTGTCAAAAGAATACTAAATTCTGAAAGACAAGGTCCCACTAACATATTTGATTATTGATTTAAGCACAAGTAAGTGTGTATATTTCGCAGATGCCTGATAACGGACACAGACTCCTACACTAAATGGAATATCTAAACCACTAGAAGTTAAGTAGAGAAGACTAAGACTCCTAAAGAGTGTGTGCTCTAATTCCTTACCCTCGGTGTCTTTGCTTACCTTAGCGGTTAAACTCATGGGTGTACGTTCATGCTCTTTCCTTACCCTCACAATCTAATGAATAAGTTCATGCTTAGCCAATTATAAACTAAACTTATTCACTAGCTCTTTAGCATACTTAGATTGTGATAAGAAAATCCCATTGTCTCATTGACAAACTTGAAGACCTAGGAAGCATGTAAGCTCACCAACCATACTTATTTATAACCCACTTTCCATTTCTCCCACAAAGAGATGAATATGTTAGTCATATGTGGATCCAAATACCATGTCGTCAACATATACTTGAGCAACCCATATGTGACGACCCACCTTATTAAATACTAGGCAATCAGTCCTTAATTAAATTAAAAGAGGTTTCTCATTTAGTTCATTCTCAGCATCACTGTCGAAAACCATAATAATTATTAAACACTTATCATTTAATTAAGGCAAAAAAAATTATCTTTCATTAAACAATTTATAATAATATGAAAAAACTAAATTAAAATATTCATACAATTAATATAGTGTAAACCGTCACAAGGAATAAATAAATGAATAAATGCCTTGCCGAATAAACCATCGGCTACGAAATCCAAATCCTATTAATAAGTGCAGTAGATAATAAATAAATCCCAATATATGTTTTAACTGAATAAATAAAGTCTAAATGGGGCAATATGCCAAACTGAGATACTGAAATGAAATGCTACACAAGGAATGAAAGATTGAAGAGTTTATTCAAGTCCTACAAGCCTCCACGGTGCTGCAGATAATCATCCCTGGAATAGATCTTCAAGTCTGGAGTCTCTGTGGAAAGACGCCTAAAAGGTTTTGGAAAATATTTATAGCAAGGGTTAGAACCCAAAATATTTTGAAAACATTTAGCAAGTAGTTATCACAATTTAAAAAATAGTTATTCGATACACATGTTAGGTTTACGTACACTCTCTTGAGTATCCTCACCTATCATCTATTGTGCACGCCTAACATTTTCTACTTATCCCACCTAGCCATACTACCCAAGCTAACTTGACATAAGTATCTATCTGGACTATTGACACCTATAAGTTCCTGTACCGCCCATACAGTACACTATCCGAATTAACATCTCTTGTATGTTATTACTATCATAAGTAACATTCTCCATCTTTTATCATTTAATCTTTTAATTAAGTTTCACTACTTAATTGATTATTTATTTACTTAATATTAATCTTTCTACTATCACACGTAAGTAAAATTATTCAAAATATGTGGCCTATTTGCACAGTGTCTTTGTTTACATGCGATAGTAGACAAATTGATTTTAAGTATATAAATAATGAATTAAGTAGTGAAACTTAATTAAATTATTAAATATATAAGATGGATAATGTTACTTTCGATTGTAATAACATACGAGAGATGTTAATTCGGATAGCGTACTGTATGGGCAGTACGGGAAGTTATAGGCGTCAATAGTCCAGATAGATACTTATGTCTAGTTAGCTAGGATAGTTTGGCTTGATGGGCTAAGTAGAAAACATTAGGCATACACAATATGTGAGAGGCGAGGATACTCAAGAGAGTGTACGTAAACCTAACATGTGATCTAATAATTGATTTTTAAATCGTGATAAATACTTGTTAAATGTTTACAAAATGTTTTGGTCCCAAAACATTTTAGGTGTCCAGCCATAGGGACACCAGACTTGACGATCTATTCTAGGGATGATTAGTTGCAACACTGTGGAGGCTTGCAGGACTTGATAAGAAGCTTCCATCTTTCATTCCTAAAGTAGGATTTCATTTTAATATCTCAGTTGGGCATGTTGCACCATTTGGACTTTATTTATTCCGTTATTGAGTTCAGACTTATAATGGGATTTATTTATTATCTGTTTGACTTGTTAATTGGATTTGGATTTTGTAGCCGATGGTTTATTCGACAAGACATTTATTCATTTATTTATTCCTTGTGATGGTTTAGACTATACAAATTGTGTGAATGCTTTAATTTCATTTTTCGCATATCATTATAAATTATTTAATGAAAGATATTTTTTTTTGACATCGGCTTGATTAACTAGTATATGGTTAATAATTAATATGGTTTGCGACAGTGATGCTAGAAATGGACCAAATGAGAAGCCTCTTTTAATTTAATAAATGACTGATCGCTCGGTATTTAATTACGTGGGGTGTCACATTTGGGTTGCTCAAATATATGTTGATGACATAGTATATGGATCCACATATGACTAACATAATCATCTTTTTGAGGGATAAATGGAAAGTGAGTTATAAATAAGTATGGTTGGTGAACTTACATTCTTCCAAGATCTTCATGTGCGTCAACGAGACAATGATATTTTCTTATCACAATCTAAATATGATAAAGAACTAATGAATACGTTTAATTTAGAATTAGCTAAGCATGTACACACACCCGTGAGTTTAATTGCTAAGTTAATCAAAGACACTGAGGGTAAGGATGTAGAGCACACACTCTTTAGGAGTATTATAGGTAGTCGTCTCTACTTAACTTCTAGCCATGTAGATATTCTCTTTAGTGTAGGAGTCTGTGTCCATTACCAGGAATCTTCGAAAGAGACACACTTGTTCTTAAATGAATAATCAAATATGTAAGTGGGACCCTATGTTTTGGAATTTGGTATTCTTTTGACACCAATGATTACATATCGACTTATTCGGATGCCAATTGGACATGAGATGTTAATGGGTGCAAAACCACCTTAAGTCGGTTTTTTTGTTTTGGGAGTGCCCTTGTGTTTTGGATGAGTAAGAAGAAAATCTCCATTTCCCTATCCATGGTGAAGGCCGAATACATTGTCAGCGGGAGTTGTTGTACATAATTCATTTGGATGGAACAAATGTTAGTGGATTACGACATCTTACAACGCATAATGACTATTTACTATGACAATATGAGTAGAATTCATATTTCTTATAATCCCATCCAACATTCTTGAACAAAGCATATTATGTATTCGTGAGCATTTTATTCGTGATCTAGTTGAGGAGAAGATAATTTCCTTAATCTTTTGTTGGCACCGAATGCCAATTGGCTGATATTTTCACTAAACCTCTGAATGCCCTTAGGTTTTAGGATCTTAGGTAATCTACTGGCTTTTGTTCTATTGATTGAGTTCGAGTTCAAAATCTACTTTCGATTAAGATTCATTTTTTATTCCATACCCCCCCATGATCTAGATTATATATTTTTATATATTTTTATAAAAAATCCAAAAATATTTTTTTGTTATTATTTCTTTCTTTTATAGAAATCTCCAAAAAAAATTATTACCTTTTCGATGCATATTTATGATATTCAGGGCTGCACATCATTCCATCTTCACGTGGCTTGTAATGGAAAACTCTACTAGATTTTGTCCTACTTGTGATTTATTATGCTTTGTCATGACGATTGATAAAACTATACTAGATTTTGTCCTACTTGTGCTTTATTAGTGAGTTGCTTGAAATAGAAAATTGATCTATGAGGTAGCCTCTCAAATCATGTAAAGATATATCCCCTAAACATGAGGGAAATATCTGACATAACAGGGGGTTATTGTTATTTTAGAATTTCATTGAATGGAGATATTAGTGAACATATTCAATGGGATCTATTTTACCATCATAAATTTTTAAACCTTAGCGTAAGGAATTTTTATGGAAATTCAAAGTCTTCAATCCATCGACTAAATGATAATTTCATTTAGATGACAATGGAACTCCTAGCCAATTATTTAGTAGTTAGGGTTCGTTGATGTGCCCAGTGACAATCCATGTCTCTCCATATTAGGTAACATACGTTGTCTTTTCCATGGCGATTATTAGGTCACCCCTTCTTTTATCATGATCTTCCTCGAAGGAAAGGTATAGATCGCACCGCAAGAACTTTGGTAGGATCATTAAAAATTTAGGAATCAAAGAGTGAAGAAAGAGCTTTAAAAATTCTCAATCTTCACAAACATCCTTTATTGGTGAACTACCATGTGAAAAAATATAGTTGATGTTCGTGAAGTGTTAAAACGACTTTGGTTGTTCCAACACCATGTTCATGCTAACACTAGATCAAACAAGAGAATATGTAGGTACACATAATTTTTCTTTGTAGAATTTTATATATTATAAGAAAAAGACAAATATAATATACATACACTATCAATGGATCGTGGGATTCCATTCCTAATAATTTCCATTTTGCATGGGCACTTCTTCAAGTCTGGGATATAAGGAATATTCTCAATTTAAAAGTCTTAGTAATTATTACAAAAGGGGTAAAAAACTGTGATTATTAAACTAAACTTATTCTCTTTAACTCAAATAATGGAAAATATATCCTTTCATATTTGAAAATACCACACCAAATTCTTTTTTCATCAAGCCCAATTTGCATTTCAACTATTGTATGTATGTATGTGTGTGTGTGTGTGTATGTGTATATATATATATATATATGTGTGTGTGTGTGTGTGTGTGTGTGTGTGTGTGTGTGTGTGTGTGTGTGTGATCTGAAAATGGCTAATGAAAAAGAATAAGATAGGTATATAAACACAACAACCGCACACTTGGCTCTAACTTTGTACTACATCCGAGACTCATGAATGAAACAAATAATCTATTCATGAGATTGAGAGTTGATTTTTTATTTTCAGAGATTTACTATTGTCTCTTTCACTCCTCACCATCCAACTAAATCTCTAAAATTTTATTAACTGATTCTTTATCACACTGAGTTAGTCTTGATAAGTCCAATCACTGATTGTAATGATCCAACTAAAATTATTTACCACTCTTTATACATCCATAAATTCATATTTATTCAATAAAGGGGTCCTCGTCTTAGCTTATCAAAGATCTCCCAAATCCCCATGTCCAATTAAGTTACTGTGGCTATGTTGACGTATGGTTCAAAGTTATCCTTTACGAAAATGAGTCATTTACTCATTACTGGTTTTTATATTTTGATTAAAAATGTAAAAGTCAAATATCTTCTCTGTTTTATTGGTGGTGTACACAATATGCTTTAGTCCCCAAACTTCTCCTAGTAGATCTTCATGATCAATTTAAATATTTCTCAACAGTTTCTAAAGTAAACAAACGCATTATCCAATTCGCCATTTTACTTTTATTTTCTCGTAAATACAAGGTGATGTGCATCTTCAAGTGGAAGTATATAATTGAACAAAATAAAGTAATTCACCAATTTTATGATATATGATGAAACTCCTTCGAACACGAAAGGATCATTGACCATGTTAAATTGTAGTTTCCTTGTCAATCAGTTGTAGATCCTATATAAGTACAAGTAATCAGGAAAAGTATCCCAAAGTTCTCTATAAACTAAACTTTAGCTAGTCCAAAATAAAAAAAATCACAATTACAATAAAAGCCAAGTAGCTCATACTTCAGGATGAATTAGAAGATGATTATGATAACTCACCTATCTCTTCCGCGATCTCATCAAACACTCAAAAAATCAACGAGTCATATCCATACTCAAGTTCTTTATTCCAAGATACTCAAGACCCATTTAGTTTGTAATAATATTTGGTCATATTCTTTAGGAAAAGTTACTATTTCAGAATAGCAAAAATATTCACCCATAACTTATTATTAATGATGGGTGCCATCACATGAGTTTATTTTAGTGGGAATCTATCATCTTTGTCAAGACAAATTCAATCGGTCATAACATCACCCAACAATGAAAAATGTCATCCTACTTTCGGTGGTTATCTATCAGAATTTAAAAAGAATCAATCAGTCGACAATTTCCCAGTAGTGAAACGTTTCACACTACTTTTGGCGCAACAGTTCAAGATGAATTAATTCCATTGAAAATTCAGGTCACAAGCCTATCTATAATTAAGGACCCCACCATTTTTATATAGACCTAAAAGGCTACTAGGGGTTCTAATATATCGAAGGATATAAAATAAACAAACCAGTTATTTAAAAAAAAAAATTAATTTTAAGGATAATTAAATAAGTTATCTAAATCAAACATAACAGTATCTTTAAATAATTTGTGATTAAACTAATTAACCAATTTAATCTTAACCTAAACATGCATCTAGGTGAGTGCAGGATAAAATAAGTAAATCAACCACAATGCCAGATTTACGTGGAAAACCCAAGATAGAAAAAACTTCGGATGACCCAACCATGCAAATTTACTATGTATGGAATTACAAAAGACATGGCAATATACTTACAACATAGACCCATCATGCTTGCAAGCCTTAATGCATTTTGTCTCTTCAACCTCTGTATAACAACACAAAAAAAATCCACTCGTGTATTGCCACAACATGTAAGTCCACACACGCCTTACTATTAAATAAATAACTTAGTAACTATCACACATAAAGTCCATCACGTGCAAATACATACACAAAATCTAGACTCCACAGCAGGAAAATTATTCTCACAAAGATGTGGAGAATGAACTTTTGTTCCCAAAACAAGATCTTTAAAGCATAATATGATGAACACTTCAATCCTAAACAACTTGGGTGTAAACTAGGGTTTTGGGGATATTTTTAAATGAGTAGCATAAATGAAAATATAAGTTTTTCTCCGATAAAACTTATGCTCCACAATCGTATTTATAGGAGGTTTTCCAAAATTAAGATACGGATGAAAAGAAATTTGAAAATCTTGAAATAATAAAACATTTGCAGGCTCATTTCAATGACTTTGGACCTCGTTCGAATGAAGTATATGATCTCATTCGAACATGTATCCAACGAACTATCTAACGATATTCTAGTGATTTCCAAAGTATGTTCGTGCGAGGTTCATTGAAACCTGTTCTAACAAGATACCATATCTCTTTTGAACACCATACCCAATTTCGTTGTAACCAACTCCCGAAAAAATATTTTTCAGCTAAAAAAATATTAAAAGTGCTAAAATCATTTTAAAACTATTTAAAATCATTTTTTTTATAAAAATATAACATCCAAATATATATAGTCTCTAAGGATTAAAATATTTAGGCAATCATACTTGAGAGATTCTCGGAACGTGAAGATGGAAACGAGCACGATGATGTAGATATTCTAAGTTGGCCGCTACATATTGAAAAAACCACGTCAAACTCCAATGGGCCATGAAGATCATCTAAGGCTGAATCCCCAGTGCCAAAAGGAAAAAAGTACGACTTGATCAACACATAACCTTGAGTAGCATTGAATGATTGTAAACATTATTTCATGTTAATAACATATACACTTAAACACACCTTCAAATGCAAAGATAATATATAAAAAATTTAATTTTTTATATGTATAAACTTCTCCTATATCTAACGATCCCCAGCAAGATAAGACATCTCCCCATAAAGTTAATATCTCATCCTAAAATTTAAAGTGAAAGATATCATTTCTCCCGCTTTTTGTTCAGGAATAGACACAGAAAGAATGGATAATGAGCGATTCCTCCCCCGTGCACCATTTCTCCCCCAAAATGTGAAAACACATGATACCAATTATAATTATAGAGGAATTAATAATACCATGCAATGGTGTAAAGTGAAACAAATACAACATGCCAAAAAAAGCACAAATAATCTAAACAATGATCAATCAATATCACTTTTGATGCAATAAAGGATATCAACCTAAATACAAAATGAAGCATGATATACCCACGCAAACAAGAAGGAAAAGATACCAATATGATCATATAGAATGTTCATTTCATTCAAATATAAAGAACATTGGAAACATGGATTAAATGTAAACTCAAAATCTCAAAACAAACGATACCATATATAAAAATATGAAAAACATACCTATGACACGCAGACACCTATGTGTGTGTGTGTGTGTATATATATATATATATATATATATATATATATATATATATATATATATATATATATATATATATATATATATATATATATATATATATATATATATATATATATATATATATATATATATATATGTACACGGAGGAACTCCTCCATTGTGACTGCATAAAAAAAAAGGATTCAGGCCACGTGAATTGTAGTTGGACAATTTAGGCTCATCCTCATTCCCAATTTTTACGAGTTTTTGAGCTCTATAATGACAAACTGAGGAAGTGGTTGGGGAACATCCCTTAATTACATCTAACTATACCCTCACATCTATCGCTTTAAGTGATGATTTCGTTATCGCTTTCCAATACATATAATTAGACCCATAAAACATCGGAGGTTTAGAAAGAAGATGACCCCTATATAGGAACTGCTAAAATTCATGCCTAAACTTGGATCTAACATAATAACTTAGTGTTCTAGCTCTGATACCAATTTGAGAAAGTCCTAATAGGCCACTAGGTGTTTTAATATGGCAAAGAATACAAAACAAACAAACTAACTTTTTTTTTCTTATTTTCAATTTTAAGTTCAACTAAATTAGTTACAAAAATGAAACTTAGCATGAGCTTTAATCAAGTTATGATTAAACTTATTAACCAATTTTATCTTAACCTAAACATTCATATATGTGAGTGCAGGATAAAATAACTAAATCAACCACAATGCCGGATGCATGAGGAAAAATCACAACGAGAAAAACCTCAAATTTCCTAGTCACACAAATTCATCATGTATGGAATTACAAAGGAAGAAACAGTAGAATTACAACACAGATTCAATACCCTCATGAGTTTTGACATTTTCATTCCTTCAACCTCTGTAGAATGACAAACAAGTATTCACTCATGAATCACAACGTGTAACTCCAAACATGCCTCATTATCTACCGAACAAATCAACAATGATCACACATGAAGTCCATCATGTTCAAACACGTTAGAAAATACGGAGTCCATTGCAATAGAAAAGTTCTCAAAAAGACGTGGAGAATATATCCTACTGCCCAAAATAGAATCTTGAATGCTACACAACTTGGGTGTAAAGTAGGATTTAGGAGAGCTTTTTGAATGAGTGTGAGAACTCAAAATATAAGTTTTTATCTCAATTAAAACTGTTGTTCCTCACTCCGATTTATAGAAATTTTGCAAAATCGAGATAAAGACAAAAAGTAATTTGGAAAATCTCGAAATAATAAAAATTTTACAGGCTCGTTCAAATGAATTTTGACCTCTTTCGAATGAAGTATTTGATCTTGTTTGAACATGTATCCAACGAGATTCCAGCGATTTCCAAAGTTGCATTGAAAGTTTTTTGGAATATATTCTAACGAGGTACCATATCTCGTTCAAATGACACACCCAATTTCATTCTAACGAAGTAACGAAAAAATATGTTTCTTCTAAGAAATATTAAAGGAGATAAAAACCATTTTAAAATAATATTTATAAAAAGATAAAACCCAAATGTACAATCTCCAAGGATCAAAATATTTATGCATTCATTCCCGTGAGATTCTCAGTTTGTGAAGAAGAAAACGAGCATAAAATATGGCATGATGATCTAGATATTTTAACTAGGCCGCTGCGCCTTCAAGAAACCACATCATGGGCTTGAAAGGCCAACAAACTTAAATCTTAACGTATGACTCAAACAATTGCCCAAACATGGAATAAATAAAAAATATATACAAATCGACTTTATCAAAAAAATTCTTTACAGATTCAAAGGAGGTAGGGCCTTAATCTGAACAACACATTAGCTTTATATATAAGGACCCCAAATGTGTAGCCTAAGAGGATAGGTATAAGAGGACATGTATCAAAACATTTAAAGGAAGCAAAAACAATAATTGTAAGAACTTCTAAGTTTCTTTAAAAAGCTTTAAAGAAATAAATATATTATATAGATCGAATTCATCAACAAACTCTACTTTCGGTGCAATTTTCTAAGATGTATAACTTAATTTAAGAATTCAACTCACAAGCCTATCTATAAATAATGATCCTGGTATTAAAAAAAGCCAGGACCTAACTCTAAGAAAAACATTAGTTTTCCAATCCTCTAATAACCATTTCACATTTTTCCACTTGTAATACATTATTGTAAACCTTTTGTAATTTTTTATATCATGCATACCAATTCAACTTATGTAAACAATAGTAATCACAGTGATTATTATCATAAGTTAAATTCAGTCCTAGTGTAATTTCAATTTTTGACTTCCATATTCTAAGCGCTACTTCCCACTTTTATCCAATTAAAATTAATTACCAATCTTTCTACATCCACATATTAATATCCATTCAAGAACCGAGACCGAATCTTAAAGTTCTCAAAGATCTCCCAAATCACCAAATCAAATTTAGTTACTATGACTGTATTGATGCATGGTTGAAAGCCATTCATTCCCAACACGAGTCATTCACTCATTCTTTGTTTTTATGTTTTAATAAAAAAAATTAATAGTCAAATACCTTCTAGGTTATGTCAGGAGTGGACACAACTTGGTTCAGTACTCGACCTTAACCCATCAGATCTCCATGATCATGTCAAATACTTCTAAAAAGTTTTTAAGGTAAACAACCACACTACCTAGTTCCATGTTTTACTTTTATGATGAAGTAATTACAAGGTTCCATGGATCTTGAATTAGTAATATTCAAATCAGTAAAAAATTGTAATTCGCTAAGTTTATGTTAAAAGTGGGGACTCATTCAAACACTAAAGGATCACTGACCAAGATAAATTGTAATTGCAATTTTTAATTTGCATACTATAGGCGCCACTTCCCCCTTTGTGATTCATTAAAATATTCAACCCCAGTACAAACAACTAGAACAAGTCGTGCAGAGTCCTCTATAGACTCAACTATAGCTAGCTCAAAATAAAGTAAGTCAGAATTAAAAGATTTATCTAAGTAGATCGTACTTTATTATGAAATAGAAGATGATTACGATAACCCACCCACCTCTTTTCTGGCCTCATCAAACACTCAACAAATCAAGTAAACATATCCATACATAAGTTCTTTATTACAAGATGATTAAGAGCCATATAGTTTGTAATAATATTAAGGAAATGTTACTATTCATAAATACTAGAAATTTTGCCTAAAAATTGATTATTAGTGAATAGTGTCATCGCTTGGGTTTATTTGAGTGAAAATATATCAACTTTGTCAAAACAACAACCAATTAATATGGAAGTCATTTAGGAGTGCAACAATTTATCCTACCTTTGGCAGGATTGTATCATCATTGTAAAAGCATTCAAACAATAAGTAATTTACCCAATAGTGAAATGTCTCAATCTACTTTCAGTGTAATTGTCCAAGATGAAATAATTCTATTAAAAAATTTAAGTCACGAGCCTATCTATAAATTAGGACCCCATTATTGGAAGCAGGTAGGGCCTAACTCTGAAACACTGGTCAATTCGATAAAAAAGGACCCCAAATGTGTGGCCTGAGGGGATAGGTATGAGAGGGTACATATTATAATATTTTCAAAAAATAGACAAGAAAATTGTAAGAACAACTAAGTTTCTTTAAAAGTATTAAAAGGGCATAATAGAGTGTTTAGATTTAATTCTTAAACCATCACTACTTTAAGTGCAATAGTCCAAGGTGCAAAAATTTCATTGAAGAATTCAAGTCAAAAGCCCATGCATAAATAAGGACTCTAGCTTTCAAATGAGGAAGGACCTAACTCTGAACAATAATGTAGGTTCCATCTCCTCTGGGAACCAATTCACATTTTACACTTGAAATACATTATTGTAAACCTTTTTTAAACCTTTTACCATGCATTCCAGTTCAACTTTCTATAGACATCAGTAATCTTAGTGACTACTATTATAAGTTAAATTCAGTTGTATTGTAATATTAATTTTTGGCTTAAATATCTAACTCCTTTCTTCGTCCTTTGATCCAACTAAAATTATTTACCACCATTTATATATCCATATATTAATATTTATTTGAAAACGAGGACCATGTCCTTTAGTTCTCAATAATCTCCCATCTCACCAAATTCAATTGAGTACTATGACTATATTGACATAGTGTCAAAATTCATCTTTTATTAAAATGAGTCATTCACCCATTCTTGGTTTTTACTTTCTTACAAAAAAATTTAAAGTAAAATCCTTTAATTATTTTGTCGATGGTGCACACAACTTGGTTCAGTACCCGAACTTATTCCATCACATCTCCATGATCTGGTTAAACATTTCTTAATAATTTTTACACTAAAACAACACACTGTCTAGTTCCATGTTTTACTTTTATTATCAAGTAAATACAAGGTTCCATGGATCTTCAAGTGGCAACATGAAATTCACAAAAACATAGTAATCTACCAATTTTATATTAAATGGTGGGGATCCTTTAATCACCAAAGAATCATTGACCAAATTAAATTAGAGTTTACTTACCAATCATTTGAAGCTCCAAACTAGACCAAGAAATTAGAATAAGTAGTCCAAAGTTTTGTATATACTCAACTTTATCTAGTTAAAAATCAAATAAGTCACATTTATAAGATTTAGATTACTACTCGTAGTGCACACTAAATTAGAAGATGATTATGGTAATTCACCCACCTCTTCAGTGGCCTTGTTAAACACTCAACAAATCAACAACTCATATCCATAGTCAGGTTCTTTACTCCAAGATGTTCAAGAGCTATATAGTTTGTGATAATATCTAGTCACATTTTAAGGGAAAAGTACCTATCTATACACACTAAGAATATTTTTCGGCAAATTATTAATAATGAACTGTGTTATCGCATGGGTTTATTTTAGTTGGAATATATGAGCCTTGTCAAAATAATAGTTAATTAGTTTGAAAGTCACCCATCAGTAAAACATTTCATCAAACTTTTTGTGGGAACTTATCAACATTTTAAAAGTAATCATTTTAAAAGTAGTCAATCACTCAGTAATTTACCCAGCTATGAAACATTTCACCCTACTTTCGGTGCAATTTACTAGATAAAATAATTTCATTGATGAATTTTAGTCACAATCCTATATATATATATATATATATATATATATATATATATAAGGACCCTATCATTAAAGGGGTTAAGACCCAAATCTAAACAAAACATCTGTTTTATAAATAAAGAGCCCAAATGTGTGGCCTTGGAAAATAGGAATCAAAGGGTATGTATTTAAACATTTTAAGAAAATTGACACGATAATTTTAAGAACTACTTAGTTTCATTAAAAAGTTGTAAATAACTGAATATATTCTTTTGATCTAATTCTTCAATCATCACTACTTTCGGTGCAATACTCCAAGATGTAATAATTCCATTGAAGAATTCAAGTCACAAGCCTACTGATGAATAAAGACCCCAACATATGAAGGATGTCGAACCTAACTCCAAACAACAAATTTAATCACATATCCTCTTACAACCATTTCACATTTCTCCGTTATAATACGTTTTTGTAAATCTTTGGTAAAACTTTTAGCATGAATTCTAGCTCAACTTGATACAAAAGTCACCGATTTGAATGACTATTCTTATAAGTTAGTTTAGTTTTGTTTTCATTTCAGTGTTATATTCAAGAATGAGGACCTCATCCTTTAGTTCTCAATGATATCCTAAATCACCAAATCTAATTCAGTTAGTATGGTTATATTAATGTTTGGTTAAAAGCCTTACTTTACCAAACTAAGTCATTCACTTATTATTAGTTTTTATGCTTTCATTAAAAAGTTAAAGTTAAACCCCTTTTTGGTTTGCTCGATGGTGGACAAAACATGGTTCAGTACCCAAACTTCTCCCTATAGATCTCCATGATTAGGTCAAATATCTCTTTATAGCTTTTAATCAAACCAACACACTACCAAGTTTCCTATTTTACTTTTATTGTCAAGTAAATACAAGGTTCCATGGGTTTTGAAGTGGAACTACAAAATTTAGCAAAACACAATAATTCACTAATTTTATGTTAAATGGTTGGACTCCTCCAAACTCCAAATGATCATTGACCAAGTTAAATTGGACTTTCCTTTCCAATTAATGGAAGCTCCATTTGCAGTCCAACCAATCGGATAAAGTAGTCTAAAGTGCTCTATAGACTCAACTTTTTCTAGTTCAAAATCGAAGGAGCCATATTTAGAAGGTTTTGCTCTATAATTCATACTTCAAGATTAATCAAAAGGTGATTATGATAGCTCACCCACCTTTTTTGCATCCTCATCAAACACTAAAAAAATTAACAACTCATATCCATACTCAAGTTCTTTGTTCCAAGATGCTCCAGACGCATGTTTGTAATAATATTTAGTCACATTCTAAGGGAGAAGCTACTATTCATAAATAGTGAAAATATTCCTTGATAACTTATTATTAATGAACAATGTTATGATATGGGTTTATTTTTGTGGGAATGTATTATCTTTGTCAAATCATTAGTCTATCACTTAGAAAGTCACCCAACAGTGAAGCATTTCATCCTAGTTTTGGTGGGAATCTATCTGCAATTTAAAAACAGTTAATCAATCAGTTATTGAACCCATAATAAAATGTTCACCTTAATTTTGGTGTAGTAATCGAAGATGAAATAATTCCATTGAAGAATTCAAGTAACAAGCTTATCTATTAATAAGTACACCATTATTAAAAGGAGTTAAGACCTAACTCTGAAAAACACTTTAGTTCTATAAATAAGGGCCCAAAATATGTTGCCTAAGAGAATATATATGATATGGTATGTATTAAAGCATTTTATGAAAAAAGACATAACAATTGTAAGAACTACTAAGTTTGATTAAAAATCTTTAAAGAAATAAATACATTATTTAAATATAACTCTTTAACTAACTCTAGTTTCAGTGCAATAATTCCATTGAAGAACTCAAGTCACAAGACTATCAATAAATAAGAACCCTAGCATTATAGGACACTTAAATAAGTGATTTGTCACTGCTAACGACATTTACAATTGACACGTGTCAATGTTATTTACCATCATGATTTTGGTGGTGAAAATGAATATTTCTCACTGCTGTAAGTAGTTACAAATATTTTTTATGATCCATAAGGGTTGAAAAGGTAATAAACAATTACCTCGCTCATTTTTTCACTGGGTCGAATCATTCAACGAATAACTCGAGGGTGTGGTTGGCCATGTTGTCCACGATGATGTCGATGTTGGGGAATGGGTAATTGTCTTTTGGGAATGCTTTAATCAAATCCTCTTAGTTAACGCTCAAGTGGAATTTTCTTCATGACTCAGCACGGGGATGATATTGTCAAGCCATGTTAGATATTCGACTACACTAATGAAACCCACGTTCACCTGTTTGAACACTTCCTCTTTGACCTTAAGCGACCATTCAGTGCTGAGTTTCCTTAGCTTCTGCTTGACCGACTTACTTTTTGGGAATGACGGGATCTCACGCTAAGCTATTTTTGGGTCAATGTTGAGCATGTCATCTTAGGACAATGCGAACACATTTGTAAATTTCTTTAGCACTTCTTCAAATTGTGTACCCTCATGCTCATTAAGGGTGGACCCTATCCTATTCTCGTGCTGATAGATACCAGAATCGAGATCAATAACAACAGCCTTGTCATCATTAATTTGGATGCAATTATGTTGTTTGTTAATATCCTTAGTAAGATTAGTTAAGAATTATTCATTTGCAAAATCATCATCATCAAGGGTTTGATTAGAATCAAGACAATTAATGTAAGGCACATCAAAATACTCATTTATTTCTTTTTTGGGAAAAACAATATTGAGAACCTTGTCAAAAGAGGTCTCAGTTACATTGATATCAGAAAAAGGAACAACAACATCAAGTGAAAAGACTTAGATAGGGTAAATAGTAGGGACATGTTGAATCTGAGTAGGTTGGATAGGAACACCATTCCAGTTGAGGGGAGGCATGTCAGTAGCTTTAGTTTGAGTGGATAGGTCTGATGGGGAGACATTTGAGTGAATCATATAGAGACTCTAACCTAGTGTCTACAAGTTGATGAGTCTTAGAAATGAATTTCCTCATAATCCTTGGTAACTGTCACGTCTTTCTCGGTGAGAATTTGTACTTCATGTTTGTAGTCTTCGACCTAAGATTTTATGTCTTAAAAGAAGATTTCCATCAATGGTTTCATCTTTTTGTTCACATGTCCATACCATGGTTCAAGGAAGTAATAAAAATGGAAGTCTTCACCCTTCTTAATAAATCTTTCATTAAAAGGGTCTATCAAAATAGTCCTTTTATATTCTAAGCCTATTTTTTTATCTTGGTCATCCTAGTTCTTTGAGTTCCTCTAGTGAAGTATGGTAACCCAAGACACATAGGGGAAAGACCTCCTTCAGGACTATGGGTTTAATGATCCCTTGTTGGCATATCCTTAGCCCTATTTTGGGCATGAAGTGCATATTCTTGAACATCTGAATCACATTAACTTTGCCACGAGGGTTGTGTAATGGATATACTAGGTCTTTGAAATTATCTCTGACTGGAATGGTAAGTGAATCATATCTAAATCTAGAAAGGAGCATGTCATTCATCCTATGTTGGATTTCCAATAATGGGTTGCTGATGTTGGCATTATTTATACTATCTTTATCCCCCAAAATGGTGATAATCTGACCATTGGTGAAGAACTTAAGTTTCTGATGAAGAGAAGAAGACACCCCTCGATTTTTGTGGAGCCATGCAAGGCCATGGAGTAGATTAAAACATGAAAATATTTCAATGACTTCGAACTACGTGGCAAAATTGATAGGGTCATTCCCTATTATGAATTTTATGGACCCCAATTACTTATCGACATATGTATTTATAATCACTCACGAAGAAAGAAGTAGGAGTGAGATCACTGACTTGCAATCCCAAACAAATGAAGGTTCTGTGAGGACAAACATTGAGAGAAGATCTGATGTCAACAAGTGAAAGTGGGACTATGTTTCCCAAGACATCAATGGTGATGTTGAGTGCATAATTATGATCAGGGCCAATCTTGAGTTTCTCTTCTTCAAAAAAGGAGAGAGGTTTGGACGAGGTGAAGAACCCAACCATGTTTACGACTTCTTTGATCAAAATATTTCTATGTAGCTGGGAGGACATAGAAAGCCCCCATGTAGGTCATCTTGATAAGGTCAAGGACTTTTCTCTCTTCAATGGTCATTTTTAAAATGCGAAGTTCTTTGGCAACTCTCATTCTTTTATTTGTCTCAGTCACATGAGGAATCGGATCTTTTTAGCATCTCCTTGACCTAGTCATGTGATTTACTGAGGTGAGGTAGAACAAGAATCACTTGGATTCATATACCTCGGACTAAATGGACACCTTATTAAATTCCCCCAAAAGATATTCGAAGGATATCATTCCACACGTGTTATTTACTAGAGTGGTTTCTTCCTGACTGGGTTTGTCATCAGAACTATCAATATCATCCCCCATCCTCTGGAAACTATGTCCTCGTGCCTGGAAAAATAAATACATTTAATAACCTCGATGGCTTTATTGTACAAATCTTCCTACTTAGCATGGAGGTTAAGAAGTGAAACGATCAACCATCCCTAGAGCTTTAAAGCAGTGAGTAACTTAGAAATGTTGCAGATTTCACTTGTCTATGAAACAATATAGCCCATGGTTTATAAAACATCATCTATACTGACTTCTTCAACAGGTATAAACCATTCATCTTGTTCCTAAGACCACTTATGGTCTTTTATGAACAAGACACTAAACGTTTGACAATCAATGGTCATCTCAGTGGGAAACTTCAGCCCAAACTTTAAGAGTTAGTTCAATATAGTTAGTAACTCCATGTCTTTCGCCTTAAATCGGGTGTGGATGGTAATGCAGGACCTTGTGAGAAGTGATAAAACTTGATGAGTGAAGCAAGTGGGGTGTAAGAGAAAATATGGGTAAACCTTACGAGGTTTGGGTGAGGTTGTAGGGACGATGGGTGCTTTTCTAGGCACGATTTGAGTAGATGGATCAAAACATGGGACACTTTCTAGAAAGATGGCATTTGTATGTGATGGAAGTGAGTTATGACTAGTATTGTATTTAAGATTAACTGGTGGGGCAATGATACCCTAGTCAATTAGGCCTTGGATCACATTCCTAAGGTGGAAGCATT
The DNA here is from genome assembly GCA_949130495.1 of Sambucus nigra. NCBI lineage: Eukaryota > Viridiplantae > Streptophyta > Magnoliopsida > Dipsacales > Adoxaceae > Sambucus > Sambucus nigra. The sequence continues at coordinate 407,627,314 of OX422209.1, read as the reverse complement.
TGTTAGTGGTATGACTAGATGATTGGTGGAAATCACAATGGGAATGAGACTTAGAGTTTTTAGGGAGTGGATTTTGAAATTGATGGGGGTATATGGGTTTGATGAGATTTCAGATTAGCAAGGCCTGGTATAATTTGGACAGGTGATCATGGATCTCAGTGTACTCTTCCTCGGTATGATTAGGGCGACTATCTAGTTCCTAAGAATCATTAGGATGGGAAATGTTATTAATGGTTGAAACTATAGCACTGGGGGCTTTTCATACTTTCGTGGAGTGAATTGTTCGCTCACTTTCTGTGGTTCATTGGTAACGAATTCCTCAATTTCTACTGTAGATTCTCGAAGGGTTTGAAAGTGTGGGTACTACTATCCTCCCATGGATGTTTGAATATGAGGAAATGAGATACTGACTTGTTCCTCCTCGAAGGGTCTGTTGGCCATGGTAGCATCTCTATCTCCCCACCTTCCTATAATTTTACTAACTAGTTTCCTTAAGTTTTGTTTAAAAAGCTCTAGATCTCGACCCGTAACCTCTATCTCCTTATTGTACTTGTACTATGAAATAAATTCTCAATCAACATCCTCCCATACACGGAACTTGGATTCTTTAAAGGACATAAACCAATGGAGGACACTTTATTTCACGGTTTGATTGAATATCTGAGCCATTATCTCTTAGGAGGCCCCAAGGACGGTCATGTCTCGGTGATAGATTCCAAGGTGACTAAATTGGGGTCTGCTTCATTCAAAAGTATCGATGTATGGCATTTTAAACTTTTCGAGTAGTTTGGCCTTGGGATAGGCAGACATATGGGTGTAGTACATGTAGTTACCGAAGATCTTGACTTAGTCAAAATTCTCGAATAGCAGTTTAAGGTCTTATTTGACCTTATTCAGTTCCTCTTACTTAGGATCCACGGGTATTAGAAGAATATCCCCTATTTAGGCAAGGTTGAAAATAGGGAATTGAGATGGAAGCAGCCTATTAGAAGGTGGGTAATGCGGGATATGATGGTATTCGTCTAGAACTCAGGTAGGCTCAGGAGCTCATGGACCCATGGCGGGAGGATAGTGGACCTCGGGTTCTTTAGGAATCTTGGCCCACTGACATTGTATTTCACGAACCTCAATTTGATGGTTGTCAATCTTGGCACCGAGTTGGGCTAAGAGGGTCATCAGATCGGGCTACATGGCCAATATTCTCCATGAAGAGCCTGTGAAGGTAAATCCCAAACTCGAATGGAGTAGAAGAAGAATCGGTTAAACTTCGAGATGGTTTAACTAAAGATCGAAGACAATAGCGAGCCAAGATTGAATCGGGTATGCAATCAAGTTGAGAGGGAATATGATTCAAATTTATTTTTGAAAGAAGGGAGAATTTTTTTTTTGTATTTTAGAAGGAAGAGAAAGAATGTTTTTGGTATTTTTGAAAACGGTGGGAAAAGGGGAGGAATCTCAGCATGATTATTATGAAGGTTATTATTAGGTTCTCAATTGTATTATATTTTTTAAAATGTAGAAAAAATGCTAGATAGGACCTGATCCTAGGAAAATAGGGTTTGAAAATATGTAAGACACAGTGTGACTTGTTTCCAGGCTCACGGACGGTGTCCTATTTATAAAAAATGGCAAAATAGCATGAAAATTCAAATGGTATGCTGACTTGGAGTTTCGACAGAGGTTCACATGGTCATTTGTAAACAAAATAGGACTATCACAGGTTTGACACCTACATGATGTTTATATACTTGTTCGGTTAGTGGAAAGGTTCCCCCCCTTTGGCATGACTTCCCCGATATACCTCTTGCCTATAAGGGCAATCATTCATTGGTATCTGTGGACAAGCCATTTCATATACTCGAGTTTACATGAATTTCCTTACTATATAACTTGTGGGGAGTACGTGTGAGGGCAATTTCGATATACTCGACGTACATGAACGAGTTCCCTGCTATGTACCTGTCTTCATGAGTTTGGTCAAGCGGTATGATGCGGGGGAACCATTTAATAGCTGTCGAATGTACGAGGCCAATGTAAGGCGAGATTCATATCGATTAGGCTAACTACGACCCAGATGACCAACTCCCATCACAAAGTGACCCCCAGTACGGGATAAAATTTTGGTCAATAAAGCCATCCTGTAGGGGATGTAGGGTGCAAAAATGCACGAGTCTTAACTAACATATTATGTAGAGAGAGTATTTTTTATTGGAAAGGTAAGTACATGGAGTACTACACTAATAAGGGAGCATATATAAGTATTATGAAAAGTAAATCTAAGCAAGGAGACTATACTACACATGGATATATGTGAGTGAGTAACTGACATGGGAATATATTCAAGTGAGTGTGTGTGGCAGTGAGACTATACATGGATCAGCTACAAGTAGTGTCTGACATGTATAATTGATCATGGAGATATACGCAAGTGTATAAAGTTTGGGTGTGTGCTAGTGAAGCCTAAACTTGGATATTCAAAGTGGTGTGTGAAGCATGTGAGTAGAAAGTGAAGCTAAGTGTATTTGTGTGAGGTGTACGTGGAGAGTATGTAGTAGTGTATGAAGTGTATAAGTGAGTTGAATGTGAAATATACATGAGATAGATATATACAAAAAGGTAAATAGAGGAGAAAAGGTAACCTACTGGTAAGTGCATATGCACACATGGAGAAAAAAATAACACCCATGAAGAAATAGGATCTATTCCTCTTAAAATATCCCCAGCGGAGTCGCCACTGTGTCCATCCCGAGGATGATCAAAGTCTCCGAAGAGGGACTCCCTCCCTTTCCTTCCCTTCTAATGTGCGCACGTGATTGCGCCCTTTTTTGGGGCACTTATCCATCCTCGATGTGGGGTAATATTTAAAGATGGAGTCGCCAACCTATTTTTCACAAAATAGGCGAAATAAAATGTTGACGCCTAGAGAGAATGACATCAAGGACAATACTGATGCTTGTGAAGAAAAATAGTTCAAGAGTCTGGGTATTAAGTTATGGAATGGGAAGTTGTTAGGAACTAATTATTCCCTTTTGATCCCTCATGGGAATGTGTTAATCTTATCTTATTAAACTTTGTGAAGTGTGTGCTTATGTGCATAATATAAATGGAGAATGGAATCGATCAACCCGCATCATGGATAAATATAGAGTGAGGTCATCGCTTAGGAGTGTTTCAAAAATTGTAATTCAAAGTACTTTATAAGTGTTTTTCGATTCCAAAGTGGTTATAGATTAACGAATGCATACATCGAACAAGACAGAAGCATCCAAGAAAATAAAAATATATTGAGAATTATGGAAATCCCGAGATCTTCCTCCCTCTCGCCCCGGTACTTTCGGGGGGGGGGGGGTAATAAAAGGAGAGATAAAGGTCCCAAACTCCTTGCTACATCATGGGGTGCTTTTCTAGTCGTCGGTGTTAGAGTGATGTAAAGATATAGAGTCTCCAGCCTATTTCGCACAAAACAGGCAAAACAAAATGTCACCGCCTCGAGAGATAGGCATTAAAGCAAACTGATGCTTGCGAAACAAATACTTCAGAGGTTCGGGGACTAAGTTACTCAATGGGAATGTGTTAGGCACCCATACCAAGCTTTCGGTCTCTCATGGAATTGTGTAACTCTTTTCCTTAATTTCTTCGTGAAATGTGTTTGCGTGTATATATAAGTGGAGATCAGAATCACTCGACTCCCATCATGGAAAAGATGGAGCGAGGTCTTCCATAGGAATATTCCCAAAATAATAATTAGGAAATATGATATGTGAGCTTATTAAGATATTGATCGTTATGATGAAAAGATAGTATATGTTAGATTAGACACAAGTATGAATTACAAGTACGATATATAAGAACAAACTATGGGTATAATTGGAGAAATGATGGGAATAAAAAATAGGAAAATAAGACTCGAGTCTCGGGTTTTAGCTCTAGACGCGTACGTAGCCTATAAAGACATCAAAGTACATGTAGTTCGCATATGGCACAAGGGTTGGGTTTTATCCCATAAATTCAAAAGTGAGTTTATTATATTTGCGTGTGTATAAAAGATATTTTTAGTTTTGAGAAAATGTGATGAAGAATTCAGTCGAAATTTATAGGTGTAACCCTGTTTTTATTTATTTTTGTTTTTTTTGTAGAAAATAAATTATGTTCAATATAACTAACAAAGGATGAGATATTAATGTGTATGATCTACAGTAAAAGAAAAATTTAGAATTTATGTAACTATTGCAAAAAAAAAGAAATTTGAAGAGAGAATGATGCTTGGACCTTCTTGAAGACTTGAAGCTTGACCTTGATCCTTGATGAGGTCCTTTCAAGTTGGGATGAATGTAGGATGAGAGAAAATGAGATTTTTCTAGATTAACTATGAAAATGATGGGAATGAAAGGTGGGGAAGAATTTCACACAAGGAAACTTCACTGATTGCATAAGAATGTAGCTGAGATCACTGATATTAATAGAGATGTGGTGCCTCTCAAAGTGATCCCACGCTTTACTTATATAGGGTAGGAAAATTGTCAATTAACACTTTCCTTATCCTTCTTATCGGTAGGTAACCCATGACACATTACCGAGATGCAAAGAAATAAACCTCCCAATTGGTAGTCTCGTGCATAATTTCTAGAAAAATGATTGTGAAATGCAATTCGTAAGTCTAAATTCTGCATGAGGCATACGATTGGAAAGGTAATTCAGAGACCCGTTAGAGTCCTTTGGGCCACTCCCAAGTCCGGGAGTTAATTTTGGTTCAAAAGAGGCTCAGAAGCGCCCGTTGATCCTTTGGCCGGAAGATCGTCGGAAGACGATGGATCGTTTGTGATAACTTGCTTTTTTGTGGTTGTCGTTGTTGAAATCGAAGTTAATCAAAAATCTCAATTACCTACAAAATATATAACAAACTAGAATATAGTCGTAGGTAAGGGAATCAATCCAAATCTAAGGGTGAAACATACAAGAGAGGCATGCAGTTCATTTGTTTATTTAATTTCATTTTACATTTTTGAATTTTCTCTCTTTTTTTTTTTATTTTTTTCAATAATTAAACAATTTTGAGATTAAGGTGAAATAAGACTACTAAATCAAAGATGAAAATAACTAACTAAAAAGTAAGTGAAGCTACTAAGTAAATCTAACTAGATAAAAGTCTGAAATATGAGATGGGCAAGGAAATAAAAGTGAGGACTAACAAGGGATAGGATTATGCCATATGTTCTAGTTAATTAAAATCAATTAATTCATTATAATTAATTATCCCAAGTTAGTATCAAAATAACAAATCAACTCTCGTTGCAAATGTAATTTCGACAATAACATTTTTGGAAACTAAATTTAACACTCCTACAAATCTTGAATTGTAGATCCAAACATCATCTAACAAATTACCCACCAGGATAGATCGACTAAACTAGTTTAAATCGTAAAAGTAAGCCTAGAGTTGAAATTAAAGGAATAATACCACACTTGAGAAACCCCTATCTCTAGTTCGAATCTAAAAATGGGTATTATAACTAGAATTTCGATTTTCTCTCAAAAACCATTTACCCTCTCTCGAGGCGTAAATTAAAAGGTAAGAGTGCAAAATTAATCATCAAAGGGACATTTAATTTAAATTAATTAATTAAATTAGGATTAACATCAAATAATGGGTCACCCCACCCCTTGGATAGGGTTTTATCCTAACATGATATGAAACATGATAAACAAATATTCAATAGTCATTTAATATAAAAGAGAAGAGAGAAGAACAATCAAACCAATCTCTTGAATTCAATTGAATTCAATCCTTGAATTAGAAACATACAACCCTCCAAGTGAGTGATCAACAAAATTATAAATGGAAAAGTCACTCAAATTGAATCTCACAAATTTATTTTCTCATTAATCTCTAAAAAAAATAAATTCTAACATAAAAAAAATAAACAGATGGTGTTCTCTCTCTAAAATTTTCTCTCTAAAACCCTAGATTATATTCTTCAAATTTGCTCTTCTTATTCTTTAAATAGTGTGGCCATGGAGCTTAGGGGTAAATTGGGATTTTTAGACACATGGATGGAAAAGGTGCGGAAGGAATCAGATTTCTTTAAGGGCAATTTTGTGGTTATAAAAGGTGCATGTGGGAAGTGGGTAGTTTGGGGGTATTTAGGTAAAATAGGGACAACGCATTTTAAACACGTGAGGCTTTAGTTATTTGTTATTGGCTTTGGTTGTCTTTGTTTTGGCAGGAGATAAAATCATATGAGGATTGGTTAACAAATGGGTTTGAGATAAAAATAGGATGAGGTAGATCCGAGGTCATGGAGGTTTGACTCGGGTATATCGGGTTTGAGTTTCGGGTAATGGAAAGTGGGATTGAGGTTCTGAATTTCGGGTTGAGGATGGGGGTTGGCCTCGGGTTAGTGCTGAGGGTAGGACGGGTAATGGATGCAGGTTTAGAGGTCGACAGGGGTAGGTCGGGTCGGATAGTAGGGTCATGTGGGCTCTAGGTTGTTGAGGAAGTTAAAGGGTCAAGTCGGGTTTGATGTAAAGGGTTTAGGGTTAAAGGCCATGTAAGGACATATTTTCATAGGTCCGTTATCAATTTATTATGTCATATACCGCTACACCGTCGAAAAGCATTCAAAAGACATCTGTATTAAAGACGGATCCGAATTACTCAAGTTCTTCATAATTCAAGACTTCACGAAGTTTACTTTGGTAAGGTTATGTTTTAAATACCTTCTTTTGTTGTTCAACTGACATAGCATCTCGTTAGATCTCGTTCAAACGACATTTGCCCTTCGTTCGAGCGACTTGCTGATCTCATTCAAACGAGCTCTGTGTTTAAGGCGATGTGACTTTCTATAAAATCTCATTCTCTGGTTCCGTTTTCATTAAGAATTCACAACGTTTTGACCAACAGAAATACTGCGAAAGCAGAATCCTTTCTGGCTTCTTCCTTTAGGGTTTTAATCCTTTTTGTTTTTAATTCACAAAACTCCCATATGCTTTAGTGAATTGTTTGGTGTTTAAGAATAACTTTGCTTTTGTTCAACCTCTGTGGAGAAAGGATCTCCATATTTGATCGGTGGATACCGAGCGTCATCATTCTGCATGTGAACGATCCGAAGACGACACACGATGCCTGTAGGGTATTTCGCTGTCTCTCGTATCTTTGAAGATTTGGTGAAGTCACCATGAATTACACACTTGTGGGCGATTATCATGTTGTATGTAAGTCAAAGGTCTTGTGAATTTTTCAAAGTGTTTGTAAAATGTTTTTACACAAAAGTTTTTTTTCCCATATCGGTCGTCCTTGTTTTTCATGCATGGGTTGAATTTCTTATGATGTTTAGATGCATGTGTAGGGGATGAATTAGTTTGTTTAAAAATATTCTCTAATTAAATAAATGTGCCAAATTAGATATTTGCAAATTTAATCAATTATCACACAGTCACGTTTTCACAAATTGGTATCAGAGCAGGTTACACTAATTTGTCGCGTATTCCTATTTTTTGCAAAATTGCATGATATTGATTTTTTAAAAATAAAGTTTGTGAAAATTCGCATTTTTTCTCATGAAGCACTTATATAATCAGATGCCTATGTTTGACGGATCTAATTGTGCCTACTGGAAAGCTCGTATGAAATCTATTTTAAAATCTATTGACGAGCGTGTTTGGTTGCTTTGTGAAAATGGATGGAACCCCCCCACGGTCACTGTTGATAATATCACCTCTTTAAAACCCATGTCACCCTGGACTGAAGATGATTATAAAATGTCTAATTTTAATTCCCGTGGTTTGAGTGCTATTTCTGGAGCCGTCACTCCCGATGAGTTCCGCCGAATTATGACGTGCACCACGTCTAAAGAGGCATGGGATGTTTTGAAATTGACACATGAGGGTACGAACGCGGTTAAAGAATCTAAGTTATAAAATTTGGCCACCCAGTTTGAGACAATCACCATGTCTGAGTCTGAATACTTTGATAATTTTTATGCACGTTTGTCGAACATTATTAACACCAGTTTTAATTTGGGTGAGGTGATTGATAACACGCGTGTCTTTAAAAAGATTTTGAGATCTCTTCCAAAACGTTTTATTCCTAAAGTCACTGTTTTGAACACTTTGGGAAATTTGAAATCACTTAAGTTGGAAGAACTTATAGGAGATCTTCAAACCTATGGGATTGACATGTTTCCCCAAACCATTAAGGCTAAGGATAATGGCGTTGCTTTAAAGACTCATTTTAAGAAAAAGAAAGAAAATGTTTATAAGTCTGATTCTAAGGAGGATTTTGATATGGCCTTGTTTGCGATTTTTTTTAAAAAGTTTCTCAAAATGAATAAAGAATAATCTTCCAACAAAAAGAGATATTTTGAGTCAAATACAAAGAAAGTGGAGGTCAAAGATAGTGACAAGGAGGATGAGATCAGGTGCTTTGAGTGTGAGGGCAAAGGGCACATAGCTAAAGAGTGTCCTACTAGGATAAGGAGAAAGGGCAAAGAGACTGCTATGCCCGCCACTTTTAGTGATAGTGAGGGTGATGAGGGAGATGAGTATGATAAAGGTTTAGGACATGGGATGGTTGTCACTTTTTCTAGTCATGTGAGAACAACCATTTTGTATCACGAGAGTTCACACGAGAGTGATGATAGTGATTTGTGTTCTTCGAGTGAGGAAGAAAGTGAGGAGGAGAGTGGAGATGAAAGTGAGATCCAAAACGCTTTTAGAGATTTGTACACCGAGACCTTGAAAACAAAGAAGTATAATAGAGATTTAGGTCGTCGGGTTTTAGATTTGGAGAGAGAGAAGGAGGTTTTGAGAAAGGAGAAGTGTGATTTGACCGACACGTTGTCTAGTCTGACAACACATGTATCCCAACTCGGGAGTGATCTCGAACATATCAGGGAGGTCAAAGTCATGTTTGAGAACGCACCTAAGAAGGTTGAAAAGGTGGTTCTCAATGTTAACGGTGAGAATTTAGGAATAAGTCATGACGGTGCTTCTTCTTCCCAATTTGCATCCGAGCTGGTTCCCACTTTAGTGATAGATTAACATCAGTCTCACCCTCACCCACCTAGGCGTCCCATTCCTATTAGGAATGTGCGTCCTAGAGTTTTTGAGAGAGGTGTTCCGAGGCCTATTTGTATTTGCTCACATTGCAAAAGGAGAGGATACCTTAGGGAATTTTGCTTTAAGTTGGGGATGTGCCACGTTTTGCTTCTACACGTGTTTCTGATACACATGCACCCACACATGATTCTTTTCATGCTCTCAGAGACTACAAGAGAGAGTTTGCACATTTAGGTGAGCAAGTTAAGTTTTTAGTCAAAACTTCACAAGAATTGATGGAGGTTTTTCATAAGTTATCACCACCTTTGGAAAACCCCTCCGCACCTAGTGATTAAGGTTTGACTTGTTTACTATCATAGGATGATTTTCATGATGCCATTGTTTTCCTATTGCTAGTATGTATCATTTTTGTATGTTTAATTTTTTTTAGGAAATTTTTTGAAAAATACAAAAAGATTTTATTTTGATAAAATTTTCAGAAAATCCAAAAAGATTTTTGTAGTTTGTTTGCACCGTTTATGGATGGACACTTAGGATGAACGAGTCACAACATCATTCCATTATTTTCACGTGACTATTTGATAGTGTTTTGAGACAATAGGTCAATTCATCCTTGTGCTTTATAATGTTTGGAGTCATTATGATGTAATTAAGTGTTACTTCCTACATGTTTGACTCATGTTTCCTTTATTGCACACATGCACATATTTGTTTGATTATTGTGCTTGTCTTATCACATGTTGGTTGGGTGTTTTCACTTCAATCATGTCCTTTAAAAAGAATCAATCACGATAAATTTTGATAAGGAAATTGTGCATTTAAGAACCGTTTTGTGAGTTTGTGTGCTTTGTTTGAAAACGGGGAAAGGCTGCGAAAGGTTCATTTTGCCTTTGGAATACTAAGCCACCGTTAAAGTGGTCCTAAAAAATGGAGGAATTTTATTATCTAGGGTCCAAAGAGATTTAAAAGAGCCCGAAAAAATTTAAAGGCAATAAAAAGAAATTCATGCCAATTATGGGCCATTTAGGTTTTTGCACAAATTCTCCAAAGTTTGAGAACATAGTTTATTCACCTCTAGAAGAAAATATATATGAGGGAGTTTGGATGGAGAATTAAAATGGGTTTGCAAGTCCTTGAAATTCTTGAAAAAGCGCTACATAGTTTTGGACGTTATTGGTGCGGAAATCATTTAGACTTTGATTTGTTGATTCGCATAAGATGATGCCATTTAAATTCAACAAATTTTTACACCTAATGATACTTTTGATCTTCATTCGTTAGGGGTACACGTATATATCGTGCACATATTATTGATTGAGTTTATTTACCTATTGAATGTGTTCACAACCATTCATTCCGTATCCATGACTTGGTTGTTTGAGTTTAAATCCATGGTGTGATTTTTTTTGTATCCTATTTTTGTATAAAAATTTTGAAAAATAAAAAATAGTTTGTGGATGTTTTTGGGATATACCTTTGCATGCGCGTCGCTTGATCTTTGTTTTCTATGCATTTTTTCGTGACACTCCATGTTTTGATTTTTTTCTTCTTATCTGTCTATTTGGTGACATCATAAAAATGGGGAGAAAGAATTATCAGTTATGGGGGAGTTTTTGCATTATGGGGGAGATTTGATTTATTAATGCTTTATTCTTATATCATTTCAAGCTCGATGCATCACGAAGGTATTTTGCTTTATCTCACGTGTGTGGGTAAAAAGACAGAAGATTATGATGTTGCACACCCTGATGAGAAAAGATTTGAGATTTAATGAAGATTTTTGAAGAACAGTTTGAGATCTTGCAAATTTATTCATGGGAGGGTAGATTTGTATTGGTATTTTGGTGTTTGATAATTCAATTTTTTTATGTATATACCGACATAGACATAGGGGGAGATTTGTAAGGACATATTTTCATAGGTTCGTTATCAATTTATTATGTCATATACCGCTACACCGTCGAAGAGCATTCAAGAGACATCTACATCAAAGAAGGATCCAAATTACTCAAGTTCTTCATAATTCAAGACTTCGCGAAGTTTACTTTGGTAAGGTTATGTTTTAAATACCTTAACTTTTCACATAGAGCTTTTGGGATATTTTTTACAATATATTTTCTAAAGATTTTGTTCTCGGACACCTTTCCGTAGAAAAATCATAACTAATTTATAAAAAATCAGAAAGATACGAAACTGGCGGCCACGCGTTCGTATCGAAATTTTCTACAGGTTCTCATAGAATCTCGTTTGATAGGTCATTCGAACGACCTGCTTTTTTCATTCAAACGACATAGCATCTCGTTAGATCTCGTTCAGACGACATTTGTCCTTCGTTCGAGCAACTTGCTGATCTCGTTCGAACGAGCTCTGTTTTCGAGGTGGCATGATTTTCTATAAAATCTCATTCTCTGGTTCCGTTTTCATTAAGAAGTCACAGTATTTTGACGGACAGAAATACTGCGAAAGCAGAATCCTTTTTGGCTTCTTCCTTTAGGGTTTTAATCCTTTTTGTTTTCAATTCACAAAACTCCCATATGCTTTAGTGAATTGTTTGGTGTTTAAGAACAACTTTGCTTTTGTTCAACCTCTGTGGAGAAGGGATCTCCATATTTGATCGATGGATATCGAGCATAGTCATTCTGCGTGTGGACGAGTAGAAGACGACGAATCAACGCCTGGAGGGTATTTCGCTGTCTCCCGTATCTTTGAAGATTTGGTGAAGGCACCGTGCATTACACACTTGTGGGCGATTATCAGGTTGTATGTAAGTCAAAGGTCTTGTGAATTTTTCAAAGTGTTTATAAAAGGTTTTTACCTGAATGTTTTTTTCCTATATCAGTCGTCTTAATTTTTCATGCATGGGTTGAATTTCTTATGATGTTTAGATGCATGTGTAGGGGCAGAATTAGTTTGTTTAAGAATAGACTTTAATTATATAAGTGTGCTAATTAGATATTTATGAATTTAATCAATTATCACACAGCGACGTTTTCACAAGCCATGTGGGTTTGGATGGTAAATAAGTGTGCTATGGAAGGGAGATATAAGGTGGCCAGATTTTGGGCTATGGCAGGAGGTTAGGATGGTTCCGGGTTATGTCCTGAAATGGGTTTTCTTGAGGACGAACCGAGTTTGGGGTTATGGATCGGACATCAGGTAAGAGATCAGGTATAAGGGTCGAAGGTCGGTTTGCGAACAGGGGCAGCGGGTTGGAGGCAGCAGGGGGTCGTGTGGGCTCACCGGAGTAGGAGGTAAGGGGTCGTGTTTTGTCTGGGAAGCATGTGTAGGGTTGCACCGGCACCGGGGTAGGAGGAGGTCGTCGGGTTTGGTGTAGCTGGAGATCGAAATGGGTCTCCTGGGGGTTCAGGTTGTAAGTTGAGATGGGTTTGGGTTATAGGGTTGTGGGTCATGGGTTCGGATAAGGGGAGGTTTGGAGCTTAGGGTAGCTCTGATTTGAGTGTGGGTTTGGGGCTAGTAGTAGGTGGCAGGTGATGGTGGTGAAGAGGGAGGGTTTTCGTTAGTTGTTAATGGAGATGAAAGGAGAGAGAATTAGTGGTATGGTGGTGAAGGTGAGGGTAATTTGGTGTGGTGGGGGTGTGTGGGGAAATGGTTAGGGTGAGTGCGTATTATGGTGTAAGTGAGGTGTAAGATGGGGGTGTACGAGTGTGTGGTTATTGGGGGTATGGGATAATGTGTGTGTGTTTTTAACTTTGCGCCCTAAATAAAATAACATAAAAATAAATAATAAAAATAAAACTAATAAAAACAAGAAAAAAAAAAAAAAAAACTAAAACTAAAAATTTAGTAAACTACTAAAGACTAATCCTAAAAATAAAAAGAAATAAAAATAAGGATCAAATACCAAAAAGTCCCTCAAATATTTTTTAATACACATTTAGTGCAAGCCTTTTATTTTGTAGCAAAAAGTCCCTTATTCTTTTATCTTTAAAGGTCCGCGTCAGCGTCATGGTGAAGCCTTTATAGCATGGTAAAGAACTTTTTTGTGCAACATAAAAAGGTTTGGACTAAACGTATAGTAAAAAAAGTTCAAGGGAATATTTGGTATATTCCCCTAAAAATAAACATTAAAAATATAATAAAACTAAAAAAAACTAAAATCCTAAAAAAAAAATATAAAAGACACAAAATAAAAATAAAAATCTATTAAAACTAAAATTATACTCCTAATATAATAAAACAAAAAAAAAAGATAAAATCTAATAAAACTAGAAAATAAATTTCTAAAAACTAATCCTAAAAGAATAAAATAAAATAAACTAAATTAAAAATTAAAAATTAAAAACTAAAAAATAAAAACTAAAAAATAAAATAAAATAATTCTTAAGAAAAGAAATATAAATCCTAAAAAAATATAAATAAATCTAAAATAAATCCTAAAATATATAAATGGCTCAAACTAAAAATCTAAAAAAAATAAAAGTACAAATACAACCCACAGATGGTTCAGTGTGGGTTTAGGCCAGGACAGGGCTATGGTAAGGCTATAGGAATGGTGATTTAGCTCCATAAAATGCACGTTTTCCTTGAAATAAGCGTCGAACTTCCGCAAACGGCGATCAAGCCTGCACATTTAACAGTTAGGCATACAAGACCCATTTTGTCAAGAATTAGCAATTAAAAATCGTCTACTCGGGGTATAAAATGTACACTTTTGGGTGCTTATTAGTTTTTTCAAACCGTATATCCAAATCGTGCAAGTGGTGGACCATTGGAAAGGTTATAAATTTCATGTTCCAAAGATCTTTGCTCAGTTCGGAGAGTTTTCTTTCGTCAAATCCGGCCCAAAAGTGCCCGATGACCTTTCGGAGTAAAACAGATCATTCGTCCATAACGTATGACTGATTTGCACATAAGGTGGACCATTAGAAAGGGTATTCAGTGCTCTTTGAAGATTCATTCAGTCTCGTTTGAGATAAAGAGTTTATTTTGGTCAAACGGAGTTCAGGAGCGCCCGGTTGCCTCCGAATAAGTTTTTAGGGTGAAATAGATCGTTCGTCCGACTGGTTGTGCCATTTTGTGCACGCTGTAGACCGCTAGAAAGGGGTTTCATTTCCCTTCGAGGATCCATTGTACATTTTTGATAGTAAAATGGTCCGTTCATCAGAATTATTGTGCCAATTAATGCACGGCGTGGATCATTGGAAAGGGGATGCAGAGACCTTTTAAGATTCATTGAGCTTTTACTCTAACAATTGAGTTGACCGAAGTCAAACGGGGCTCGAGAGCGCTCGAGGGCCTCTAGATCGATACTTGGAGTATGACCTAGGGTTTATAGTGAATTGGGGAGGCTCTAGGGACCAAAGGAGAGACTTAGGAGGTCCTAGAATGTGGTGTCTACAGATCTCCTCAACGGGTGAGCTTAGAGTAAGTGAAAGCCATCAAATAAACACCACATCATGTTTTGGGAAATGGGTCAATTCTGTAGACCTAAAGGGACAAGGATGACCATTTTAGAGGGTCGAGGTCAATTTTGCAAACCAAAGGGGTGAGAATGACCAATTCAGAGGGACGAGGTCTATTTTGAGGACCTAAGTTAATGATGGAGGATAGCTAATTCTGTGGGCTGAGGTCAATTCTGTGGGTTGAGGTCAATTCTGAGGACCTTAAGTTGGGACGAACCATTTTTTAGGGCCGAGGTCAATTCAGAGGACCTTAAGTAGGGGATCCCAATTCTGAGGGTTGATGTTAATTCTGAGGACATTAAGTGGAATTGATCAATTCTGAGAACCTTAAGTGGAGGTGACCAATTATGAGGTCTGAGGTCAATTTTGAGGACCTTAAGTGGGGAGTGACCAATTCTAAGGATGGAGGTCAATTTTGAGAACCTTTAGTTGATGCGACCAATTTGAGGGCCGAGATTGATTGTGAGGACCTTAAGTAGGGAGTGACCAATTCTGAGGGTCGAGGTCAATTCTGAGGATCTTTAGTAGGAGCAACCAATTCTGAGGGTCGAGGTGAATTTTTAGGACATTAAGTGGGAGCGACCAATTCTAAGGACCTACGTCAATTTTGAGGATCTTAAGTGGAGGAGTGGGGAATATCTCTCCTAGGAAATTTAAATTTAACTTTCTTGATATTCCACTGGGGAAAAAACATCTATCTGGGGATTATGCCTTTTTTTGAAGAGTTAAAAATCTTAGTATGGAAATTCCACTTGGGGAAATAGTTAATAACTTTAGGTTTTGGTATTCCACTAGGGAATTTGTTATTGAGGAGGGATGTAAGGTTTGGTCTTCTAGCCCTGCTTTGGGGGAAATTGGAATTTTTTGGGAATAAGTTTTAGTCGATAATTCCTTTCGAGGAAACGGGTAGCTCTGCTAAGGAAGCATTTGACTACTGCTAAGTATGAGTTTTTTGTGATTTCGCTAGGGCGTGGTAGTGGGATTTGTAGGCATGCAAATTTTTAGTGTTTAAGACGGGGATAAAATGTGTATTAATATGGTTGGAGATTTAGAGGTTAAAAAAATGGTTTTCTCGGTGAAGAACCGTTCCAATATTTATTTGATAATTTTCAAATTATCCAGGAAATTCTTGGAATTTTCTTGTATTTTTTGGTATTTTTGTACAAAATTTCAGGAGGGTTGCGATCGGCATGTTGCAGGGGTTTCCAATCAGCAGTGGCATAGTCTTCTGGGTTATCTTGGGAAGGGAAAGGGACATGATCGGTAGGAGTCAGTGGATTACCGATCGGCATACCCCTTAGTCTCATATAAAAAGGGTCAAAATCTCATCATTTTTCATAACTTATAGCTTTACTATTTTTTTCTTCTCTCTTTTATAGTTTTCTCCCGCATTCATACATCATTTGAGACTTGAAAATGGTAGATTTCTCAAGTAGAAAGACACACATGGTCTGGCTGGGTGTTGATGATTGGGTGGACATGGAGTGGCGGGCTAGGGTGCCTTTAGCTTTGGGAAATGGGAACACTTTTGACTTGTTCGAGACTATTGCCGATGATAGGAATATTTTAGATGAGCCTTCGCACCACCGGTCATCTAGGGTGATGAGCCCTAATCTCCATGTAAGTACCGCATGACTTTTGGCATTCTTTTCATTTTTTTTTTTAATTTTGACGAAATGTTTCTCTGTTGTTTTGACAGACTGACATTGTTGCTTCAAGCTTCTACTCCTAAGGGACGTCGGGATTTAGGGATTTGTGGAAGCACCTTCCTACGTTGGTGCGCTGGGTAGTATTTTCCATGGGTTTTGGTCGTTTGGCGTCTGCATTGGATGAGATGCCACGCTCTACGTCCGTTTTATACTATCTGAGGGAGAGGTAATGGTACACTACCCACACCATACATTTGGGATTTGGGGAGATGACGGTGACCCCCATTGATGTCCAGTAGCTTCTAGGGATAAACTTTGAGGGGACAAAGATAGAGGTTGACCGACCCCTAAGGGTGACACCGACGGTGGTTAATGCGGCGCTGGGCGATGTAGGGAGGATAGTCTTAGGGGACTTGATCTGTATTTCTCTTCTCCGAGAGGTTTCGCTGAGTTGGAGGATCAATAAGACTGACAGGCTATAGGTTCAATATATGTCCCATTTGTTTATTCTTCTGCTGTTGGGAGGGTTGGTGGTGGTGTCGAGCATCGATGTCGTCCACTTATGGTTTTCACCACATTTGAGGGTATTTTTGAATATTCCCCTCTATGACTAGGGGAGACTTATTTTGGCGAACCTTTATTCTTCTTTGGATTCTTTCAGATGGTTCTTCCGACAGACTTTTACAATAGCCACGTATCTTTAGGAGGTACTTATCTTTTTTTTTTGTTTTTCCTTTATGCATTTCCTTCTTCCAATTGCTGACTCTTGTCCTTTCTTCGAGGTGATCGGGTTCAATTACTATTTGATTACTTTTCATGATGAGTTAGTGGGGAACTTCTGTTGGATTTATCTATGGTGCAAGACCAACAGGCGGTCAAAGCAGTCTCTCTCCTTGTCAGTAATATGTCAGGTTTTATATGTCGTGATGAGCGACCATTTACTTCTTCTTTTCTCTTTTAAATCATTTTCTTTGGTGTTATCTTTGAATTTTCAATGGTTTAATTTAACTTATAGGTGACATTCTATCCATGGGGGATGGCCATCCAGCACATAGGGGTAACTAGGATGAATGCGCAAAATGCGTCGACAGCTGGCGCATGAGTTTAGCTATTCTTAGTATTTAGGAGAGAGTAGTCCGACAGATTGTGGGGGACGAGGTGGCGATCCCACCGATGATGCCCCAAGATATATGAGGTGAGTTTGAGAGATGTTAGAGGAGGCTAGGGTGGTGGCGATGATTAGTGAGAAATATTCTTTGTATACAGACATGGTGGTGACTTACGATTGTCTTGACTTCATGACGAGTTGGCTGATGTCTTCCTGCATCTACGACGTGGTGAATATTCCTCCGCCTCCTACGGCTTTAGGAAGGGGTATGAGTCAATCGATGGGGGTCCCATAGCATTGGTAGTGTGTCATCGTCAGCGGTGGTGAAGGTTCCGTTTCTCAATCTTGCTCCTCTTTCCTATAATAGCCGACTAAATGGAGGGGGGTCATTGAGTATGCAACACCGCCCTAATGTGATGGACCCGATGGTGTTGGGGATGATGGAGGACATACTTCATCCAGATGTATTTCTATGTCCTTTGTCTTTCTGATTTCTCCTTTTTCTTTAGACGGTTGATTTTCCCTTTTATTTTCCATACAGTATGTTGGGTGTTGACTACCTGGCTGAGGGACATCTGAGACTAGGTGGATTCTATGATGGATCATATTCAGGATTCGATTCCAGTTCCTTCCTATCTTGTGTCATTTGCTACTTTTGAGGAGGGATCTGGATCAGGTAGCGGAGGCTTCTCAGCTCGTCGCTGGGGGAAACGCGCACATCGTAGGGATAGGGGATCTTAGGGATAGAGAGAGAGTGAGAGTGAGAGTCTGGGGTTTGGGGTTGAGTCCCGTTGTTTGTTCCTCTTTTTCTGCAAAAAAAATTTAATGATGTAATTATATATATATATATATATATATATATCTGTGTGTGTGTGTGTGTGTGTGTGTGTGTGTGTGTGTGTGAAATGAATAAGATTTTTATTTGTCTTTCTTTAAATGACTTAATCTACGTGCACTCTTTACTTTGCTTGCTGAGACCGTGAAAATGATTAGAATTACTCAAGAAAAAATATATTTGGAGATGGATGAGTAAAAATATAGGAAGAAAAATCCTGAATTTCTTAGAAATAAAGTTTTTTTTTTAATTATTAATTTGACAAAAAGGAAAGATGGAATTTTCTAAAAATAGGAGGATGCCGATCGACATGCCCCTTGTCCTGCCTATTGGTAGGTCAATACAGTCAAATCACCCCAATGATTTGATTGCACTTTGTTTAGCTACTAGTACTTGATAGGATAGTCATTCATTTGGATTTTGCAGGATTATTAGTTTTAGCCAAAATTTTCAAGTATAAAAGGGGGTGAGGTGTTGAGGTTTCTTCACCTATTCACATTCTCTTGCTTATTTCTTCTCCTGTGTCTTATTATTTTCGAAAATAGGACTTCCCATAAGTGCATAATTTTCCTCCTATCTTGAGAATTTAGAAGATAAGTGTTTGTACAATGTAGACTATGATGCCTTTAGCCTGTGTGAGGTCTCTTTGTGGTGGAACTGACCCATTGATTGGAACATGATGATGACGGCATCACAATTTTGGTACCCTAAGGATCATGTTTCCGTTTTGTCTTAGACGAGGTCTGCCCGACCTATGAGGAGTTTTCTACTATGTTGGGGGTAAATCCCAGTGTGGCGGTGGCCATGCATGAATTCTCTCGGTCTCCTCGGGATCTGTTAGTAGGACTTCTCCATATTTCTCCTTCAGCAGCTTAGACATTGGTCACCGGAGGAATTATCTCCCTCCTAATTTTATTTTATTTTATACGTCTGTGGAGAGACAATGATGCAGGCCATGCCAGAGCCGTTGCCCTTGGCTCAACTTTTAAGCTATTGCTGGCGACCGAGGACCTTATAATGCACCCTCAGCTGGCTACCATTACTGCATGAATGTCATATTATCACAAACCTGCGATGGTGATACTAGTAGAGACTGTGAATGGTTTAGATTCTTAACAGCAAAGTTGTTCGGATTTTCAAACAGGTAGCCCAGTTATGCTATTCATGTCGTTGTATAAGAGATCTCGTTTGACGATCCCCCTAAATATCCCATGGATGCTGTGCGAAATTGCTTCACTCATTATTTCATCATCTTTGGCCCAGCCATAGAGAACTAGGTAAAGTGGTTTGTGGAGCATGGATCTCAATGTTTGTGTTAGTCGGTGCCTTAGTGGGAGGGTTTGCATCTGGAAGTAGGGGAATACTGGTATGTTCGGTTAGTGGGCCTCCGACATACCTCCTTCTATATTTCCTGACGACTTATGTGTCAAGTCGAATGGGAGAAAATCATGCCTTCCCATACCTATAATTTCTTTCCTATAAAGGATTTGACTGAAGGAATGCGCATGCATTTAGGCTCTCTGAAAGCTATCGGTCATCAACTCGTCCATCCCAATCTGTTGGCAAGGTTTGGCATATTTTTGGAGACTATATGAAATGGCTGTGGAAGAGGGTAGTGGCTATGATCTTGGCTACGGATACTCGGTAGAGATAGTTTTCAATGTTGACCCTATGGAGGGGGACATTGTTTTTTTTTAGGCTGATCCTGGCTTATTGTTCAGTGGAGCGCCTTCTGCCTACCATCCAAGCAGGGGAAGTTTAGGTGCCTCAATATGCTGATGGGGCTGGATCTGCTGGTAATTGTGGGTAGGGTCCTTTGTGAAGCTCGTGTTTATTTGTGAAGATTTTATGATGGTTATGTGTTTGGCTATTTTTTGATTTTTTGTAAATAATTTGGGAAGGTTTGGTTATTTTGTTTTGGAGTAGTTTTGTTTGATTTTAGGACAGTTAGGTTGGCGGGGGAAGTTTTGGACTCACTACGCTGATGTTCCATGTAATCGTGCCGAATTTTCCCATAATGTAATAAAAAAAGGATTTTAATTGTATTTTCGTGCCTCTTGACGAGTTTTACATTTAAATTATCTATACCAATCTCTATAGCAAACATAAACCTTCTGTTCATGTAAATGATAAAATGAATTGTCATTCTCGGAGGTAAAAAAAGGGTATCATTTTGTGATAAAAGAAGGGGACCGTGCCTATGTAAAGAGTATGATCTGCCTACGTAGCTCAATTTTGAAATTTTTTTGAGTTTCATTTTTGAAAGAAAAAGGTTTTTAATGGCCCAGGCCCCACGTAGTTCTGAGTTGAGGAAAGTGAGTCATTTTAGGTGAGAGGAGTTATAGCGCGCTAAGATTTCGGACTAGGGGTAGAATTTGCTGAGACGGTCCAGGTTAACATGACGTGCCATCTCTTCTCCATCAAGGTTAGTGATAATAGAGGCACCACCGGACATGATCTTCTTCACGATGTATAGGCCAACCTCTTTTGGCTGGAATTTCCCTCTGGGGTCCCATATGGGTTCTATGATTTCTTTAAGGGCTAAGTACCCTTCTTGTAAACCATAATCCATGAATTTCCTTTCTAATGATTGCGCTATCCAGTGATGGTGTCCCTATATATAATATAGAGCCTTTAGTCTCGTTTCGTCTAAGAGCGACGACTTATCGAAACGACTCAGATGTCAGTCTTCTTCGTTGACTTTACTTTCATGCATGACACGTATCGAAGGTATTTCTAATTCAACTGGTAGGATTGCTTCCATTTCGTATACCAGCGAGTAAGGGGTAGCCCCAGTAGATGCCCAGACTGAAGTACGATAGCCTTAGAGGGCATAAGGGATCCGATCGGCCTAATCTTGGAAACTCTCGGTAATCTTATTGATGATTGCTTTAAGGTTATTATTAGTGATTTTAACTGCACCATTGGTTTGTAATCAGTAGGGAAAGCATTTGTGTATCTGAATCCCATACTCGTCAACCAATTCTGTGACTTTTTCCTCGAAATGTAACTCGTTATCTGACACTAGATCGTGTGGAACCCCATATTGACAGATGATGTTCTTCCAGATCAACTTGGCTACCTTGTAGGCATTCAGTATTTCTTAGGACTCAACTTCGTAAAGTAATCAACGGTAACCATGTCTATTGGATGCTTTAGGTGTAACTTTGCCTATAATTTGGATGCCCTATATGTAGAACGACCAGGGTGAGGTCATGTTGTATAATTCCCGTAGAGGCAAGTGCTGGAGATTGGAGAACTGTTAGAATTTAAGGCATCTCCAAACATAGGCAGTGCAATCTTAAACCATGGTAGTCCAATAGTAACCCTTTCAAATAATATTCTTGTTGAACATATGGCCATTCATATGGGGTTCACATTCCTTGTTGTGAATCTTCTTCGTCATCTCTTCCATGTCAGCCCCTACGATGCAGTGTAAGTGGGTCCCATCGAAGTTTCTCTTGAAAAATGCTTTATTTCAGATGATGTACTGGGCAACTAGTTTGCGGAGGGTTGCTCGGTCTTTCTTGTTGGCATTTTGGAGGTAGCTTCCATGATTAGGGAGGCACCGAATGTCGTAGTACTGTCACTCGATCATATCGGAATTGTCTTCTGTGATGAGCTCTATGCGGTATCAATGGGTCGGTTTAGCTTGTGTTTAGACTAGGAAGGGGGCCATCAATATTCCCCCAGGCATGTCGACCATGGAGTTGAGAGTAGATAGGCCATTGGCCAAGCTTTTCCTTGTTCAGAGAAACTTATGGAAGGTGCTATCTTAGAACTGGGAGTCCAACTCTTCTACGTAGGCGTGGAAAGGTAAAATATTTTCATCTTTGACTTTCCATCTTCTAAGGACTTGTCCGATGATGAGGAAAGAATCCTCATAGACATCTAGACACTGGATTCATTTCTTGAGGGTGACTTTGAGGTTCACGGTGTATGCCTTGTATTCGATGATGTTATTGGTGCAGGGAAAATCTAGCTTGATGGAAATGGGAGTGGTAGAGTCATAAAGGGCGACCAAGAGTATCCCAATGTCGTATCATTTTTATAGCAGTGTCGTTAAATAATATTTGCCACTAGAGATTTTCTTGAGAGGTTAAAAGGATGTCCTCATCTGGGAATTTTGGAGATCCAAACATCAGATTCTTTAATGGGTCAGTCAACAAGGTAGCCAAAGATGGCTCTTCCTTTCAGGAATTTCTACGTGACATACACAAGCGACTAGCAACATCAATCTTCGGTCCATTAGGATCTAATCGGGATACAAGTCTAATGGTAAAAACGAGCATGTAGTGCCGTAATTTGAAGGTGACCCAGACAAGGATGACACATGCTTTCTCAAAGGCAGTGTAGTTGACTTTGTACTCGAATAATTTGCGACTGGTGTAGTAGATGACCCTCTTTTTATTGGATTCTTCCGGTATTAGGATAGCAAAGTCCCAACTGCGGTGTCTATTACGATCAAGTATAGGAGTAGAGGGAGACCAGGCTGAGGTGGCATGAGTACCAGAGGTTGGGTTATATTCTTCTTGATTAGATCGAAGGATTCCTAACCAGCTTCATTCCAACCTTTGGTTGAATTCTTTTGGAGGAGTTTGAAGATGAGTTCACAAAAATAAGTCAATTGGCTGATGGATTGGCTGATATACTGTAATTTTCTCAAGAATCCCAAGACTTCCTTCTCCGTTGGGGGTGGTGGCATTTTGAGTATGGCTTTCAGTTTGGCAGGATATGCTTCAAACCTCTTCTCTCTAACCATAACCCCCAAAATCTTTCCTTTGGTAAAGCTAAAAACACACTTATGTGGGTTAAGTCACATCCGGTATCACCACGGTAATTCAAAGAACTTTCAAAGAGCGGGAACATGACCTTCCCGAGTCTTAGACTTGATGATCATATAATCCACGTAGACCTCGACCTCTTTGTGTATAAGATCGTGAAAGATAGTTGTGGAAGCATTTTGGTAGGTAACCCCTATGTTTTTTGGATCAAATATTATAACTGTGTAATAAAAGTTTCCCCTAGGGGCGATGAATGTTTTTTTTTCTTAATGATCAGGGTGTATCTTGATCTAATTGTATCTGATAACCCCATCGAAGAATGACTTGAGAGCATGATTGGCCATGTTGTCCATAATCTTGTCGATATTGGGCAGCATGTAATCGTATTTCAGATAAGCCTTGTTCAAATCTCGATAATCAACGCACATGCGTACCTTTCCTCCTGATTTTGGCACAGGTAAAATGTTGGCTAACCATATGGGATATTCGATCACCCGGATGAATCATGCGTTCAATTGTTTGACTACCTCTTCTTTATCCTTGAACGACCATTCGATGAGGAGCTTTCACAGTTTCTGTTTGGTCGGTTTATATTTCGGGAGATTATAATATCGTATTGAGATATTTCAGGATCAATATCGGGCATGTCGTCATAAGGCGTCCACAAATTCCTTCATCATTTCTTCAAGTTGAGCGCGCTCATGCTCGTCAAGGGTGGACCTTATCCTAATCTCGTGCAGTTAGCTTCTAGAACTGATATTGATAATAACAGTTCAATCCTCATTAATTTGAACGTAATTATGTTGTTTGTTATTAACCTATTGATATCAATTAAGAATTGTTCATTTATAAAATCATCTTTATCAAGAGTTTGATTAGAGTCAAGACAATTAATGTAAAACACAAGAAAATACTCAAAATTTTTTGTTTATTTCATTATTGGGAAAAACAAAGTTGAGAACCTCATCGAAGGAGATCTCGATTACATTATGATCAAAATAAGGATGAACAATAAAAGATGAAGAAATAAGATAAACATCTTAGTCGAGTTGCATCTCAGCAGGTGGAACTGGTATATCATTCCAGTTGGGGAGGGGTGCATCAGTAGTCTTGATCAAGATGGATGGATCCAATGATATAACGCTTGAGTGGATCATGAAAAGTGTTATCCCCGATTCTACAGATTGAATGAGTGCTCAGAGTCACTTTCCTTAAAAACCTCAGTAACAACTGTAGTCTTCTCAACGAGTGGTTTCACATGATGTTGAAAACTTTTGGCTATGAGTAATTGTTTTGGAAAAAGATCTCCATGAGTAACCTTCATGTCCACATGATCATGACATAGTTCAGGAAAGCCATAAAAGGGAAAATCATCACCCTCTTTGACAAATCTTCCGTTTAAGAAGTCTCTAGAAATAGTCTTGACACTTTCTAACCTTCTCTTCAATCGATGTTGGCGGAGCATTCTGAGTTCCTCTGATGGTGGTTGGTAACCCAGGATATATA
Source organism: Sambucus nigra (assembly GCA_949130495.1). Lineage (NCBI taxonomy): Eukaryota > Viridiplantae > Streptophyta > Magnoliopsida > Dipsacales > Adoxaceae > Sambucus > Sambucus nigra. The sequence continues at coordinate 407,602,952 of OX422209.1, read as the reverse complement.
GATGAGAGGCCTTCTTCAGCACTATGGGTTCCAGTATCCCCTTTTGTTGTCATCCCAGCCCCACTTCAGGCATGAAGTACATTGTTATACCCGTGTGATGTCAATAGAAGAATAAACAGCGATAACATAGGAGAACTTACGAAATATGCTCGGTTTTAACACCTAAAGAGGTCGTCTCAGTAATTGGAGTGCTCGTCCCACATTCTTACCTTAATATTGGATACACATACATCTTTGTGAACATTTACAAGCCAGATATACCTTTTCAACCACGTGGAATAATAGCCGCCAATATTGGTTACCTCATAATTATTTAGACGTCTCCTCATCAAATAAGTTCCACGCATCAATTCATGCAGATGTACATTATAATAAATGTGTGTAGAGATGTAACTGCCCGAATTATAAGGACACTCCATCTCTTTATAAATATCGGATATCCACATATAAATTGGGGAGATGAACGTAAATGGGATTAATTTTTTATACCTTCTCAAACGTGAAGTTGTATTCTTAAAACCCTAAACTGCAACCATGCAAGAAAACATAATAAGACCACCGTGGACGTAGGTTTCTGATTCAAGGATCGAACCACGTAAAAATCCTTTTGTTCTCACTGTCTCTCATCTCTATTCTTTATCATAAGATACTTCCTGATCAATTATTTCTCTTATTATTTGTTGTCTCCAATTCTGGACATTAACAAATTGGAGCTATATGTGGGAAACTTCCATAAGACATTGTAGTTCCTACTTAAAGATAATTATTCAGACCCTCTACAAAGGCAATTCTAATGGTAGATCATCCTAAAAGCATTCTCATGGCAGAGGTGCAAACTCCACCTACCCCTACCCCTACCGGAGCCATCGATCTGTATAGCATACTAGTAAACATCGCTAAGGGGAAGGAGGTGATACAGGAAAGTGTTAGCCAATTGACACACACCCTCCAAACCAGTCCACATGTGCCCGTCCTGAGAAATGTGATTCCCGGATTGGAGATGCCCAAGTGTGATGGAAATAAGAATATCATAGGCATCGACTGGAAAATCCTAGGAGATTGAATTTAGGATCTAGCGCGAACACTAGTTCCTCCAGGCAAATCGGCTAGCAGCAGGAACATACATATTGTCCATGGTACACTTCCTCCATCCAGTCGCCCAGTCACTTTGACGATCAATCACATTTAGAGGAATGCCCTAGCGCATTCGAGCATTTTAGCAGAGGATCAGTGTTTGACTGATTGCGCCCATGCTGTAACCACTAGAAAATACCGACAACGTTGCATGCTCGATCCTAGAGAAGGCTATTAGGGATGTCCGCCACCCAGATCTCTAGCCGTTCTTCTTGAGCGTAAGTCAAAGACGAGTAGACCTCCTAGGAGGAAAGTTTTGCCGAACCCTGTGAATGAGCAGACAACCACCCATAAAAGGTCTCCATCCAGTGCATGGAGGACCGCCTTGGTGAAATATACAAATCAAGGAATACCCTCCAGTGCCACTTCACGAAAGGGTCGTCCTTTGTCCTTCTGTCTTAGGGTATCCTACTCCAGTAAAATTCAAACCGTCGATCATCAATCCAAAGTATGATGGGAAGATGAATCCCATCCTAAATATTGAACATTATCAGGCTGCTACAAATATCTAATCCATCCCGAATGAAATGAGATGTCATGCATTATCCAGTACCATAACCGTCTCGGCTCATATATGGTACACCAACTTGCTTAGGGAGAAAATTAAGAGTTAACAACTGGACGATATGTTCATCTATAATTTCTTCTTCGGTGTGTAACACCCCGCCCGCCCGCGGAGAGCGGAGCGGAGTGCGACTATCGATAAAACTAACCAAATCCGCAAATAGCAAGGTATAAAGCATCTACAAACCCACAATTATAAGAGTTTGAATCAAACCACAACTCCTAAAAAATACTTACTATTCACGTTTTCTGGGACCATCGATCGATCTATGAAAATCATCGATCGATCGATCATGTCTAAAACCTGATAGTTTCCTTTATAAATGCCATAAGGCAAAATATTAAAAAATTGATATAAAATCCATTTTAACTACGATTTCAATCCCGCTTGAAGTTTTATTCTTCTAAAATCATAACCACCATACTTGAGCAATAAAAATAATTTTATCTCAAAATTTATTTTTCCTCTTTATTTTGAAAATACCCCAAAAAATACACGAGTTGTTACACTTCCCCACTGCCAATGGAATCTAACTCTCAAAAATTAGGCCACAAATCTCTAAAAATAATCTCGTCACCAAAAATAAATTCCTCACGTCTAATCTAGAAGACTAACACAAAACAATCATCTAAAATTCTATCTCCAAATACGTGCCACAAAAATGCAACAAACCCAAAACCCAAGACCTGAGGGTGGTCGTATACCTAAGCTCTGTTACCATCTGTAATGCCCCACCCGCCCTGGGAGAGCGGAGCAGAGCTCCACTATCGATGAAACTAACCAAATCCACAAATAGCAAGGTATAGAGCATCTAAAAAACCACATTTAAAAAGAAACAACTAATCTCAATTCTCTTCAAATAAATACAACAATTCTCTCAAAATAATTACAACATCTAAAATAAATCTACAATGCTCTATACATCAAAAATAAATAAATACAAGTCTTCTCTCTTATATAAAAATCCTTCCCAAATCATCCACGCTAAAAATCATCCCAATTGGTCCAAAGCGCTCAAATCCACGCAAACCTGCCAACTAAAGAAAGTATGGGGAAGTATACAATACGACAGGAAAGATGCTCAACTAATATAGGTTAGCGATGAATAAAGCGTAACAACACGAGTACGAATATTCAAATCAAATAATGTAAATCTCAATAGCATTTTATCAAGAATTTTCTCAACAACACATTAACCGGGTCACCAGACCTCACCCCATTCGCATATGATTTATCAAGACATAGCCCCGGGAAGTAGGAATTTTGGTGGGTGCCCAACCTCCGTGCCATATAAAAATCTTATGACAACGTGCTAAAAAACAACATGAAATAATACGACATGAGTCAAAATTACTCCAACAATTATTTTTCCAGATTTCAATGAATTTAACAATTCAAAATATTAGTTCAATTTACAAGAAATCAACGGAATAAACACTCGCGAGATTAATGAGCATATTGTGTAAAATCCCATAACTCAAACCACGATTAGAAACCAATGATAAATCTGCCCAAAAACATAGATAACAACAACAAAATCAGTCCTCAAACATCATCAAAACTTCCTTCAAGATCAACCTCAAAACAGCCCCCAGAACACCCCAAAACCTAAGGTTGAAAGCATAAATTAAAGGGCATGTTTGTGTATAAAAAGAGAGGAAATAAAAATATGTTTTAGAGTATTTTTGTACCCCAAGGCTGTTCCAAAACAATAGCCAACGATCCCTTTTTATAAGGTAAAAATATAAGAGTTTGAATCAAAAAACAACTCCTCAAAAATACTTGTCGTTCACGTTTTCTGGGACCATCGATCGATCTAAGAAAATCATCGATCGATCGATCATGCCTAAAATCTGAGAGTTTCCATTAAAAATGCCAAAGGCAAAATATTAAAAAATTCATATAAAATCCGTTTTTAACTCCGATTTCAATTTCGCTTGAAGTTTAATTCTTCTAAAATCATAACCAACATATTTGAGCAATAAAAATAATTTTATCTCAAAATTTATTTTTCCACTTTATTTTGAAAATACCCCAAAAATTACGCGGGTTGTTACACGGTGCTAAGCCAAGAAAGCAAGGAATCAACTGGCTCAGGGTCAGGTAGAGAGTAGATGAAAGCACCCGTGATTACATCACTGGGTTCAACAACGAAAAACTTTAAGCAGTAGACTACAACGATCCCACTTCCATCACAACCCTAATGAGAAGGTTAAGACCATATACGCTATTTTGGGCATTATCCAAGGAACATCCTAAAACCATGACTAAGCTATTATCAAAGGCAGGAAAGATCATGAACGCTGAAGAGGCAATGGAGGCTAAAGACTTCGATGGTTCGAAAGCCACCGGTGGCAAAAATAATGGAAAATATGTGTAAAAAGATAAGGGAGGAGACAAGCCGAGGAAGTATGACAAGTACACTTCCCTCATGGTTGGATTCCACCATATCTTGGAGGAAATTCGGTAAAGTAAAGATCTCAGCTGGATTGGAAAGATGAAGTTTCCGCCATACAAGAGAGATATAAGGAAATATTATGAATTTCACAATGATCACGGACATAATAGAGATCAGTGCATAGCACTGAAGAACGAAATTAAAGGGCGGATAAGGAGAGGGGAAGCTATTAAAGTACATTTTCAATGGTGGTTGGCCAATTCCAAAAGAAAGAAAAGGGAGGAGACACTCAAAGTCACCCTATGAAAGGGGGACTGATAAGAAAAGGGCGAGAGATGAAGACTCGGACGATGATCCAGACCTAGCTCAAAAACCAAAGGAACCCATTCACGACGTCGGTCTGATAACATTCGACTATCACTTCATTGATAGGGGCGAAGCTAGAAGTGGAGACGACATAGTAGAAAGGAAGGCCTACCTCAACAAATCCACTCTTAGAAACAACCACGGGTCAAACTGGTATGAAACATTATCATCAAGCCATGAGAGGTGAACAAAGATAAGTTAATCGCTAGCTTCTCAAAATATCACCTCTTAGGGGTGTTATATACCCAAGATGACCCTCGGGTGGTCACTATGATTATCCAAGAGGGACGAGTAACAAGGTCCTAGGAGATAATGGGAGCTTTGTCGACATAATGTTCTACAGCTATTATAAGAAGCTAAAATTGGAAGACGTGGAACTCATGCCCTATCATTATCCTCTGATCAGTTTTTCTGGTGAAAGGGTTTACCCGTTAAGGACTGTGGAGATGGAAGTTATGGTCGGTGTTTGGCCGATCATACGAATAGAGAAAGTACACTTCTTTTCCTCGACAAAAATGTACTCTCGGCCTATAATGTTATCTTCAGAAGGGTCGGCTAGAAGAAATTTGAAGTTGTCCCATCTACTGTGCATCAGGGCTTAAAGTTTCCAACCAACTTTGGGGTAAGCATAGTGTAGGGCAATCAGAAGGTGGTGCGTGAATGTTACTTCATTTTGGTAGACTAAGATAATTGGAAGAAGATGATGACCACCTACCATATCGAAACCATAGACCCTCGAGACAAGGCGAAGTTGGTCCAAGGGAAGCCTGTCGAAGAGATCGAGACAGTCCCACTCGATGATAACCACCCAAATAGAATAGTACAGATCGGGTCATCACTTGATCCCCTTTTGCGGAAAGAGCTAATCAATTTCCCGTGATAATAAAAAATAGTTTTCGCCTGGAGCCATGCGGATATGTTAGAGATAGACCCCAATTTCCTATTCCACCACTTGAATGTGATTTCGGGCACCAAGCCGATCAAGAAGAAACGAAGTGCTTTCACTGCTAGCAAAAATCAGGTTATTCATGACCAAGTCCTCAAACTACATAAAGCCAACTTCATTGACGATGTCATGTACCCAGAGTGGCTGGTCAACATAATCACGATGAAGAACAATAATGATAAGTGGAAAATGTGCGTCGATTTAAGCGACTTGAACAACATTTGCTGGAAAGACTTTTTCCCTCTAATAAGAGTATATTATCTCGTCAATCCATGGTGGGCCACCAACTGCACAATTTCATGGATACGTATTCAGGCCACAAACAGATCCGAATTTATCCCTCAGACATAGAAAAAACTTCATTTATATCCATCGAGGCACTTACTATTACAATGTCATGACTTTCGATCTAAAGAACGCAGGAGCCACCTACCATAGATTGGTAAATATATTCTTTGAGGACCAAATAGGGGTTAACATGGAAGTCTATCTGGACGACATGCTCACTAAAAGCAAAGTGGTCTCTGACAACATCAACGACCTCGATCAAACTTTTGACAAATTAGAAAAGTATCAAATGAAGATGAACCCTGCAAAGTGTGTCCTTGGAGTAAAGGAAGGGATGCTCTTTGGTTTTATCATAAACCAGTGAGGAATCAAAGATAACCTCGACAAGATCCAGTCACATCTTAACATGACTTCCCTTACAACGAAGAAGGAGGTATAAAGACTAACCGGACATGTTGAAGCACTTAATAGGTTCATCTCAAGAGCTACTAACAAGTGCTTGCCGCTTTTTAAAGAACTAAGAAAGTATTTTGAATGGAATGATCAGTAGGGATAGGCATTCATTGAACTCGATCAATACATGAGCTCCCCGCCCCTCCTCTCACAACCTGTAGTAGGAGAAAACCTTTACTTATACCTAACGATATCCGAGTCTGCAGTCAGCTTAGGGTTAGTAAGGCACGAGTAAGGGGTTCAAAACCCATTTATGATACCAGTAGAGCCTACTAAAGGGCCGAAGTCCGATACTCATAAATGGAAAATCTCACCCTCTCACTAAGGGAAGCCTCGCGAAGAATGACGTCATACTTTTAGGCTCACACATAGTGATCTACACTGACTTTCCACTTCGTCCTGTACAAATCCAAAAAATTTGGTCGACTCATGGCATGAGCGGTGGAACTATGCGCGTACGATATCCAGTATGAGCCAAAAACCACAATAAAAGTGACAGGTACTGGAAGATTTCATTATTGAATTCACTTACGATCGAAAATTGGTAGAACAGACCCCTTTGGGAGAGATCTCTACCCTTGGTAATAAACCAACCTGCCTGGAAGAAACCACGAGCGTAAAAAAGCCGTAGAAGACTCTGTAAGGAGAGAGCTCTGCCAAAAGAGAAAAGGAACCACATGACGAGTCACGCTGACTCTTTAAGTGGGAAAAAATAGAGGAAGGAGACTTCACATCGAATTTCTCAACATGGAAGTTATATGGATATAGATGTGGAATACGCCTTATGCAACTAATTTTAAGCCTCCAACAATGAGGCAGAATACGAAGCCTTAATCGCATGCCTCGATATAGAAGCATCACTAGGCGCCAAGCAAATCGTAGCACACAGTGGCTCGCAACTAGTCGTCAACCAGATATGGGGGGTTTATAATGCTAGGGAAGAATCCATGGCATGATACTTGGCAATAGTTCGTCAAAGGTTGGGCGGATTCATATAAGCAAATGCGTTGAGAATCCCCAGGTTGGAAAATGTACGGGCAGACCCCTATCGAGATTGGCTTAGATAACTAGAACATTATTGAGAAGGAACATACTGATCGAAATGCTAGCATAGAGGAGAATCGAGGAACCACTCCATGTAGCAGAGATAAACATAGTACCTTCCTCGACGGATTCTATAAGGTCATACATTGAAGAAGTAAAGTTTATGGAAGAATCACATGAGGCAAGAAAGTTGTGTTATAGGGTAGCCCCATATGCTTTAAAAAAAGGAGTATTATATAGAAGAGGGTACATTATATCACTTATAAAATGTATTAATCCTCAAAAAGTCAATATGCTCATCAAGGAGGTTCCCGAAGGTTGATGTGGAGAACATTCGGCTGGAAGATCGTTGGTTAAGATAATAGTAACCCAAGGTACTATTGGTCAACCATGAAGGTAGAGTGCACAGATTACACAAGAAGATGTGATAATTGTCAACAATTGGCAAATATCCACCACTCCTCAGGGGCTCCATTAACTCCGAGTGTGTCACCATAGTCGTCTCTATATGGGGTATAGACATGTTCGGACCTCTTCCAATAACAAAAGGATGATACAAATACCTTGTGGTTCTAGTAGACTACTTCACTAAGTGGGTGGAAGCTAAGCCCCTAGTTGAAATACCATATAAAAGGATATTTTAATTTTTGTGGAAGATGATCATATGTTGCTATTGTATGACTTTTTCCTTTATCACTGATCATGTCACACAGTTTGACAACCAAGACTTCAAAGACTACTACACCAGATCCAAGATCTGGAATGTACACTCAGCACTCGGGCATCCACAATGCAATGGCCAGTTTAAAGTCACAAATAAGACAATATTAGATGGAATAAAAAGAAGACTACGTTCTTAAGAAGGTTATACAGAAGCGCAACCAACTAGAGCCTAACTAGCATGGGCCATACAGAGTAACCAACTTTGTTAGGCCGAGAACCTATCGAATTGAGACTTTGGAGGGTGAACAGTGCTAGAATCCCTAGAATTTAAAACATCTTAAGAAGTATTATCAGTAGCCAATTAGTTATTTAATATATGTAGTAATCACCATTTTGATTAAACACTATTTCAATTCATAATAAGACAAAGTCTGTTCTGTTGTTCTATTAATTTTCGTACATATAGATCATACTTATATGACAATCATAAATTGCAGCCTCACAAGTCACGAACAAAGTAGTCATCCGCCTGTACGACCTCACTGGTGGCGAACAATGTGGTTGGCAAACACTTGCACAACCTCATCAATCGCGAAAAGGTATGTAACTCAACCTCCAGCATTTTACCAAACCCCTGTATCACTTATATCTTTATGAACGAGATAAATGATTACGTTAAATGAGGGTCAAAACACAATGTGGTCGGATGATACCTGTGCGACCTCACAGGTCGTGAATAGTTAAGTAAATCAACCCCTTCAGTTTTACTGAACCCTTGTATGACTTCTATAGTCACGAATGAGGTAGTTGATTACATTCGACGTATGACCCCATGGGTCACAACATTATTTGGTCGACTAATACCTGTATGACCTCATTAGTCACGAACAGTTATAAGTTCATTACTATCTAGCATTGGCATGCAACCTTGTAGGTTTTCCAAGAAGAAATAGTTCAATCAACATTCTCAGATTAAGCACGAAGATTATTAACAAACCAATCTGCATTATAAGAAAACAAAAATAGAATAAATCTAATACCAAAAATAGATGTTTCAAGTTACAAAATCCGATGTCAAATAGAAATTTGAGTTACAGAAGTAAACACAAAAAGACTACCATTTCAGGCACTAGTAGGTGGGGCATCACCCTCTTCCCTAACAAGGCTAGCAACTTCCTCATTGTCTCCCTACTAACCATTAACAGTCTCGATAATGTCTGGAAAATGAGCAGTAACCCTCTTCTGCAGGTCCTCGTACCGGTCTAGGAAATATCCTAGGCATTCAGTATTAAATTCCGACGATGATTTGAAAGACTCTACAGCAGCGGCACCGACATTGACCAAAGCATCGAGAGTGTCCTGCAACTCTCTAGCGTACTTCTCATTCTTCGCCATAAGATCATCATTCAGGCTTTGAATCTTAGCATTGTCAGTATTGAAATTCTCCTCGAGGAACACATTCTCCTGCTCCATTTTGCTCAAATCGTCAGTTCGTGACACCAGGTGCCCATCTCTCTCTTTTAACTCCTTAACGACCTTCTCATAGCTGGCTTTCAGCATCATATTCTCCTAAACTAGCTCATTGTAATCCACATGATTAATGAGGGATTTCTCAAGAAGGATAGTGAAAGACATGAAGGTTTGGACCACAGACAATAAAGAAAGATCAAAGTATGACAATGCGACACTTATAAATCAGTAATAAAAAACTAGTTAGAAATACGTAGCAAAGATAGTCTGTGCTAGGCCAAGGTCCACAGGGAATCAGGATCAGAGTAGTGTAAGAATTCAAAATCCTTTACGTGACCCCAGTAACCAAGCAGGTCCAATGAATTTCTAGCATGGTAAAACATGGAGTTAGGGTTGGACCTCAAGTCTTCATAAGTAACCTTGTGCTCGGGGTCAAAATTAAACTCTGGGACCTTCCCATAATGCGATGTATGACCATGACCTGATTCGACCCTAAGTTCGGGAGCATAACCGATTCCCCTAAACATATTCGAAGAGGTTTCCTATCTTCTTCCTTATCTATCGACCTCTTATCTTCAGTCGATGGCTCCATGGGGGCCTTTCCCTTATCTTTAGTAGCCGTAGCTTCCCCTTGACTATAAGCATCCTGGTTGGCTACCCCAAAAATGTCTAAGAGCTTGGCCTCCATTTGCTTTTGGCCAATTCCAGCACTCTTCTGATGAGCTTCGACCAAAGCTTTCTGATTCAAAAAAAGAGGAGATATGCCTAGGATCTCTTCGAAAGGATATTCCATTTCACATAATAATACAAGTAAACCAGTATATCAATGCGAACAGGTAACTAAATAAAATGGGCAAACAAGTTGATATTGCACTCTACCTGCTCCTAAACTACCTATAATGCAACAACTTGATCGCTAGACTCAAAATGGACCTCTCTGGATACCCATCCCTCTTGGTTAATATCAAACTCTAACGGTATTCTGCCACCTGGGGGAGTGTGATACCCGGGAGCAATAAACTTCTCCGCTGAAAATAACTTCTCAAAACTGGGGGGGATTTTTCTCACAATAAGAGATAATCAAATCAATAACTTTGGGAGCTTAGGGGATCGTTTCACTCAAATACCCAAGAACAACATGGTAGCAACATCAGTGGAATAAAGTAAAACAAAATAGGAAAAAAAATGAAGACGAAGAGAGAAAAAATTATTACCTATGTTATTGGGCCCATTCCATACTCTTGGGACCATACATGACCTGTCCCTTTCATAGACCCTGAATTCTCGATCACCATTGATAAACACGTAAGAACCTTTCCAACTTTGATTACCAGATTAGACCCTAGTGACCATTCTGTGTTGGGGTTTCTGTGCATAAAAGTAATAGTAACTGGGGCCTTTGGCATTATTGATACGACGCAAATATTGCGTATTTCACCCGTTAACCTACGCCTTATTAGCCCCCTTGGGTATCTTAATCCCTATATTTATGCTCGTTAACCAGACAACCTCGGATTTCTATGTTAACATGTTTTGTAGGGGTTAATTGAGCTTTTGTAGGTATTTGGATGCTTAGTATGAAGTTTGGACGCTTTTCGGAAAACTTTCGTCGACTATTGCAGCTTCAGGGGAATTTTAGTAATTACAACATTCGGGTTTGAATCCCGAGCTCTTCACGGAAGTTTAATTCCTCTGAGTTATCTTCGTGTAGCCTCCGACCGTGCCTCATTCCGAGCTATAACGAAGAAATGACGACATTTTCGGTAAAACAGGACAAAGCTGCAGAATTGCAGACCTGTAGGGGCGAATCGATTCGCCCCAAAACCGAATCGATTCGGAATTGCTGCAGAATTGCAGTTCGAACTTCCCCTGTTTCCGAATCGATTCGTCCCTCCAGATTTTTGGTTTTCTTCCCTTTTATTACAAGTTTGCCATGGGATATTTGGTATAAAACCATTCCATCTCATTTTGAGATGATATATATAGCAGTAGTAGAACGTTTTTAGGTTAGTTTTAGTTAGGGTTTTGGGGTTTTTCTTGGTTCTTCTTCAATTCCTCTTGGTTTGACACCCCATGTGGATTGTATGTTGACTATTCATCTTCCTTCTCCTTTAATATAGTTGTATTTCATTATTTCCTTGCTTTCTAGATAATTTCCATGCTTTCTAATTAGGTTTTCTTGCTTTAATTCTTGCTTTCTTAGTTTAATTAGTTTAATTTAGTTTAATTCATTATGAGTCCCTAGATAAATAGGGTCGGGATTGCATTTCTGCCATTTTCGGGTTCGGACCTCGAAATTTAGGGTTTTGTGCAAAATCGCATTTAATTGAAACCTCGCGTATTAAAGTCGGATTATTATGCGTTTAACTTTCTTTGTCATGCAACGTTAGTGTTTATAGTGATTATCCGAATTTAATCCGCGTGTGACCATTTTCCGTTAAATGTTTAATCTCGCAACTTTGGCTTAAATTCCTTATTGCGTGATGTTTATGCTTAATTGAAAATGATTGATTAAATGTTTTCGAACCGAAATTCTAATTAGTACTTGTTTAGCCCGTGAATGTGTGTGTGCGATCCCGATCCTCGTTTTACTTTAATTTAGCGTTAACTTCTTCTTTTCTTTTTCCACCATAACCACCCATCACCTTTTCTTATTTCTTTTACACCATTTTTATTCTTGAAGTTTTAAAACAATTAACATCTAAAATTTAACCACACCCTGTGGATTTCTTACGATACCCGACTTACCACTGTGCTTGCCTGTCAATTGTAGTAGTAGCTTAGGTTTTTATTTGTATCGCGGCGGCGAAACACACAACGATTGTGTCCTCACACGAACACACTTTTTTCGCCCGGTCACAAAATGGCGCCGTTGCCGGGGAGTTTGTTTTAGATTGTAGTTGTTTTATTATTTCGTAGTATTTTTCCCTTTGTATTTGTATTCTTTGTATTAAAGGATACCATATTTGAGCGCTAAGAAACTTTGATTCGCGGTTGCTCACTTTCTTGCTCGGATTCTCCATCTACAAACAACGAGGTAATCATGTCCTACTATTATAGTTATTACGGTCATTCTAATGATTCTTACTTTGGGTATAGTTTTCAAGTTTTCCATTTTGAATAGTTTCTTGAGTTTGAAAGACTTGAAAACATTTATCGGAATGAAAATCGTTATTGGGAGCTTGAGTTGGATTCATTATTCGAATCCAATGACGATTTTCATTTCATTACTTTCGAAGACGAGTTTCAACCAAATGAGGAGTCCGAGGCTCTTGAGCCGAGGAAGCCTACTTTGGAAGAAACTTTGATTCTTTACTCCCAAGGTTTGGAAAGCTTAAATGATGCTGGAATGAGACTTGGAGCACTTTGCAATGAGATGAATTCGTATGCACAAAACAACGAGGAGGTGGAAACTTGTGTTTCACCTCAATTTTTCAAAGAATTTCTCATCGAATGTGAATCTTTCTCCCCCGAAATTCTAGCTCCTTCCGACGATGAGTCGATTTATATTGAATTTGTTTCATCACCATATTCGTTCTCCGTGATTGAACCATTAGAATTACCGGTTGATTCCTATGAGTCGGTAGAAACTTTTAAAACTACACTTTTTGCCGATGAGGACTCCTTACCGCACTTGTTTTCAATGGATGGTATCCCGACGTGTGCACCATCTCCCATTCCGTTTGAAAATTTTTTGGGAGATGAGTTAACTTTTCTTGGACCTCAGGTGTACCTTTCCCCCTTGTTATCCAAATCCCCCATCGTCCGCCCAAAATTTCAAATTGGCGATGGTTCACTTTTTTCACCACCCACATGCCTTCCGTTGTTCAAACGGAATTCATATCTTCCGGTAGGCATGTTCGCTTTGGAGGGTCCACCGTTGATCTTTCAAAGTCAAATAACTTTTTGGGTGGACCCTCAACTATTTAGACTTCTAGTGTATAGTTAGTGTGAAGCCTAAATAGTAGGTTGTAAATAATTAGCTTTTTAATTTTCTTTATTTCCTTTTTTTCTTTCCTTTTAATTTAGTCTAGTGTAATTAGTAACTTTTTGTTATTTGTTTTTGCTATGCTCGGTACTAACTTGTTTTGTAGATTTCATTGGACTCGTGCTTATGGAGATTGCTCCAATTTGGGGTAATATCGTTATTTTCCTCTCTTTGTGTTGTGTTGTGTTCTTAATGCGCATTGAGGACAATGCAACATTTAAGTTAGGGGGTGTAGGATATTCTATCCATTTCATGTGTAGTCCATGGATTTGCTCACATTTAGTTACTAAGTATGCCTTTTTGTGAAAAATTTGAAAATTTTCAAAAATATTTTCTTTCTTTTTTCTCCTTTCTTGAGCATTTTTCCTTGTTTTCGATGATAAATTTCAATAATTGCCCGATCCAATAGACAACTCAATGATGCATGTTCTCGATTTTAGAAGTTATTGGACTTTAGTCCTCAAATCATTGATATTGTGAATAACTTCATGAATTAAACTTTATCCCATGAGCATATGCACTTTCCTTGTTATATTGATTTGGTTTAAGATTTTTATAACTCAGTAATCTTTTGTTGCATTGTATATACTTACACCGAGTAAGCTTCGTAACTTTCATCGTTTGTGAGTGTTATACACTATTCTTTCCTCTTTGAAAACGTTGAATTCGTTGGTAATCTCTCTAATCTTTCATTTGACCGTTCATTAAATGAGTTCATGCTTGAAATGTGTTACTTGATCATGATTTTCATATATTGTTTTGACTTGAGAATTGCGTAAACTTTGTGAAATGATCATAGGCCCTCTTTGTTATATCACCCATATTAGCCTTGACCTCACCTTATATGTTTCCCTAGTCAACCCCTTTGAGCCAAAATATAGCCTTTTGTTTCATAACCCCATTCCCATAACCAACTCCAAATTGGAGTTTTAAACCTTACATACACCTTCCATACCTTTGTTTGGAATGATACTTGGGATTGAATGATGTTATTGTAGTGTGGTTGCAATTTAAGCATATGAGAGTTTGAAAAGTAAAGAAAAGTGATGTGAAAAAAGTGAAGAAAAAAGAGAAAGCAAAAAGAAAAAAAACAAAAGAGAAAATGAGAAAAAGAAGAAAAGAAAAGAAAGAGAAAGTTGTAAATGTTGTATATAGTTCAATAAGCTTTGATTACTCTCCCCGATGATATATCTAATGCCTTTTTGGAACTTGTTTTCCGATTTTGATATTGCCCGTATTATCCCATTATCCCGAGTTTTCATTGTGAACACTTTGAATTCGTACATATACTCCTTCGTTTTGTACCTTATCCATTCCTACATTATAACCCTATTAAAGTCCTATGTGATCTTAAGGTGCATTTAATTTAAAAGTCATAATAGTATTGATAATCTGTGAAAATGCATTTCGCCTCTTTTAGTGTGCGGTATCCTTTCATTGAGATTACAGTTTTTCATTTTATATATAGCGTTATTCATTTGTGACATGTGTGCGGCCTAGTTTCCCTTTACATTTACTCCTTATGCCCGCATGTCCCGTGTGTTACCTCCCTGTTTTGAGTGATTTCATTTGATGAGCGTAATGCCCGTGAGGATTGAATGTATGCTTGCTTTGATTAGTATCCGATTTATATAAGTTTCTTGCCAAATCATATTTTGCATTTGCTCTCCCCCCTCCCACTTTTAAAGTTTCAATTCTATGAGGTGCATTCAACTTGTTAATAACAACGGACTTTAGCTTGAATTCGTTCAATATGCTAATAACATGTTTGAAATCTTTTTCGTTGTTGTTGAGTTTGTCGCATGTTGTGTTGGGCATATTTTGAGGAAACCATATGATGTTTGTGGGTTTCATCCCTGAAAACCCTCACGAGACGACACTCGTCCACTAGGGTAACCTAGGGGTTTAACGGCTTATTGCATATGCTAAATGCAATCGTTCGCCCGCGAAAGTGGCCTTATATTTTTATTACTTTTTTATCCCATTTTGTACTTCTATCCTGCTTTTGGTTTGCTTGTAATTCTTGTCGTTTCCTATTTCATTGCTAGGAACTAGCAATGTGTAAGGTAGGGGGTGTGATACGACACAAATATTGCGTATTTCACCCGTTAACCTATGCCTTATTAGCCCCCTTGGGTATCTTAATCCCTATATTTATGCTCGTTAACTAGACAACCTCGGATTTCTATGTTAACATGTTTTGCAGGGGTTAATTGAGCTTTTGTAGGTATTTGGATGCTTAGTATGAAGTTTGGACGCTTTTCGGAAAACTTTCGTCGACTATTGCAGCTTCGGGGGAATTTTAGTAATCACAACATTCGGGTTTGAATCCCGATCTCTTCACGGAAGTTGAATTCCTCTGAGTTATCTTTGCGTAGCCTCCGACCGTGCCTCATTCCGAGCTATAATGAAGAAATGACGGCATTTTCCGTAAAAGAGGACAAAGCTGCAGAATTGCAGACCTGTAGGGGCGAATCGATTCGCCCCAAAACCGAATCGATTCGGAATTGCTGCAGAATTGCAGTTCGAACTTCCCCTGTTTCCGAATCGATTCGGACCATTTCCGAATCGATTCGGCCCTCCAGATTTTTGGTTTTCTTCCCTTTTATTACAAGTTTGCCATTGGATATTTGGTATAAAACCATTCCATCTCATTTTGAGATGATGTATATAGTAGTAGTAGAACGTTTTTAGGTTAGTTTTAGTTAGGGTTTTGGGGTTTTGCTTGGTTCTTCTTCAATTCCTCTTGGTTTGACATCCCATGTGGATTGTATGTTGACTATTCATCTTCCCTCTCCTTTAATATAGTTGTATTTCATTATTTCCTTGCTTTCTAGATAATTTCCATGCTTTCTAATTAGGTTTTCTTGCTTTAATTCTTGCTTTCTTCGTTTAATTAGTTTAATTTAGTTTAATTCATTATGCGTCCCTAGATACATAGGGTCGGGATTGCATTTCCGCCATTTTCGGGTTCGGACCTCGAAATTTAGGGTTTCGTGCAAAATCGCATTTAATTGAAACCTCGCGTATTAAAGTCGGATTATTATGCGTTTAACTTTCTTTGTCATGCAACATTAGTGTTTATAGCGATTATCCGAATTTAATCCGCGTGTGACCATTTTCCGTTAAATTTTTAATCTCGCAACTTTGGCTTAAATTCCTTATTGCGTGATGTTTATGCTTAATTGAAAATGATTGATTAAATGTTTTCGAACCGAAATTCTAATTAGTAGTTGTTTAGCCCGTGAATGCGTGTGTGCGATCCCGATCCTCGCTTTACTTTAATTTAGCGTTAACTTATTCTTTTCTTTCTCCACCATAACCACCCATCACCTTTTCTTATTTCTTTTACACCATTTTTATTCTTGAAGTTTTAAAACAATTAACATCTAAAATTTAACCACTCCCTGTGGATTTCTTACGATACCCGACTTACCGGTGTGCTTGCTTGTCAAGTGTAGTAGTAGCTTAGGTTTTTATTTGTATCGCGACGGTGAAACACACAACGATTGTGTCCTCACATGAACACATTTTTTCCGCCCGGTCAATTATCCTTCAAGCTATAAACATACCTAAAAAGATCCCGAGTTAAGTAAACCCTGTCCTATTTTTCCAAAACATCATTTCCACCGAAATGGTTCTAAAGCTTTGGGGGTAGTTATGTTAAAGTTACCCCTTGTCCTTTCAAAATGCAATGAATGGTAGGATAAAGAGGAAGCCTTAGACCCACCTGGAGGGCCCACGGGAGAAGGAAAATTTCCTCCAAGTCACGAACAGAGTAACACATCTCAGAAACTTCTGTCATCCTAATTTGAATAGCTATTGGCAAAGATCACCTCTCTATAATGGCCTCGATCTCCTCCTTAGTCACAGTACATCCTAATTTAAATTACTGAAAGTTTCTTCGGGATTCTGCTTAAGAAGTTATAAATCACAATGTGTAACCTCCAACTTCTCATTGTACTTGTAGAGTGACATGAATTCATGGGAAACATGCTCCCAATTGAAAATTACGAATTCATCGAGGGATAGTAACCAACGAAGAGCATTGTCCTTAAAAGTCTGTTGGAACATCTGGCCATTATTTCCTCAAAGGCACCTAAGAGAGTCAAGGGGTGGTGGTAACTTCGAAGATGAACAATTAGGGGCCTTCTACCCCCAAACTTATCAATGTTGGGCATCTTGAATTTTTTCTATATCCTTACTTTAGGGTGGGGAGACATATGGGTGTAATCCATGTTCTTCCCGAAGATTCGGACTTTGACCCTGTTCAAAAGATTAAGGTCCTCCTTGACCCTGTTCAATCTTTATTCCTTTGGATCGATAGGTACTAGTAGGATAGCCCCTGGGTGAGAAAGATTCTGCATAGGGAGTTGAGCTAGTGGTGTCCCATTAGTAGGAGGGTCACGTGGAGCATGCTGATATTCTTTCGGGACCCAAATAGGCTCAGGAGTGGGTGAACCCATAGCACGAGAGAAGAGGACCTCGGGCTCTTCGGGAATCTGGACACAGTTTCGTTACATCAAATGAACCTCGGTATGAAGGTTGTTAATCTTCGTAGTAAGTTGAACTATGACCTTCATCGAATTAGGCTACACATTCGGTACATGGTCTGTGTTCTCTATGGAGAGTTGGTGAAGGTGGATTCTAGACTCAGAGGAAGTAGAGAATAATAGATGAAACCTTGAGTTGGTTCGACGAAAGATCGAAGCCAATATGGAGTGAAGCCAAGGGTCAGGTATGCGATTGACCGGAGAGGGAAAAATAATTCGAATTTATTTTTGAAGGAGAAAAGGAATAATCTCTTATAGGAAAAGAGGAAAACGTTTTTGACATTTTTTGGAAAAAGGAGGACAAGATGTTTTTGGGTAATTTTTGATAAAAGAGGAAGAAAAATGTTTATGGAATTTTGATAAAAGAGGAGAAAAAATGTTTTTAACACACTTTGGTAAGGACAGAAAAAAAATGAGAGAAGAGTCTCAGCATGATTATTATTATATTTATGTTTTAACTTGTATTAAGTTTGCCTAAATGCAAAAAAGAAATGTCGGACAGGAATCGAACTTGGGAAAATTTGGGTTTGAAAAGTATGTAAAACATGGTTTCACTTGTTGCCAGGCTGATGGACAAGGTCCCATTTAAAAAAAAAGATGAAATCACATAAAAATTTTGGGCGGCATGCCGACCTGGCATTTTCGTAGAGTTTCGAGTAGTAATCGACAAACTAAATATGGGTTCCCTAGGTTTGATGCCTATATGAGGGTATGCAGTTATTGGGTTAGTGGAAAGATTCCCTTCTTTGGCATGACTTCGACAATATATGTCTTGCTTTTGAGAGAAATTGGTATGTGTGGATAAGAAATTTGATATACCTGAGTGTACGTGAATTGCCTCACTATATATGTGTGAGATCAAATTCAATATACTCATCGTACGTGAATGAGTAACCTGCAATATACCACCCGTCATGACTTCGGTCAAGCGGTACAATGCGGGAGAATCATTCGATATACGTCAAAGGTACTTGGCCAATGGATGGTAAGAGTAATATTTCTCAGGCTAACTGTGACCTGCCAAACCAACTCCCATCACAAAGTAATCCCCCTAGTACGAAATTTTTTTTGTTAATAGCCATGGTGTTGGTGATGTAGTATGAAAATTCATGATTTTTTATTTGTATATGACGGAGAGAGTAATTTATTTGGCATGGGCACTACACTAATATGGAAGAATTTACAAGTATTATAGAAAGTAAATCAAGCACGGAGACTATACTAAGCATATATATGTGGGAGAGAGTGGTGTGTGAATATCTATAAGTTAGTGTGTGGTAGTAACCTAAGAATAGATCAACTACAAGTTGTGTGTGGTAAGTGTGAGTGAGCATGGATATATACAAGTGTGATAAGTGGAGGTCTGTGCTACTGACACCTAAGCAGGGATATTCAAAGTGGTGTGTGAAACACATGAGCATAAGTGAACTTATATATAAGTGTAAGTAGTGTGAGGTGTATTTGGAGATTATTTACAAGTGTGTGAAGTGAAAAGTGAGTGAGAGGTGATATAAACATGAGGTATATATATACAAGAGTTAACAAAGGAGAAAAATGGAACATACAGGTAGGTGCAAATGCACACAAGTAGAAAATGATAACACCCATGAAAACAGAGTCTAGCTGACGCAACTGAAAATGTGTCTCAAAAATACGTACTCTCTAGGCTCAAGTGCAAGCCTGTCGCTCAAGTAATAATCCGATAAGTCGGGTATCAATCCTGAGGGAAATAGGACAACAGGGTTGTGACGATGGGAAAAGACGAAGGAATCCTAATTTTGACTTTAAAAAGAAAGGGAAAATGATTTGGTTTTGGGAATTGATTACAACTAAATGCAAGTATGAAATTATAAAAAAAGATACAATTAGACTAAGTTACCTAAAATATAAATGAAAACTGGTTTGAACTTTAAACTATGTATGAGAAAAACAGGATGGGAATACAATCCCCCAACCTTAGTGTAGTGCAGTTATAATATTAATCGTAAATTTAACTGATTAATTTGACCCGGAATTCAGTACTCCCAAGCATTACGTATACGAGATTCAAGCCCGCGTCATACTTAATCTGAGGACAAGTAAATTGGTATCGCGGTAGTGATACTCGAATTGCATTCTAAATCATCCCGGTTACCCAGAGGCAAACGAGATATAAATATCTACAATTGTTGTGTTCCTACGTAATACGGTCCTAATCAATCACTTAATTTAGAGGATTAACGTTATAAACACGCAATTAACACATTAGGTTGTGTTCATGTATCCCGGCCTTTGAAAATCTAGCCTAGAATGCTGAAAGTAATGAAAACAGTATTTAATGTGCAGGAATTCATGATTAACTATGGAAAATTGGTAGAATGATGTAAAACAAAATTAAACAGACGAAATTAATTACTAATCTTACCAAAGCACTCGAAGTATTAACTGGAATTACTTGTAATTACTGAAATCTGATCAAAGCTTCAATCTTGGGATTAAAAGCACAAACTGTATTTAAACTAGGGTTTCTGGAAAAGTAAGTGAAATTACACTAATTCTTTGGGCTAATAATGATAATAAAATGGGTTTATATACCCTACAAGTCTCCAAGAGTTTTAACAGCACTAGGACTCTCCATTATAGGAAAATTAAAAAATTAAAAATGCGACATCCGGACCGGTCCCCTCATCCCTCAGACCGGTTTTCCTTGATCCGGACCGTTCCCGTCCTCCTCCGGACCGGTTTGCCTTCAATGCGGACCGACTCTTTTCTTTTTGGGGCTGACCGATCCGCCCCGGACCGGTTCTTTTTATTTTCTTCCTTCTTCTATGGAATGTGGCAGTGAGGGCCGATTCTTTTAATTTTGGGGGGGACCGGTTCTCTTAATTTCTGGGGGGACCGGTTCTCTCTTTATTTGACTTTTTCTTATATCTTTGACTGCTCATAACTTTCACACCGGGACTCCGATTGAGGTACCATTTTTTCCAATGTTCTTGTAGTTGAAATCTCTTCAACTTTCAAGTTGGGCCCACCTCCGGAGTAAGGCTACAAAATTATGAAAATGCCCTTTGCTCCCCGTTTCTTGGTTTTCTTTCACTGTTTTAATTTCTCTTTGGCACTAACTTGCATGAAATACCTGTAAAACAGATAAGAGGTACACAAAATACGAAATACTTGCCAAAAAGGGTTAGTAGCATAAATATAATCCAAATACAATCTATTTACACCGCACGAGATCATAAAAATACCGAAATTAAGGGGATAAATGTGAAGAATTTATGCCTAACAAAATCCCCCTAACTTTGAACTTTGCGCGTCCCGTGCAATGTTAAAGAATCCTAGCAAGGCTTAACTCTTGAAAATAATTTTATTGGGATAAAATACCTTTTTCGCGGGCAAGCGATTGCATTTAGCGTATTCAACAAGCCTTTAAACCCCTTGGTCACCCTAGTAGGACGAGTTGTGTCTCGTGAGGGTTTGCAGAGAATATACCCACAAAATTCGACTCAAGGAAAAAATCAAAATACTTAAAAATTGTACAATTCAAACTTTCCCAGAAAATAGTCATCATCAAGTCATTTATACAAGTCTCAAATCGTAGTGTGTCTGAAGCCATAAATATAACCGCCAATTTCCACCGATTGATCATTACGTTACTTACCCAAAAATTCGTTTTGATTTCAAATTGTCACAGGATACTCTCACAAACGTATCTCTCGGATTATGGCTATTCTTTCGGTATGCGTCATATAAAGAGTAAATATAATGGAAGCAAAGTCACGCACACAAGTAGAAAGACGAATATTTTATAGTAATAGGATCTCATCAACGGATTACGGTTTTAAAAACGGGAACATTGCCTCTTTTTCGTGCATTCAATCTCTTTTATTATCTTTTGGTGTATTAGCTCTCCAAGCGGTAACCAATTTCACAATTTAGACTCGGTTAGGACTTTTTCAGTTTTAAGGTATATGGGGTAAAATGGAAATGGTAGGGAAAACTGGAATTGGAAAAGTCATTTGTGATGTCCATTTGTGCGTTTTTCGGGCTATTGCTCATTTTTTTCCACTTTTTTTTCCTGTTTTTCACTTCTTTTCTTTTCTCACTATTTTTGTTGAGCATATTTTTTTTCTCTTGCCCCTTTATATGCACTTTTTGGAATTAAATTCTGAATTTTTCCATTTTTCGCAATTCCGGGCTATTTGGATTTTTCGGGTTATTAAACGAAAGGGACAATTTATTTGGCTCAAATTGGGTTACAAAAGGAGTAAATTTTCGCTACTTTTTCTGGTCAATATTTTTGGGTGACAAACGAGGGCCTACTTCATTGTCCAAAATACCAATTGCGTTACCATATGTGTTTTGAGATGAATTTAACTTTAGAGATAAATTTTGGCACATTTTTCAAAGCAATATCATACACGTCTTTCATAACCGATCAAAATGAAAGGATTGAGATCCTCAATGACTTTTTAGGCGCTAAAAATAAATTTGAGTTAACAATTAACTCGGATTGATTTAAAAACTCGCAAAAAGTGATAGGCTCGAATCTCACCGGGTTTGTTAATCTCCACACTTATTCGTTAAGTCGTCAATTTTCGCTCAATTTCCATCTTTGGTCAATTTTGGCTTTCAATATTTTGAATTTTACAACTTGAGACTTCAATTCGACTTTTAATGATATTTTTGAATATTTTGAATTCCAATTTTTATTTATTTTGAACAAAAATATTTTTGGGTTTTTCAAAATTTTATGATTTTGTTGGAAATTTCTGGGCATTTTGGAAAATTTGTGATGTTTTAGAAATACGCACTTTTGACCACCCCAACTTAGACTTTTGCATTGTCCTCAAGCAAAAATGACTAAAATCTAACTCAAAGCGAATGAAAAGTGCGGAAAAATAAAACAAACAAATATTTAAAATGCATAAAGACACTAAATTACCCTAGCACATGACTCAATAATACACTAAAAATCACCCCATATCCGTCAGGGGTGCGACGACCTCTCATATCTCCACAAACTCACCAGACCCCACTCACGGGGTTCGATGCTCTCCCGGTCTCTCCCGTCTTCCTATCATATACCAACAACCGGAATAAGTTGGGCTCTCACCCATAAATAAAGGAAAGGCCGGGAGACTCATCGTGACTACTCGTAAAGGGATCCATGGGACGCTTGCTCAAAGCATAGCTTGTGTGCACTGACTCGGAGGGAACTCCTAATTTTTGTTCAATTTTTGGAATGCATGGGTCGGGCTCTAAGTCGAATGAAACACACCTTTTCTCCTCACTCGCCTTCGGGACCTCTAGTGGTATGGGTGGATGGTCACAAAGAAGGAATTCATCGATTTTATCTTTCCATTCTCTTTCTTCTAGGTGACTAAATGAATCCAATAGAGTTTGGGCTTCTTCGTTGAGGCTCTCATCCACCGGACTGAATTGTTTTTCAAATTCTTCCATGCTTATGTCCCCTATCTCTCTCTCTCTCGAGTAGTGCCTACGTCCTCCCTTACTTTCTTGATCTTTAATTCCACCATTTTTCTCTCTTTTAACCCCCCTCTATCTTTGTCAATCGCGGTATAAGTTCCCTCGCTCTAATGACTAGACACTAAGAAAGATTCTAAGGCATCTCCACATAAATTTTCTTCAATGTGTTCTTCTACGATCTCATCTATTAGGCTCACCGCGTGAAGATCATCTTCTTCCCCCATATGCTGGGCAATATGGAATATGTTAGTCTCTAAAGTCATGTTCCCAAAGGTGAGTTGCATTCGCCCATCCCGAGTACTGATGATTACGTTATCCGTAGCTAGGAACGGGCGCCCAAGGATGATGGGAACATGGTTGCTAGAGTTGAAGGAGGGCTCCGTGTCCCAAATGAAAAAATCTATCGGGAAGTAGAACGTGTCAACTTGGACGGTCACGTCCTCGACTATACCTCCTGGGATCTTCACATTTCGATCCGCTAATTAGAGAGTGACCTTTGTTGGCTTGAGGTCGCCCAAGTCAAGTTGCCTATAGATAGAGTAAGGGAAGATATTTACACTTTCTCCCAAGTTAAGTAAGGCCTTCTCGAATTTGTTTTCTCCAATGATGTAGGAAATGGTGGGTGCACCGGGATCTTTAAATTTGGGTGGGAGATCGTTTAGTAGAATGGAGCTCATGTTATGTGCCAGAAAGACATTATTCTTTACCTTCATCTTTATTTTTACCGTCAACAAGTCTTTGATGACTTTAGCATAATCTGGAATTTATTTAATGGCATCAAGGAAAGGTAAGTCTAGCTTTACTTGCTTCAGTACTTCTAGCACGTCTTCATGTGGGTTTCCTTTATGGGAAGGAATCAACCTTTGAGGAATCGGTGCCACGGAGGGTGGTTTCACTACTACCTCGGTTTCACTAGTGTCTTCTTTGTCACTCTCATTTAAGGGGACATCTTGGGCCTCTTTTGTGCCAGGCGAAATCTCCTTATCTTTCGTTGTGTCATTTGGGGGAGGTGATAAATCAACGACTCTCCCACTACGAAGAGTGGTCACAACTTGACATTGCTCCTGATATTTAGTTGAAGTGGAGCTAACACTAGTTTGACCTTGGGGAGGTCGTTGGCCCTGGGCAGGAAACTTGCCCTTCTCTTGGACACTCAATGAGGATTATATCTTTGATAGACTCGCATTTATGTCGCCAATCAGACGATCATATTTGGCATTGGTGGCGGTCTGGCTAGCGATGAATTGATTCGTGGTATCCTCGAGAGTTCTCCGCGGTGGCGGGATATATGCTCCTGGAGGTGGTGGTGCTTGCACATGTCCTTGCATGGGTGGGGCTTGTTGAAAGTGTTGTGGTGGTGGAGGGGAAACATGTGAAGTAGGGTTCATTGTAGCATGTTGTTGCCCATAGCTAAAACTAGGGTGGTTTTTCCAATAAGGGTTGTAAGAATTACCGTGCGGTGCACCGAAATTACCCTTAAAATCTCCTATACCACTAACTTGCTCTTGAAGCATCACTTTGTAGGCGGGTATGGTCGGGCATTCCTCAGTTGAATGACCTGCCTCACAAATTGAACACATTTTTTCAACAGGGATTAGTATTGATCCAGTTGGTCCACTTCTACATATCCCACGTAGGTCTCGCACTTCTCTCCCAAGTATATCAATCCGACTATCCGCTATAGAACTATTTTCTACATGAAATAGGCTAGACGCTGACGGAGTGGTGGTCACTTGACGATTTTGATTTTGAGCATTAGGGTTAGATGTATCCCAGGATTGGGTAGTCTAGGCGACATACCTCAAGTGAAGCTCAGCATCATGGGCGTCTAAGTCGACAAAGGGACCACTACCCATGGTTTCAACAAGTTGCTTGGAGTTGAGATTCAGCCCATTATATAGAAAAGAGATGGTTTGAGCTGCATCAAATCCATGATGGGGGCAAGAAGTAACTAACTCATTGAAACGCTCGTAATATTGATGAAATGGCTCATTTTCATGTTGTCTGAACTCTTGAATTTGAGCCTTTTATGGAGATTGTTCGACGTGGTGGGAAGAATTTCTTGAGAAATCTCGATTGTAACTCGTTCCAAGAAGGAATCGAGCTGGGAGGTAAAGACCATAGCCAGGTCTTAGCTTTATCTTTGAGCTAGAAGGGGAAAAGTTTGAGGCGGATCACTTCTTGTGTGCAAGTTTGATCGTTGAGAGTATCTCACACATCCTCAAATTTCCTAGTGTGAAGGTATGGCTTTTCAGAATCCATACCATGGTAATGTGGTAACATCTGGATCATCCTATTTTTAAAGAGAAATTGCCTGGCATTGTACGGGAGTATAATGCATCATGGAGTGACAGTGCGCTCGGGATATAAAAATTCTCTCAGCGGGCGGTACGGGGCCTCTTCCTCACCAGCAGGTGCATTAATGTGTTGTGACATCTCTCTCTCACTTAATGACTCAGTGCTATCACTTGGTGTGCTCGAAGTGGGCTCGAAGGTGTGTCCTAAGAAGGAAAATGGAGTGTTATTGGAGATTGAGTGTGACGGTATGGTAGGTGGGATCCATAACTGTGGGGCGTTAGGAGTGCTGGGGATATCGGGGTTGTACTCAACGATTGGATTTTCGTTAATGCTGGTTGGAGTATTATGGGGTGTGGGGGTGAGTTCAGAATTTTGCATTAAATTCTTATGAGAGATGATGGTGAATATTTTTGTGCTTTTTGATTTTTTTTTATTATATATTTTTGGATTTTTGGAAATTTTTGGTCAAAGCTTTGGATTGACTCGATCTAATCCTAAGTCTACCTAATTCCCCGGCAACGGCGCCAAAAACTTGACGTGACTGAAAATGTGTCTCAGAAATGCGTACTCTCTAGGCTCAAGTACAAGCCTGTCTCTCAAGTAATAATTCGATAAGTCGGGTATCGATCCTGAGGGAAATAGGATAATAGGGTTGTGACGACGGGAAAAGACGAAGGAATCCTAATTTTGACTTTAAAAAGAAAGGGAAAACGATTTGGTTTTGGGAATTGATTACAACTAAATGCAAGTATGAAATTATAAAAAAAGATGCAATTAGACTAAGTTACCTAAAATATAAATGAAAACTGGTTTGAACTTTAAACTATGTACGAGAAAAACAAGACGGGAATACAATCCCCCAACCTTAGTGTAGTGCAGTTATAATATTAATCGTAAATTTAACTGATTAATTTGACCCGGAATTTAGTACTCGCAAGCATTACGTATACGATATTCAAGCCCGTGTCATACTTAATCTGAGGACGAGTAAATTGGTATCGCGGTAGTGATACTCGAATTGCATTCTAAATCATCCCGGTTACCCAGAGGCAAACGAGATATAAAGATCTACAATTGTTGTGTTCCTACGTAATACGGTCGTAATCAATCACTTAATTAAGAGGATTAATGTTATACACACGTAACTAACACATTAGGCTGTGTTCATGTATGCCGGCCTTTGAAAATCTAGCGTAGCATGCTGAAAGTAATGAAAACAATATTTAATGTGCAGGAATTCATGATTAACTATGGAAAATTGGTAGAATGATGTAAAAAAAAATAAACAGACGAAATTAATTACTAATCTTACCAAAGCACTCGAAGTATTAACTGAAATTACTTGTAATTACTGAAATCTGATCAAAGCTTCAATCTTGGGATTAAAAGCACAAACTGTATTTAAACTAGGGTTTCTGGAAAAGTAAGTGAAATTACACTAATTCATCGGACTAATAATGATTATAAAATTGTTTTATATACCCTATAAGACTCCAAGAGTTTTAACAGCAGTATGACTCTCCATTAAAGGAAAATTAAAAAATTAAAAATGCGACATCCGAACCGGTCCCCTCATCCCTCGGACCGGTTTTCCTTGATCCGGTCCGTTCATGTCCTCCTCCGGACCAGTTTTCCTTCAATGCGGACCGGTTCTTTTCTTTTTGGGGCGGACCGGTTCTTTTTATTTTCTTCCTTCTTCAGTTTGCCTTCGGTCTGGGGTTATCTAGAATGTGGCAGTGAGGGCCGGTTCTTTTAATTTTTGGGCGTACCGGTCCCATGCGGATCGGTTCTCTTAATTTTTGGGCGGACTGGTCCTCACTTTATTTGGCTTTTTCTTCTATCTTTGACTGCTCATAACTTTCACACCGGGACTCCGATTGAGGTGCCGTTTTTCCCAATGTTCTTGTAGTTGAAATCTCTTAAACTTTCAAGTTGGCCCCACCTCCGTAATTAGGATACAAAATTATGAAAATGCCCTTTGCTCCCCGTTTCTTGCTTTTCTTTCTCTATTTTGATTTCTCCTTGGCACTAACTTGCATGAAATATCTGTAAAACACATAAGAGATACACAAAATACGAAATACTTGCCAAAAAGGGTTAGTATCATAATTATAAGCCCAATACAGTCTATTTACACCGCACGAGATCATAAAAATACCGAAATTAAGGTGATAAATGCGAAGAATTTATACCTAATAAAATCCCCCTAACTTAGAACTTTGCGCGTCCCGTGCAATGTTAAAGAATCCTAGCAAGGCTTAACTCTTGAAAATAATTTTATTGGGATAGAATATCTTTTTCGCGGGCAAGAGATTGCATTTAGCTTATGCAATAAGCCTTTAAATCCCTTGGTCACCCTAGTAGGACGAGTTGTGTCTCGTGAGGGTTTGCAGAGAATATACCCAAAAAATTCGACTCAAGGAAAAATTCAAAATACTTATAAATTGTACAATTCAAACTTTCCCAGAAAATAGTCATCATCAAGTCATATATACAAGTCTCAAATCGTAGTGTGTCTGAAGCTAGAAATATAACCGCCAATTTTCACCGATTGATCGTTACGTTACTTACCTGAAAATTTGTTTTGATTTCAAATTGTCACGGAATACTCTCACAAATGAATCTCTTGGATTATGGCTATTCTCTCGGTATGCGTGATATAAAGAGTAAATATAATGGATGCAAAGTCACGCACATAAGTAGAAAGACGGAAATTTTATAGTAATAGAATCTCATCAACGGATTATGATTTTAAAAACGGGAACATTGCCACTTTTTCGCGCATTCAATCTCTTTTATTATCTTTTGGTGTATTAGCTCTCCACACGGTAACCAATTTCGCAATTTAGACTCGGTTAGGACTTTTTTAGTTTTAAGGTATATGGGGTAAAATGAAAATGGTAGGGAAGATTGGAATTGGAAAAGTCATTTGTGATGTCCATTTGTGTTTTTTTCGGGCTATTGCTCATTTTTTTACTTTTTTTTTTTTTTCTGTTTTTCACTTTTTTTCTTTTCTCACTATTTTTGTTGAGCATATTTTTTTTTCTGTTGACCCTTTATATGCACTTTTTAGAATTAAATTCTGAATTTTTCCATTTTTCACAATTCCGCTCTATTTGGATTTTTCGGGTTATCAAACGAAAGGGACAATTTCTTTGGCTCAAATTGGGTTACAAAAGGGGTAATTTTTCGCTACTTTTTCTGGTCAATATTTTTGGGTGACAAACGAGGACCTACTTCATTGTCCAAAATACCAATTGCGTTACCATATGTGTTTCGAGATGAATTTAACTTTAGAGATAAATTTTGGCACATTTTTCAAAGCAATATCACAAACGTCTTTCATAACCGATCAAAATGAAAGGATTGAGATCCTTGACGACTTTTTAGGCGCTGAAAAGAAATTTGAGTTAACAATTAACTCGGATTGATTTAAAAACTCGCAAAAAGTGATATGCTCGAATCTCACCGGGTTTGTTAATCTCCACACTTATTTGTTAAGTCGTCAATTTTCGCTCAATTTCCATATTTGGTCAATTTTGGCTTTGTGTATGTTGAATTTTACAACTTGAGACTTCAATTCAACTTTTAATGATATTTTTGAAAAATTTGAATTCCAATTTTTATTTATTTTGAACAAAAATATTTTTAGGTTTTTCAAAATTTTATGATTTTGTTGGAAATTTCTGGGCATTTTGGAAAAATTGTGATGTTTTAGAAATACACACTTGTGACCCCCCCAACTTAGACTTTTGCATTGTCCTCAAACAAAAATGACTAAAATCTAACTCAAAGCGAATGAAAAGTGCGGAAGAATAAAACAAACAAATATTTAAAATGCATAAAGACACTAAATGACCCTAGCACATGACTCAATAATACACTAAAAATCACCCCATACGCGTCAGGGGTGAGACGACCTCTCATATCTCCACAAACTCACCAGACCCCACTCACGGGGTTCGATGCTCTCCCCGTCTCTCCCGTCCTCCTGTCATATACCAACAACCGGAATAAGTTGGGCTCTCACCCATAAATAAAGGAAAGGCCGGGAGACTCATCGTGACTACTCGGAAAGGGATCCATGGGACGCTTGCTCAAAGCATAGCTTGTGTGCACTGACTCGGAGGGAACTCCTAATTTTTGTTCAATTTTTGGAATGCATGGGTCGGGCTCTAATTCGGATGAAACACACCTTTTCTCCTCACTCGCCTTCGGGACCTTTAGTGGTATGGGTGAATGGTCACAAAGAAGGAATTCATCGATTTTATCTTTCCATTCGCTTTCTTCTAGGTGACTAAATGAATCCAATAGAGTTTGGACTTCATCGTTGAGGCTCTCATCCACCGGACCGAATTGTTTTTCAAATTCTTCCATGCTTATGTCCCCTATCTCTCTCTCTCTCTCGAGTAGTGCCTACGTCCTCCCTTACTTGCTTGATCTTTAATTCCACCATTTTTCTCTCTTTTAACCCCCCTCTCTCTTTGTCAATCGCGGTATAAGTTACCTCGCTCTAATGACTAGACACTAAGAAACACTCTAAGGCGTATCCACATAAATTTTCCTCAATGTGTTCTTCTACGATCTCATCTATTAGGCTCACCGCGTGAAGATCATCTTCTTCCCCCGTATGCTGGGCAATATGGAAGATGTTAGTCTCTAAAATCATGTTCCCAAAGGTGAGTTGTATTCGCCCATCCCGAGTATTGATGATTGCATTAGCCGTATCTAGGAATGGGTGCCCAATGATGATGGGAACATGGTTGCTAGAGTTGAAGGAGGGCTCCGTGTCCCAAATGACAAAATCTACCGAGAAATAGAACATGTCAACTTGGACGATCACGTCCTCGACTATACCTCTTGGGATCTTCACAGTTCGATCCGCTAATTAGAGAGTGACCTTTGTGGGCTTGAGGTTGCCCAAGTCACGTTGCCTATAGATGGAGTAAGGGGGGATATTTTCACTTTCTCCCAAGTCAAGTAAGGCCTTCTCGAATTTGTTTTCTCCAATGATACAGGAAATGGTGGGTGCACCGGGATCTTTAAATTTGGGCGGGAGATCGTTTAGTAGAATGGAGCTCATGTTCTGTGCCAGAAAGACATTATTCTTTACCTTCATCTTTCTTTTTACCGTCAACAATTCTTTGATGACTTTAGCATAAGCTGCAATTTGTTTAATGGCATCAAGGAAAGGTAAGTTTAGCTTTACTTGCTTCAGCACTTCTAGCACGTCTTCATGTGGGTTTCCTTTATGGGAAGGAATCAACCTTTGAGGAATCGGTGCCACGGATAGTGGTTTCACTACTACCTCAGGCTCACTAGTGTCTTCTTTGTCACTCTCATTTAAAGGGACATCTTGGGCCTCTTTTGTGC
This sequence comes from Sambucus nigra, assembly GCA_949130495.1. NCBI lineage: Eukaryota > Viridiplantae > Streptophyta > Magnoliopsida > Dipsacales > Adoxaceae > Sambucus > Sambucus nigra. Next base: position 407,571,944 of record OX422209.1, on the reverse strand, counting down.
CCGGCGAAATCTCCTTATCTTTCGCAGTGTCATTTGGGGGAGGTGAGAAATCAACGACTCTCCCACTACGAAGAGGGGTCACAACTTGACATTTCTCCTGATATTCAGTAGAAGTGGAGCTAACACTAGTTTGACCTTAGGGAGGTCGTTAGCCCTGGGCAGGAAACTTTCCCTTCTCTTGGACACTCAACGAGGATTATATATATGATAGACTCGCATTTATGTCGCCAATCAGACGATCATATTTGGCATTGGTTGAGGTTTGGCTAGTGATGAATTGATTCATGGTATCGTCGATAGTTCTCCGCGGTGGCGGGATATATGCTCCTGGAGGTGGTGGTGCTTGAACATGTCCTTGCATGTGTGGGGCTTGTTGAAAGTGTTGTGGTGGTGGAGGGGCAACATGTGAAGTAGGGTTTATTGTAGCATGTTGTTTCCCGTAGCTAAAACTAGGGTGGTTTTTCCAATAAGGTTTTTAAGAATTCCCGTGCGGTGCACCGAAATTACCCTTAAAATCTCCTATACCACTAACTTGCTCTTGAAGCATCACTTTGTAGGCGGGTATGGTCGGGCATTCCTCAGTTGAATGACCTGCCTCACAAATTTCCCACATTTTTTCAACGGGGATTGGTATTGATCCAGTTGGTCCTCTTCTACATATCCCACGTAGGTCTCGCACTTCTCTCTCAAGTATATCAATCCGACTGTCCGCTATAGAACTCTTTTCTACATGAAATAGGCTAGACGCTGACAGAGTGGTGGTCACTTGACGATTTTGATTTTGAGCATTAGGGTCAGATGTATCCCAGGATTGGGTAGTCTCGGAGACATACCTCAAGTGAAGCTCAGTATCATGGGCATCTAAGTCGACAAAGGGACCACTTCCCATGGTTTCAACAAGTTGCTTGGAGTTGAGATTCAGCCCATTATAGAGAAAAGAGATGATTTGCGCTGCATCAAATCCATGATGGGGGCATGAAGTAACTAACTCATTGAAACGCTCGTAACATTGATGAAATGGATCATTTTCATGTTGTCTAAACTCTTGAATTTGAGCCTTTATGGAGATTGTTCGACGTGGTGGGAAGAATTTCCTGAGAAATCTCGATTGTAACTCGTTCCAAGATGGAATCGAGCTGGGAGGTGAAGAGCATAGTCAGGTCTTAGCTTTATCTTTGAGCTAAAAGGGGAAAAGTTTGAGGCGGTTCATTTCTTGTGTGCAAGTTTGATCATTGAGAGTATCGCACACATCCTCAAATTCCCTAATGTGAAGGTATGTCTTTTCATAATCCATACCATGGTAATGTGGTAACATTTGGATCATCCCATTTTTAAAGCGAAATTTCCTGGCATTATACGGGAGTATAATGCATCTCGGAGTGACAGTGAGCTCGTGATATAAAAATTCTCTCAGCGGGCGGTACGGGGCCTCTTCCTCACCAGCAGGTGCATTACTGTGTTGTGACATCTCTCTCTCTCACTTAACGACTCAGTGCTCTCACTTGGTGTGCTCGAAGGTGTGCCCTAAGAAGGAAAACGGAGTGTTATTGGAGATTGAGTGTGACGGTGTGGGAGGTGGGATCCAGAACTGTGGGGCGTTAGGAGTGTGGGGGCTATCGGGGTTGTACTCAACGATTGGATTTTCGTGAATGCTGGTTGGAGTATTATGGGGTGTGGGGGTTAGTTTAGAATTTTGCATTAAATGCTTATGAGAGATGATGGTGAATCTTTTTGTGCTTTTTGATTTTTTTTTATTTTATATATTTTTGGATTTTTGGAAATTTTTGGTCAAAGCTTTGGATTGACTCGATCTAATCCTAAGTCTACCTAATTCCCCAGCAATGACGTCAAAAACTTGACGTGACTCAAAATGTGTTTCAGAAATGCGTACTCTCTAGGCTCAAGTGCAATCCTGTCGCTCAAGTAATAATTCGATAAGTCGGGTATCGATCCTGAGGGAAATAGGACAACAGGGTTATGATGACGGGAAAAGACGAAGGATTCCTAACTTTGACTTTAAAAAGAAAGGGAAAATGATTTGGTTTTGGGAATTGATTACAACTAAATGCAAGTATGAAATTATAAAAAAAGATGCAATTTGGCTAAGTTACCTAAAATATAAATGAAAACTGGTTTGAAATTTAAACTATGTATGAGAAAAAAAGGACGGGAATACAATCCCCCAACCTTAGTGCAGTGCAGTTATAATATTAATCGTAAATTTAACTGATTAATTTGACCCGAAATTTAGTACTCCCAAGCATTACGTATACGAGGTTCAAGCCCGCGTCATACTTAATCCGAGGACGAGTAAATCGGTATGCGGTAGTGACACTCGAATTGCATTCTAAATCATCTCGGTTACCTAGAGGCAAACGAGATATAAAGATCTACAATTATTGTGTTCCTACGCAATATGGTCGTAATCAATCACTTAATTCAGAGGACTAATGTTATACACACGCAACTAACACATTAGGTTGGTTTTATGTATCCCGGACTTTGAAAATCTAGCCTAGCATGCTAAAAGTAATAAAAACGGTATTTAATGTGTTGGAATTCATGATTAACTATGGAAAATTAGTAGATGATGTAAAACAAAATTAAATAGACGAAATTAATTACTGATCTTACCAAAGCACTTGAAGTATTAACTGGAATTACTGAAATTTGATCAAAGCTTCAATCTTGGGATTAAAAGAACAAACTGTATTTAAACTAGGGTTTCTAGAAAAGTAAGTGAAATTATACTAATTCTTCGTGCTAATAATGATAATAAAATGGGATTATATACCCTGCAAGACTCCAAGAGGTTTAACAACACTAGGAATCTCCATTAGAGGAAAATTAAAAAATTTAAAATTGCGACAGTCGGACCGGTCCCCTCATCCCCCAGACCGATTTTCCTTGATCTGGACCGGTCATGTCCTCCTTCGGACTGATTTTCCTTGAATGCAGACCGGTTCTTTTATTTTGGGTGCGGACCGGTCTTCCCCGGACCGGTTCTTTTTATTTTCATCCTTCTTCGGTTTGCCTTCGATCCGGGGTTCTCTGGAATGTGGTAGTGCGGACCGGTTCTTTTAACATCTGGGCGGACCGGTCCTCTCTTTATTTGACTTTTTCTTCTATCTTTGACTGCTCATAACTTTCACACCGGGACTTCGATTGAGGTGCCGTTTTTCCAGTGTTCTTGTAGTTGAAATCTCTTCAACTTTCAAGTTGGCCCCACCTCCAGAATAAGGCTGAAAAATTATGAAAGTGCCCTTTACTCCACGTTTCTTGGTTTTCTTTCACTGTTTTGAGTTCTCTTTGGCACTAACTTGCATGAAATACCTATAAAGAACATTAGAGGTACACAAAATACGAAATACTTGCCAAAAAGGGTTAGTAGCATAAATATAAGCCAAATACAATCTATTTACACCGCACGAGATCATAAAAGTACCGAAATTAAGGGGATAAATGTGAAGAATTCATGCCTAATAACTAGCCCTCTTATGTCAATCCCAAGTGGAGTCGGTACACTGGCCTTCTCGAGATCTTCATCCCTATCTCCCCACGGTTCTTTTGTCGAGGGAGGGAGAGATAAAGGTCCCACGCCGCTTGCTTCATCGTGGAGTGCTTCAGTCGTCGTCGGTGTTGGGGTGATGTAAAGAGATAAAGTCGCCTACCTATTTAGCACAAAACAAGCAAAACAACATGTCGCCGCCTCGAGAGAGCAGTATCAAAGACGAACTGATGCTTGCGAAACCAATAGTTCAGATGTTCGGGGGATGAGTTATGGAATAGGAAGGTGTTAGGCACCCATCCCGCCCTTTCGATCTCTCATGTGTTTTTGTTACTATTTTCCTTAATTTCTCCGGGAGGTGTGTGTACGTGTATATATAATTGGAGATCGGAATCACTTGACTCGCATTATGAAAAAGATGGAGTGAGGTCATCCATAGGAATGTTCCCAAAATAATAATTAGAAAATATTATATGTGTGCTTAACGAGATATTGATCCTTATAATGAAACGATAATATATGTTCGATAAGACACAAGATGAATCACAAGTGTGATATATATGAATAAACTATAGATAGAATAATATAAATGATGAAAATATGAAAAAAGAAAAATAGGATAATAGGGCTCGAGTCTTGGGTTTTTGCTCAAGATGCCTATGTAGCCTATAAAGGCATCAAAATCCACGTAGTTTGCATGTGGCACAAGGGTAGGGTTTTATTCCATAAATTCAAACGGGAGTTTATTATATTTGTGTGTGTAGAAAATATATTTTTAGTTTTGAAAATATGTGATAAAGAATCTCGGCAAAATTTATAGGTGTAGCCCTATTTTTCTTTGTTTTATGTTTTTTTATAGAAAATAAATTATGTGGAATATAGCAAATAGAGGATGAGATATTAATGTGTATGATCTAAAGTAAAAGCTAAATTTATAATTTATGTAACTAATGCAAAAATAAAGAAATTTAAACAGAGAATGATGTTTGGACCTTCTTGGAGACTTGAAGCTTGACCTTGATCCTTTATGAGCTTCCTTGCAAGTTGGGATGGATGTAAGATGAGAGAGAAGCAGATTTTTGCTAAATTGGGTATGAAAATGATGGGAATGAAAGGTGGAGAATAATTTCACATAAGGAAACTTCGCTGATCATAAAAGAATGTTGTTGAGGTTAGTGATATTGATGGATTTGGGGTGCCTCTTGAAGTGAGCTTGTGCTCTCCTTATATAGGGTAGGGGTACTGCCGACCGACACTGTCCTTGTCCTGCCTATGGGTAGGTAACCCAAGACACACTATCGATAGGTAGGTAAATGTATGTAGTACACTATTTGTTGCACGGATATGTGGTTAAAACTATGAATCAGAGTTATTTATGATTTAAGGCTAGTAGGAGTCGAGTAGTATGTGCAGTTCTACACGTATATAGGGTGTATGGGCACCCGAGTTAGTTGGATTTGTAGTATAGTCCACAATTAGACGATGTGTAAATGTATGTGTAACAAGAGTAAATAAATAAGGAGTTGGCACATTAGGATGTTGGAACTTTCCCCAGTAGAGGAAATACTTTAGCCAATAGTAGATAGGCTTATCGTAATAGTAAATTTTGGACAAAATTATAATATGTCTTGAGTCGCCAAGGGCTAATAGTAGATAAAATGATGGAATATTTTGGTATAAGGTGACTACAGTGGATTTGTCACTAGATTGAATGGTAGTGTATAGATCGTCGGACAAAAGGATGCCGTTAGTAGAGGTATATCGGTAACAGCAAAATGATTTAAATTTTAAGAAGAGGTCAATTTTGTGCGAGGTTTTATCCATAGGTTTTTTTGTACTAGACTTATCCAAATTTTGAGGACGAAATTCCTTTGTAAGGGGGGAAGTATGTAAATCCCCGTATTTCTGAGTAAATTGGAATTCAATTATTTTCAAATTACACGTGTGCCGTAATTTAGCTAATAAAATATTATTTGTTGATTGAAATATTAGTCAAGAAAGATAATGATGAATGTTTATTGATTATAATTACCAAGTAAATAGTGATTAATTATTTTACATCATAATGAGTGAGAGTGATAAGACCGTGTGATATCTCAACCGTATATGAGGTAGAGATAGAAAATTACTTTTAGGGTGACTCAGATAGTGATTTAGAGGTCACAATTGATTCTGAATGGGTCAAAATAATCAGAATAGTAAACCTGAGTGTATTGATTGGATCCTGAGGCTATTTTAGACCGACCCGATACAACATAAAGGATTTTGGATCAATTGAGAGTTTAAGGTAGAGAGAACTCCGAAAATTAAAAGGTTATAGCAACCCCTTGGAGTTATAGGCTAGTGCTGCAACAAGTTTGAGATAGAGGAGTCCATACGAGAGGAAAATGAGAAGAGACCTACGCCATTCCACACAAATTCTCACCCCGAACGTCATTGAAGTTGAGATCGGAGCAAGGAAAGACCAACCTCATTGTCTTAGAATAGAAGTCAGACCACCAAATCTAATTCAAGTGTTTATCTTGAAATTTATTTGAGCATGCTATAATACCCATGTAGTGTAGGGTTTCAATTACATGTTTTGGATGGATTCTAGGAGATTTTGGGGTCGAATATATCTCCTGTAATATTCAATTGATTTAAATAATGAATTAATGAATTTAGATGACTTATAGTTGTTGGGTAAGATAACTTTAATGAGATTACGAGAGTAATTGAAACTAAATTCATAATTGTGGGTTTAAGTTAGGGTTTTGGTTGAGAGATTCGAAAAAAAAACAATTTATTGATTGAATCATTAATATTAGTCCAATCTCTGATGTTAGGATTGTTTAGAAGAGTTAGAATCATCATAGTTGCATCCCAATATGTTCTATATGTTCTAATTGAGATTGGGTAAGGTTTGGAGGAGTTTTGGATCATTTTGGGGGAAGAACATAGGTTGGAGTTCGCTGAAATCAAAGTTGCGTCATTTCGACTGTCAAGGCAAACCGGTTCGTCCCCCTGTTCGCACAAGTTTGGTTTACATTCTTCTCCAAAATATGGAATTTTAGATCTTTTCATTATGATCGCGTGGGCGCCGCTCTCATATTTTTCTCATTTTTTAAAATTAGTTATGAATTTTCTATGGAAGGGTGTCTGAAATCGAAATATTTAGTCTGAAATTAAATCAGGGTATAGAATTATTTATGAACTATACGAGGACTTTGTAAATTTCAATACACCTAAAGTCGAGGCTTAGTCTTATTCATAATGATAATAAATTTGACTAGGGTCTACGAGATTTAAATGATTGTGTTAAGTATCGAGAATTTAAAATGGGTTACGGGGAACGTAGATGATAACCCATAATTTATACCAGCAGGTTAGTGATGTATTAACCCCTGAAAAAAATTAAGGGATAACTAGGACCCTTCCGGTAGTGAGTCATACTAAAAAATACGAGAATAATAATAAAATGTGTAAATTATTAGTACGTGGAGTATTCGAGAGATATAAATACTACATATGGGATATATTATAGGTTTTATGTATACCTATGCTGATGATATATATATATATATATATATAAAATAAAGTATAAAACTTATGTATGTCACAAGTTGAAACTATGATGTCATTGGATGAATTTTTTCATGCATTTCCTCTTTTATCCCTTAAATTTTGGATTCCCTCTCTTTTCTTTCTCCATGCTTAATTCACACCCTTCCACTTTAATTCAAACATAAGGGATTTTTTTGTAAATTACTTTCTCTTTGTACTATCTCACCCACCCTCCATCACAACAATACCCACAATCCTTATCAAACTCTCAAAATCGGAACCCCACTCCACACCACACCACACCAGAAAATCGAAACCCTCTCACTTCTCCATTTTTAAGGTATTAACTCTCTTTATTATGGGGTTATTCCTATTTCTATTTTGTTTTAATCTTTGTTTTGTTCACACCTTTCTTATTTTCACAAAATCAAAGATCTGGTTTGAATAATCACAAAATCAGTTAGGAATTGGGGATGATGATAAAGATTGGGGGTTATTATTTCATTTTTCATTTTTTTCGTAGTTATAAATGGATCTAAAGATCTGAAGATTCTTGGTTTTGTTTCGTAGTTGCGTGTAGATCTGAAAGTGTTTGTTTTTTCAGATCTATATAAGTTGAGTACTTCATTTTCTACATTTTTGGGTTACAATTGGGGATTGGAGACAAAGATTTTTTTTCTTTATTTTTTGGTTAACATTATCATTTTATTAATATCTGATTTTTTTTCTCTTTTTTCCATATCTATGAATATCAATTCGCGTATTGGATCTACAAATTTCTCTGAATATCAATGGTTTTGTGTATGTTGAAAGTAACTTTGTTGGTTGCATAGAATGAGCTTAGAATCAGGTAGTTTGTTGGTGTTTTTTATTTTCAATTTTGAATTGAGTTGTGAAGGGAAAATGTATGTTTTGATAGATGGGGTTGATTTTGATGCAATTTGTGCATTTGGAACTTCAATAGTGGATTTTAATTCTTGGTCTATTGTTTTCGAGTGCTCAAATTTATCTTGATGATATGGTTTCCCCTTTTAACTGGCTTCATATATAATATTTTAGCTACTTAAATTTAGGAATGCTTGATGACTTGGTTTCCCCTACACCTTATGTTCTACTGTTGAATACTCCCAAGTTTTAGTATTTAAAATCTGGCGCTTGGGGTTCCCCATGTATTTTTTCATATATATTCTTTTATTGTGTAGGTTTATTATAATAATACCTCCATAAGAAGGAAAAGGTTCCATGGATGTGATGTTGTATGAGTAAGAGATATTCTGTAACAGTTAGGGCCTGACAACCAAGCTTAAATCGAAGGTATTCGTTTCTATAGTAATTTATGTGTTTTGATTGATTGCACCATGGATCAGTAAATTCGAATAGAACATCAAAGAAATGTTAAATAGTAATATATATATACGAAAATTAAAGTTAGCAATGTGGATTCTATAGTTCAAATCATTGGTTTTGATGTATAGCAAGAGTAGAGCATGTTGCAAATTGCGAGTTTTGTTTCACAATTTATTAATTTAGCATGTATAAATTTTTTGTGGAATTGCAATTTTTTTTTTGCTTTATTTATCTAGAATTAGTGGGTTTGTAGCAAGTGAAAAGCCTGTAGAAAGTTCACTTCTTTGAAATATGGTAGTGTTGATTATCTGTTATAGATTTTTTTAAATGTACGTATTAATATTCATGGAATTGGAGTCCATTTTTTCACTAATACTTTGTTATATGTTTACACTTTAGTGACATTCTGTTTACAGATTAAGCATGTGCCCTTCTACATAACATGTTTTTTTTGGTAACGGACCCTAATAGAAACGCGGACTTCAAATTTTAGAAATTTGAAGGCATAATGTTTTGGATGAGGATTTGTTGATTTGGATGTTGGGTTTGTGCCGTTTGAGATTTGATTTAGTTGTTGGTTTGTGTTGTGTCCACGAGAGAAGTACTTAGTTGTTGAGTGAATAATAAATACTGGTACATTACATGGGGGTCAAGAAATGCGAGTACACTACATGGGGCTCGAAAAAAAATCAGTTATTGAACCGACATCTATAGAGAGAAAGGCTCATAAGAAGTTATATCAAGTGGCATATGGGTTATTTGGCTTACTTCTTTCAATAAGAAAATGTATTATAATCTTCTCCTCAATTTTGCGCAATTTTTTACGAGTTTAAATCAGAAAATAAACAATTATGATCAACTTAAAGAAACCCCACTTTGTTGGGGGGAGATCATATAGTATTGTGCATTGAAGTTATGATTTGAACTTAAAAAATACTCTTGACATTACGTATTTAGTTTCTTAAGAATTTTTTGTTATTATTTTTTTTCCAGTCATGTTATAATTCCACATATTTAGTTGATTTTTTATTGGTGCTTATCACGTATAATATTGTACTTATATTGTTAAAAACGTATATGATTGTTTGCCTTACATGTTTGAAAAAATTCAAATGATAATTTACGTCTTAAATTGTTTACAACAATAATTCTATTGTCCACATCTATTTATTCACAACCTTTGAACAAAATTCTTAGGTTAGGGTATGATCGATGCCCATTGTCTAAAATATTTTATGAGGAATACATCTTTTATTTCATTTATTTGGAGAATTTCTTTCAAATAAGGGAAGGAGATGGTTTATTTGTTTGTTCGAAGGGGTACAATTGGGTTGGAATCTATTCACTTTCCTCTTTAAACAAAATGCAGTAGCTGTAATAATCAGCAGCATCATTAAATATGGAGGCACCTCTGAAGCTGGTGGCGCTGGCAATGGAGTGTCTGGGTCAATTGATGCATCTAATTGCAAACATTAGACTAGGAGTCGATCGACTCCTAGAAGCCCTCCGAAGGAATTGGAATATTATGGGGTTCTTAATGAATCTTTTCGGTTGTGAAGTAATTCTTAGGGTTCTTAATATTTTTTTCAAATTTCATACTCCTGTTTACTGATTCCCTCTGTTTACTATAGGGCATAAAATCTTTTATATCTTTTACTTAAGCTTTTATATCTTTTGTGTTTTGAACATGTCTTCCAAAAGAAGATCTTTTATGTTTCACAACCTTCCAAAACTATAGGTTTCACTATCTTCCACAAGTTTAAATCTTCTTTTAACATTGCTTTAACATCTTTTAAGTTTGGGGACAAATCGAAGAAGAATTGTCAGCTTCTCAAATCAACTTAAACAGCGTTAAAAGAACACTGCTCATGTAATACAAGTAAATAGTAGTGTGGTTTGATTCAATGTATGTGGGTAAATAGTAGGACCACTTCTCATGTAATGCAAGTGAATAGTAGAACCATTGCTCTGTATTAACTGATTTGCACATTTAATTAAAGGCTTATCACCATGTTTTTCATAAATAATGTACTGATTTGCACATTTATTTTGGTTTTTGCAGGTTTAAGATGGGTTTTAGGGTGTCCATATCACTATAATTTTGGATGGTTTGGCGCCATGACTCTAGATTTTCAGGAGAATAGCCATATATTCATGACGATGACAGGTATGGCGTTGACGAAATCCCAATCAATTATTCTGCTGAAGATCAGGTTTAATAAAAGATCGACGAATTTACAAGTCAGATTGAAATAATCAGATGACTGTTATTTGTTTTTCATATTTGGTGTGGCCATATTGACATTTAGTTAGCTTGCTGCGATTTCGTTCTCATATTTGACATTTAGTTAGCTTGCTACCATTTCTTTTTCAGATTAGGTGAGACCATATTAACATTTGTTGATAGTTATGAGCATTGGGCCCGATGTTTAGATTAATTGAAATTTCTGGGGTTCTTTGTACTGATATTTTAATTGCATTTTTTCATGGTTTTGTAGATCACAATCACATCTGACAGTGCTTAAAAAATCACTACGTTTGAATCTCATATGTCGCACCTTGATGAATGGTCTACTTTGGAGTACGTACTCAACTTCTTTGTCTGAAGTGACTCATACTCTACTCATATGCTTGCTTTGGCTTCCAATTGGTGCACATGTTCAGGTACAATATGCCAATATTGGACAATTTTCCTGATATGTTTTAAATATGGTGCACTTTTGCGATAATACGCTGAACCGGTGGGGTTATTTTGTCACGGGCTGATATAAGAGAGGTAGGCGAGGCTCTGAACTCGACAATAAATATTATGGAAATGATAATTGTCCATGTACAAAGCTTCATTCCAAAGGTACGATAAACGAGTTACATTAATTTTATTCTTTAGGTGCCATGATGGTAGTCCCTTTTGAAAGTTGTCAAAGAATCCTATGTGTGTGTGTGTGTGAGAGAGAGAGAGAGAGAGAGAGAGAGAATGGGCTTACTGAATTTCACCAATCTTGAAAACATGCAGTGTACTTGAAAACATGCAGTGCACCCTAAAACATAGATGATTTTGAGGAAGGAGTCACCACCACATTATCAGGTATGTCTAATAGAACATGTTTCCTATCGTAACTCAACACCCAATCTTTCACCACAAGCTTTGAAAGGCTGCTAGTTATAGAAAACAAGGATGTTTTCCAACAAAATTTTCTAATTTTTTGCCACGGAAACAAAAAATTGAAAAATGTGTTTAATGTCATATTTTTACAAATAGGAAAACAAAAAACAATTTTTCTGATTTTCCAATTTTCCAAAAAACTGTAAAAACGACTATAATATGTTTTCAACCAATTTTCACTCAGGAGGATCCCATTACCATGCATTAAACTCAGCCCTATGGTCAGAAAAGAAAATTCTGGAGCTGTTTGCAGCTTTGGGTAATGGCTATATAGTTTAAGGAGGAGGATGCAGGCTGAGGGAAGAGAATACAATTTGATTAAAACATCAGCATAATTTTGTTTACATTAAAATGAGCATAATTACCCGTAGTGAAGTGAGTTGCATAGATAGAACATGAACTTCATTCAAAAGGAAAAGATCCAATGGGAAGATAAATGATACTAATATTTCTTCTGAAGGGCTCAAACATATCGTGCTTGAGGTTAGCTTGGCTGATCTTCATAAAGATGAGGATCAGACGTATAGGAAGATCCGATTGAGAGCAGAGGATGTGCAAGGGAAGAACGTACTCACTAATTTCTAGGGAATGGATTTTACGACGGACAAGGTTAGGTCTCTGGTTCGTATGTGGCAAACATTGATTGAAACTCATGTGGATGTTAAGACAACAGACAGCTACAGCCTTAGGATGTTCTGCATTGAATTTACAAAGAAGCGTGTGAACCATCAGAAGCGGACCTGTTATGCTCTGTCTAGTCAGATTCTTCAGATTCGCCTCAAAATGATAGAAATTATGAGGAATCGGGCAAGTTCTTGTGATCTTAAGGAGTTGGTGGCAAAGTTCATCCCGAAGTCTATTGGAAGAGAGATTGAGAAGGAAATTTCAAGCATCGTCCCCCTCTAAAACATCTTCATTTGAAAAGTCTAGATTTTTAAATATCCGAAATTGGATCTTGGCAAGTTTATGGAGGTTCACACTGACTATGGCCAGCTAATGAAACAATGGCGGAGGGGGAAACTGAAGTTGTTGGAGCTTCAGTTGAATGAGATCTTTTGTTTTCCTATAATCAAGTCTAGATGGCTATTAATTTTGGTTTTCTTGATTGTTTTGATTCGGAAGATCATGGAGATAAAAGTTTTGGTTTGCTCAGATTGAGATTACTGTTGGCTTATAATATCTAGATTTATTTCCAGCAATTATGTTTATCGTCAACCTTTTTTACTTCTCATTATTTCTTTGTGACTGTAATTTTAAGTTGCTGGTTCACTTTTTTATCAGTGTTTTTTCCATTATGGTCTACATTCTAGCTATTACGTTTATCGATATTTTTCTTAAGGCCTTTGTTGGTTCATCGTTATCCTGTTGAGTTTCCTGTAACGACTCTGCCCACGCAATGTAGTTAGGCTCAATGAGCAACTGTGATGAACCCGATCACGCAAATAACTTCACATTGTAGAGCATCCAGGATCACTTCGAAGTGGGATTCCATGGCGAGGCATTATGGTGGTTCTGCCGACGAACTAGAGATGATGTTTTTTTAAATATACAGATACATCCTACAGGGACTGAACTGAAACTGAACATGTGCATTGTATATGGTGTGTAGTACACACGTCGATTTTTATTAATCCCTACTCTCGCAACTATACATATAGTAATAGTGTACTCGCTATATGTTTTTTATGTGCACTTCAAAAAAATGTGGTTTAATTAATACTCTTCTTGCTGGAGATTATTGAAGTATGGGATCTTTGTTATTTTGTTTCACGTGGATGATTTAGTTGCATTTGATTTCAAAATAAATATCAGTAAGGCTACACTTATCGGTACTTAGTATCGGGTTAGTACCATACACGCTTTATTATCTTCGTGCCTTTAATGTCAGAAGTTTCATATTTTAATTGTCGAATTTGGTTCGGGTAAGGTTTTTTCATCAATTTTTTTTACCTATTATCATTGTGTCATGTTTTATTTGATTCAATTTTGTGTATAAGTTGTTGGACTATTTATTATTTGTTAAATAAGGGTGAATGAAATGTGAATGAAGGATTATTTTGAACTAATACTTATGTAAACCCTTCATCTCAAAAATAAGTATTTTTCCATTTGTCCATTAAGTTTCTTGGGCCATAAATACATATATGTCCATTTGTCCATTAAATTTCATGTTCGGCTTTAAGAGATAACAATGTCTGGGGGAAGTCTCACATATTGCATTTAGTCTCTACTTTTGTTCTTGCAATATGCATTTGTTTATTTTGGGAAAAATTATGTACCTTTCTTTTTCATGTTCTTGGATAGGCGGATGTTGGCTTGCTTACCACCATATATGAAGAGGTCGCTCCCGTGTATCGAACCCCAGACCAATCGTAGATTCGGCGAGGGCACTCGCCATCGCACTAAGGCACGACTTTATGCTTTTCAAAATCATCAGCGTGCCTTCAGGCACGGGGATACCCTAGTGTATATATATATATATATATATATATAGGGAGAGGTTCAGAAACGAACATAAAAGATGAAGATATTAATGAACCTTAACAAAAAACACCTAACACTCAATAAATTTTAATTCATATGTTGTAATTGGTCCGCATGTGCGGCAACAGACAGCGTGCGATACACCTATTTTTTAATACATCCGTGTGACACGCGTGTCCATAGCCGTTGTCGCATGTCCATTGTCGCTAGTGTGAACAAATTACAACATAGGGATTAAAATTTATTGGATTTTAGGTTTTTTGTTAAGTTTCAGAAAAATGTTCATCTTTTATGTTCATTTCTGAACCTCTCCATATATATATATGTGTGTGTGTGTGTGTTGTGTGAATACCTATGATGTGATTTGTTATGTGAGTGAACATACCTACGTTGCCTGTTACCATGGGAGGTTCCACACAGAGGGAAATCCCACCTTGGAAATTCCAACGAGGTCTGGATTTATGCGCCAGAACATAGAACTTAGGGCGGCCCGCCATGTGCTGTGTATTAGTGGGACTGGCATGTTATTTGGGTATGTTAGGTATGTCTGTATCCCAAAGTTTTAGAACTCTATTCATATCCATTGCGTATTGTTCGATTGAGGGTTCAAGGAGACATTCCGAATCGATAATCCTTTATTGGTATGAGAGGTACATGGACTTGATATCAGAGTACATATGCATCGCCGTGGTCATTCCTGAGGATGCAATAGTTGCATTTATTATAGTGTGATAAATACATACAAGTGTGATTATTCTACTTACGTGTAATAGTAGAAAAGAAAGATAGTAAATATCTAAAATCAACTTAATGGTGATGAAACTTGATTAATGGTGCATTAGCAAAGTGTGATTAACGTACTTATGCGTGATGGCAGAACAAAGGCATAGTGTACATCAAAAAGTGACTTAAGTATGGGAAACTTAATTAAAATCTTTCAATAATAACATGAGCGTGATATTAGTTATTGTAAGTAGCGGTAGCATATTGTATGGGAAGTACATGGGAGATTAACCATTTGTGGTTAGTTAGATGTGGATGTCTAGTTAGGCTGGGTAGCATAGCTAGGTAGGAGATGTTAGGTGTGCACTATAGTTGAGAGGTGTGGAAACTCAATGGGGTGTATGTGGGAATAACTTGTGTATCTAATAGCTAATTTTAAATTGCGATTTAAATACTTGCTAAAGATTTTCAAAAGGTTTTCTTGGGCTCTTACCCATGTCAAATCTACTTTCCAAAACATTTTAGTTGTCCAGTAATAGGGACGCCAAGCTTAATGACTCATTTCAGGGATGCATAGCTGCAGTATTGTGGAGGATTACAGGACTTTGTGTTGACGATTTAGTTATTTATTCCTAGATTAGGATTTCGAATTTAATATTTAATTTGGGCATGTTGGTCCTGCAGTTGACACATTATTTCATTTTTATTCATCGGACAACGTAGTTTCCCTCAGTTTTATTTCTTTAGACTTATGGTTTGAATTTAGTTTGGAATCGATGGTTTATTCGGTACTCATTATTTATCTATTTATTGTGTGGGTAATTCAGACTATTTTAATCGTGTTAATGGTTTGGTTATTGGATTTATATTCCGCATGTTGTAATATTAATGAAAGATAAAACGTGGCACCAGCTTAATTTAACATAGGTGGTTATTAATTTAAGAAGTTTTCGAAAGTGATGCTAAGAATGAAACAAATGTGATTCCTGGTTATTTTGATAAAGTACTGATCAACCGTGATTAAAATAGGCGGGGTGTCACAATTTTATTTTATTTTATAATTTAAATACAACTAGCACTTACTTTCTTTTTCGTTTATATTTGTTTGACAGTAATAATTTTGCTTGCCCCCATATGTCTGCGACTCCATGTTCGAACAATTGAGAGATCAATACAAAACATGGAAGGCATATATCATTAGTACTGTCGAAGGAGAAAATTGCATTATCAAGCTGGTAGAAGTTTGTCGACAACGAGATTTGAGATCGGCAGTTGACATCTCTTCAGTCGGGGATGGAAAACCGGGCCAAAAAGGTCAACGTGTAATACTTCGGGCGTACGTCTTACTCCGAGGTGGAGTACAAGATGGAAAGTTTTTAATTTTATTTAATTTTAGTTTTATGTTATTCTAATTTAGCATTACTTACTAATTCTGCATTATTTCATTACAAGAGACGTGGAGTGGCAGCCGCAATGATAAGGAGGTGTCTTTGAGCGTGGCAGCCGCGATTGCAAGTTATAAAAATATTTTACAATTGTTTCTTTTTTTAATTATATTATAATGTTTTTATAAACTTAACAAATCGTGTACTTTTGTCATTTCAGGCAAGGTTTGAGTAAGTGCACAACTCCCAGTCTAGTGTAGACATGGCATCTTTGTCTACGGATGCACTAAGCCAAATGCTCGATGCAGATCACAAGGGATGGACAAGGGCATGAGCTATCGGGTGGGGAAGTCGAGGCTCATCAATATTGAGACGAACAACAACGGGTTGGCTCGTAAGGTGGACACCCATGGCGATAAGTTAGAAAGTTTAGAGACAATGATCCTCAATTTGTTTGAGTACATGAAGCATCAGTTGGGGTGCACCTCATGTAAGGGCATGAGGAAAATGGTAGACGAGGATGACACTAATCCATCTCTCTCACCCTCACCGTTGATACGCACCCACTCATCGCCTGCATATGATCAATTTGAGACCTTGACCCTCGTCGAACGACCTATGTCAAAAATGGGTTAGGCGAGTGTGTATTTAATAGACCTACAGGGTGGTAAGCCCAAAGCTAGGGGTTTGAGGGGCCAGAACACAAATTCTGGTAGTGTGGTTCATGGACGTGTGCCGCAATATATTGGGGCAAAGGTTCCCGTCACATATATTAGGGTCGAAAAAGATAATGAATCCTTGTGGTTAGAAGACCAATGTGGCGTTCGTCATAGTGAGGGTTGTAGCAATTCATATGTAGTGTGGCCTACTTTCCTCCTCTAACCAATTCAAAAATCAAGACCTTGACATTATTTGTATTATTTTCATTCTTATGAATATTCATTATTGGATATTATTTGTATTTATTTCATTTGAATATTGAATGCTGCTTGGTAACGAAAATTTATTGGTTAATTCATATGTGATTTTTATGAATTTATGAATGTTGCTTGATATATATATTGTTTGAACAGGTTTAAATATGCTATGATAGGTTAAAATATATTGCTAGACAGTTGCAGTGGCCATACTGCCCAACAGTTTTTTTTAATTATGCTCAGAATTGTCAAGGACTTTTACTGTGATAAGTCCGTGACAAATGAAAAAATTTCACGGACTTGTCACGGTCAAAGTTCGTGATAATTTTTATTTGGTCACGTATTTGACCGTGAAATTTTTTACTTTGTCACGATCAAAGTCCATGATAAGTCCAATTCTTGTCACGAACTTTGACCGTGACATGTTCGTGACTAAAAAATTGTCACCACAAAACTTGTCATAGTCTTTGACCGTGACAATTCTGCGTTGTCTCGATTTTTAACCATGAGAAGTTGACAGTTTTGGTGTAGTTACTATGTGATGCTTCCTAATTTGATCCAATTAAAGTTATTTATCACTCTTTATACATCCATAAATTTATATCAATTCAATAATGGGGACATTATCCTTTAGTTTCCAAAGATCTCCCAAATTACCAAATCCAATTCAATTACTATGACTATATTGGCACATGGTTCAAATCCATCCTTTACCAAATTGAACGATTCACTCGTGCTTGGTTTTTATATTTTGATCACAAATTTGAAAGTCAAATACCTTCTTGGTTTTCTTAGTAGTGGACACAACCTAGTTCGATACCCAAACATCTCCCAAAAAATATGCATGATGAGGTCAAATATTTCTCAATAGTTTTTAGGGTAAAAAAAGACATAACCCAATTCCCAATTTTACTTTTACTTTTACGTAAATACAAGTTGCGATGGAATTTCAAGGGGTAATATGAAATTCAGTACAACACGATACTACATCAATTTTTTGTTAAATAGTGCGACTCACTCAAAACTAGTAGGATCATTGACCAAGGTATATTTTATTTTCCCTTCCAATCAGTTCCAACTCCAACCCTAGTCCAAAAATCAGGAAGAAAATAGTTCATAGTGATATACATATTCAACTTTAGCTTGACCAAAATCAAAGAAGTCACTTTTACAAGTTTAATTAATCAACTCGATGATTATGATAACTCACCTAGCTCTTTTGTAGCCTCGTCAAATAGAAAAAAAATCGACAACTAAGATCCAAAATTAAGTTATTTATCCCAAGATTATCAATACCCATATAGTTTGTAATAATGTTTAGTCACGTTCTAAAGGAAACATTACATTCATAAATAGGTAAAATATTCTCCGACAACTTACTATTCATGAACATTGTCGTCACGTGGGTTTATTTTAGTGGGAATCTATCAGTTTGTCAAAACGATAGTTAATTAATGAGAAATTCACCCATTAGTGAAACTATTCATCCTACTTTCTGTGGAAATATATATACATTTTAAAAGAAGTCGATCGATCAATAATTTACCCAATAGCGAAATGTTTCACCCTACTTTCGGTACAATAGTCATGTTTCCATTAAAGAATTTATTTTATAATAATATTTACAAATAAGAACCCCATCATTCAAATGAGGTACCAAACTTCGAACAACACAATAATTCAAAAAATTAAGGATCCTAATTGTAGGGTCTGAGTAGATAGGAATTATAGGGTATTAATTAAAACATTTTAAAAAAGTAGAAAAGATAATTATAAGAACTACTATGTTTCTTCATAATTATTTAAAGAAATGAATACATTATTTAGATCTAATTCTATAACAAACTCTAACTTTTGGTGAATAACTATAACATGCAATAATTCCCTTGAATAATTCTAGTCACAATCCTATCTATAAATGAGGACCTCAACATTAGTTATCATCTCCTATTACAACCATTCCACATTTTTACACTTGTAATACACTATTTAAAACCTTTTGTAAACCTTTTATCATGCATTTGAGTTCAACTAAATGTAAACATCAGTAATCTAAGTGAATATTATTGTGAATTAAATTCAGTTTTGTTGTAATTTCAGTTTTTAATTTACATGTTATATGAGATTCATTCACCATTGTGATGATTCTCCTTTGATCTAATTAAAATTATTTACGACTCATCATACATCGATAAATTAATACATATATTTCAAAATTAGTACCTCATCTTTATGTTCTCAAAGATTTCCTAAATCACCAAATTCAATTATGTCAATATGACTATGTGGACGAATGGTTCCATGTCATGACTTACCAAAATGATTCATTCACTCATTCTTGGTTTTTACATTTTGAAAAAAAACTTAAAAGTCAAATACCTTCTTTGTTTTATCTATGGTGGACATAACATGATTCAGTCCCCCGAACTTCCCCTACAAGATATCCATGATCAAGTCAAATATTTGTCAACAGGTTTTAAAGTAAACAAACACACCGCCCCGTTCCCCATTTTACTTTTATTCTCAAGTAAATACATGGTGGCATGGAAATTTTATAGTTTTATGTTAAATGGTGGAACCCCTTCAAACACCAAAGGATCATTGGCTACATTGAATTATAAGTTCCTTTCTAATGAGTTCCAACTCCAAATCGAGTCCAAATAATGAGAAAAAGTAGTCCAAAGTTATCAACAGAGTGAGCTTTAGCTAGTATATGGCATGAGCAGATATATTAGATAGGGTATGTATTAAAACATTTTAAGAAAAGAAACAAGATTATTTTAGGAAGTACTAGGCTTTTTAAAAAAGGTTTAAATAACTCAATAGATTATTAAGATCTAAATCTAAAACTGGCTTTAGGTCTTCTTTACCTTCTCATAGACATAATAAACGAGGAAGAACATCAATATGAAGAAGTAATTATAGATTTAAATTATTGAAATATACCCATGTCCCTACCAAAGAATTACAAAACTAGTTTCCTAAATTCATCTTTTAGAGCATATTCAATGTTTAAAATGTTAAGACATATCTGTAACCAATTACATCTATTTCCACAACCAACTCTTATTCTTCTTTACCTTTTCTCCAAGACATAGTAAACGAGGAACAACATCAATATGAGTAAGTAAATATAGATTTAAATGATTGAAATATACCCAAAATCCCAAGTAAAGATATGTAAAAAACTAGTTTGATAGCAACTTTTATTCCCTTATAGGTTAATGGTTTGATTGCAACTTGAATTAATCTTATGTGCTAGAAATTTAATCCATCTTCCATGTGTTTTGCAATATCTTTATTGCAATTAATTTAAAGCATAAGCATGATCAACGCATCAATTCCTAAATTAATAAAAAACATGTTGTTTCAAAGCCTATTTGAATAGGGAAATTTTGATCTACATCTTTATCACGAATTCTTGAGAAAGTTGTGTAACACGATTTACTCACTTAGGAGGTTGTTATTGGAGGACTTAAAATAAAATACTGGATGGTTTGATTTATATGATAATTGGGATTCAATAAAAAAAAATTATTGTGTATTTACATAAGATATTCAAGATCTCTTTTTCTTGAACCATAAAGATTTTATCTCTTTCTTTTTACACCGATCTGTGTCGTTAATCTAACGGTGTGGCAACCACAAAATCAAAATGATTTTTTTCAAAAATCTTAACAGCCTCAAAATAAGATATTTCGTGAGTTTTTATATCTTTTGACATCCGAAAATAGTAGAAAAAATTACATCCCCATCCGATCAATGGTTGTCAAGTTATGGCTCTAACAAGTAGATATTATGACCTGTCGCTCATTTATTTGGGCAAATGAAATCATGTGTTCTTAGATTGCTTTTATCCCCAAACCTTCATATACATGAATCTAAAAGTATTATATCAGGGTTTATGTATAATATAACACTTTCTTAACATTTTAATTTGCCTTCTTGATCCTTTTTTTATTCGGTTCCGAATCTAATCCGTGTTGTCGAAACTATTTCGTAAAGATGCATGAAGCAGGTGAATCAAACGATATTCGAATGACTTAAAATTTCTTGAGCCTTTTTCTCTATATGTCAATAATACTTGGCTCCAATTTCATAATTTTGGGCCTCAATCGATTTTACAATATGAGAGCTTTGAAAGAGGCTTTGAGATCTTCCATGCTAGTTCTTTAAGCCAATACATGTCATTGGTGTATGGGCACCAAGGATCATGACCCTACCATTACTTTTAAGTTTTCTTCTCATCTGTATTGATCCTCCACTTATTAGGAGACAAGTGGTTGCTTATATAATCTTAGCACGGGGAGCCAGGAGAAATAGGAGAATAGCTGTCTACAGGATTAGGAATCCTAATTAAACTCAATAATATATTTCATAATTCTATAAATTAATATTCATTCCACTAAAGAATAATTTTTTTACTCTAGTCTACTATCTCAACATTATAATTTCTAGCTCCTCATTATTAAATTCTTAATAATCTCTACAAGTTAAGATTACAAATGCACGTCGATCAAATTAAGTTCTTAGTAGTTATATTTAATTTACCTCTTATAAATTCCTTGAGACAGTTTGCTTAACTTATTTGATATGTCGAATAATTCAATCCACAAGGCAGGTTTGACATCATCAAAACTTATAAGCTACATCAAGAGGTTATCATCAATCACTATACTGAGATATTAATTCCATTCATAATTAACTTTCACCACACGCTAATCACCATTACGTAATCTACCAAGCTGATTGATTCATAACTGAATCTCACCCAATAGATTAAAGTAATGAACAATTGATGCACGTGTCCATTAATTATGTCCGGATGAAGAGTTTAAGCACTAATAATGATCATGAGATATGCATTATCTTATATAGTAAGTATAAATAGAACTATCTCAAATTGGTTCTGTTCAATTCACACAAAGTGTACCAGCACAACAAGTCGAAACTATACAAATTATTTAATCAAGATAGACCTACTAAAATAGTGTGATACAATCCTACTGATGGTTTATTGACGCGACTTAATATTTGTCTCAAAAGTGCATACAATCTAGGCTCAAATGCAAGCCTGTCGCTCAAGTAATAAACCCGGTAAGTCCGGATCGTATCCACAGGGATCGAGATTGCCAAATAGTAATAAGAAAAATTATTAAATCTTGAAATGATTTCGTAAAAGAAACGAAAAGATGATTAAAAATTGGGAAAATTTCTATTAAAAAATTACTTAAGAAAAACAAACTGAAAAGTGCAAAAGAAATTAGATCTGACAAATGGGAGAAAATAGGGTAGGGTACAATCCCTCAATCCTTAACAAATTACCGTATAGAATACTAGAATTGTAAATTAAAATTATTGACTACATCCGGTCTTTATACATTCTAAGCATTACATATATGAGGGATCTAGCCCGCATCATATGAAATCAAAGATAGATATAAAGCGGTGAATGAATCCAGTCTTTATATATTCTAAGCATTACGTATATGAGGTTCAAGCCCACACCATATGAAATCAAAGGTAAATATAAAGCGGTTCTTTCACGATTCAATCAATATTTTAATTTAACCTCTATTTTCTACATAAATAATTTGTCTTGGATTGAGTTCATGTACCCCAACCCTTGGGAATTTAGCTACTCATGATTTGGTTCAAGAATAAATTCACATATAAAATTATGGATCTAACAAACATTGATAACAAATTGCAAAACAATTGAAAATTAAAAATAGAATTGAGATTAAATAAGAGAAGGGAATTTGATACTTGAATTGAATTGAAGAATTGATACTTGAAATCTGCACTAGATGAACTTGAGTCTTCAAACATACAAACTAGGGCTTTTCTAAAAGTATGAAAAACTAAAAAAGGATTTCTAAAAAAAATGAATTTCTCTCTCTAAAATTCTAATCTTCTCTCTAGAATTTGACTCACTCTCTCTAGAATTCAACTCCTCTCGAAAATGAGGTAGGGCTTGGTCTTTTATAGCACCAAGTTGCATGAATTTGGCATAAAATTTCGCTTGTGGCACAAGTTTTCCAAGAGTTGCACTGCATTAAATGCATAATTAATTACAGAAATCCGCACATCCAGACTCTTCATTATCGCGCAACTTCAAAACATCGTAGCTTCTTCACCGTAGCTCGGATTGAGGTGCCGTTTTTTCCAGTATTCTTGTAATTTAGAGCTCTTCAACTTTCTAGTTGGCCCCACCTCCGGACTAAGGCTGAAAAATTACGAAAATTCCCTTCAACTCTCCATTTCTTGGTTTCTTTCACTGTTTTGAGTTCTCCATCGCACTAACTTGCATGAAATACCTGTAAAACACATGAGAAATACACAAAACACGAAATACTTGCCAAAAAAGGTTAGTAGAATAAATAAGAGACAAATCCAAGCTACTTACACTGCACGGGATCATAAAAATACTGAAATTAAGGGGATAAATGTGAAGAATATGTGCCTAAACATTTATTCATCTCCATATAAGATTGTGAACCAGACTTATATTATTCAAGGATCGATGATCTGATCTTTCGTGTGTAAGCCGAACTCTACACATCAAATGATCCATTGTGTAAAATAAAACACACTTATGCATCGATATATAACATAATATGATTCAAATATCACTTGTGATTATTCTCATTGAATAGACATAATATAATTCATTAATGAATCATGACTTTTATTATACAACCTCAATAATCTCCCACTTATACTTAAAGACATGGAATTGTGCATCTAGCAACCATACAACAAACCTAAAGTAAGAGGATTACTAGTTATCAACCAATGTAATCAAAGCCACTAGAAACTCCCATGTGTATAACTTCTTATATAAGGCATCCTATACACTTTTTGGAATCTTAAATCTGACTAAATACATGAGTTAGTAACCTTCAAGTTACATATCTTTTTATTTGGAAACCAAATATATATTCATTAATATTTTTTAGGTACTTGAATATTTATTCTACGAAAACCAATGTTCTATTCTAGATTTATACAAATTCTAAATCTGAAAGAGCGAAATTCTTTCTTGGAATATTGTATAACAAAGTTTTGAAAGAACAATATCAATATCTAACCATTTATCAAAATCGTGAATTTGATTACCTCTCTTACTAGATTCACTTGCAACTAATGGGTTTGACACCATCTTACTGAATCTATATGGTACCAAATATCATAACGTTTCCAAGAATTTTATGTATCCTTGTGAAGGAAACCTTATTATAGTTACGTGGTTTGTTATCTTTGTCTCCAGGGGTCACGATGGGTGACAATCGTAAGAATAAGAAATTCTCCCACTATGACAAAGTTATCCCTTTACGGGTGTACAAATCATGATGCGTTTATATGATTTTCACCATTATGAGAATTGACAATCCTTCCACTACGATAAAGTAATAGAATCTCATACTCATTTTTTTGTGATGTTTTCACCTATACTGGTGGTATGAAAGAGACTACATAAGCCTATTAGACTTTCATTTATTCCGAACATGTTGTCTAAAATATAGATTTAAACATTTATCCTTATTCTAACTTGTCAAGTTTTCTCCTAACATAAGTGTTGCACTACGCATTATATGATGTACTAGAATTCAATTGAAATAAATTCATTATATTTAACGGGAGTAAAGAAAACTGACTTGGAAATTAATCTTGACATATGAGCATCTATATCTTACGAATAACCATCATGAATCTTATCACTTGTGAATGAAACCTAATTCTTCTTTCTTTAAAACACCGCTATTGAAAGTAACTTGTGGCATTATCTTTATGGATTTAATCCGAGCTATTGATATGTAATTCTTAAGTTCCCAAATAGGTAGTTATAGAAATATGTAAATTATAATAAACCAATTCTGATATTTCTTTAGTTATAATACCTCCTGGTCATTTTCCATCTAAACCATATTCATTAACTAGTTAAGCCTCCACTTCCGATCAATGTAAGAACCCACCTTCTACCAATTTTGAATCCATTTGGATAAAATCACCTGGGTATTTGGTGCTATAGATATATTATGGTTCATACAGAGTAATCTTGTCCTTTTAGTGATAAATCATGAATATTATTAAAAAATTATAGTATCCTAAATTTGAGATTTATTTTATTATGATTATCCTCTTTAGTACCAAATATGAATATATTGTTTATTACCATTAACAACACATATGTTATTAAAATAAAAACAAATATCCTTCTATTCTTACATGCTTACAAGAAATCATTTAAAACTAATCTCTAATTATCAAAACTAAGACTCACGTCTCCCACTGAAATTACAAATTTCTAGTAGTAGATATATTCCCCTATCACTAGTTGACTAGTTTCTCGGAAACAATGATTAAGGGATCATGTGTTTACAATCCTGGTTATCATATAACAAAACCATTAAACATTATTTAACTTTTTTTGCAAATAAAATGTATTTACCTTGTTCTTTTAAAGAAGATAAGATTATTAACTCTGACCAGTATTCTGACCGCTTTTAGTGAGCTCACTTCCAATTACATAATTGGCTAACTGTCTTTGAAACCTATCCATTACCTGAATTCCCAACTTAATAGTTTCCGATTTGACTTTAGCTTTTATGAACCTTTCGATTAAGAAGTGAAGTTACTTTAGTAACTTGAATACTTATAAGATATCATGATAACACCTTTTGTTTTTTCACCTCTTTAGATTTCTAGTTCCTTGAGATGAGAAAACATCATCAAAACATAACCTCATAACTAGGGTTATATCAGTCATACTAATATTCATTTAAAGTCATTCATGGTAAGATGCCTAACTATATTCCCTGATTATCAAACATTAGATGTGAGATAATCACTATATTATATGTAATGGTCACTAATTAATATTGATGTCACAATATATCTGAATTAATTAAACAGTCATATTATGTCATACTATTAATCGTTTCCACTTATATTCCATATTTACATACAGAAATCTCATAATATGACTATTCAAGACAACACTGTGAAAATACACATATGCATTTATTTATCGTCAACACTGTGGTGAAAATTATTATTCAACACAAAGAGATAAGAGAAGCACAATCACCAAGTAGAATAAGGAATATAAAATGCCAATCACACAACAAAAGATGTGCGTGGTTCAGCAAATGTGCCTACGTCCATGGTGGTGTAGTTAGTATTATTTCTATATACTACGGAGAGTGATTACAGAGAATACAATATGTCCTTTGCCCCGGACCTAGGGTTTATTATATACATGTCCATTCCAGGGAGTGGGGGTGTTGGACTCCCCCACGTTTTCCATCTTCTCCTAGAACACATCTTAATGGGAACATGGGAGAAGACTAAATCATAATCGGTTAAGACATGGGGAGTCTGAAATTTGGGCCATTTATAATTGGGCTACTCGTCCAGACCCATCTTTCTAGTTTCGGGTACCCAAAATTGCCCCTAAATTTATTAGGCCGTACTTTGGGCTCAATAAATTTAACTAATTTATCATAATGGTTCCTTTGTTCACCGTGCAACTCTTCCAAAGTTCGAGGACTAAGTTTAGGCGGCACTTGCTTTGTGGTCTGTGCATTATGATTAGCAGCACTCAAAAGCTATTCAGAGCAGTCATTTTTCGATCGTCGCTTCAACCTTCTCAGTACTCTCCTATTTTCTGTGAGCTCTAGCGATTCATGTTCTCTTCTCTTAGTCTCTATTCTTATTTCTTTCTTGTCATTTCGGCTCGTGATTCTTCGTCGTTCGAGTCGATCTTTTATCTTGTAAGTCTCCTGTGCCTTCTCTTTGTATTTTCTCTTTAAATTTGTAGTTTTCTAGGGTTTTCCAATGGCAAAGATCGGTAATAGGTCAGTGTCTGAGTTTAGGAAGTTTTATAATATCCCAGATTCGGTAGAGATTGAGTGCGTCCCTCCCCCTAGAAATGTTAGAGAGATAGAGGGGGCTCATTGGATCCATGTTTTACTGTTTTCCCAAGGGGGACTAACTTTTCCTCCCAACAACCTATTTTTGCATTTCTTTGGTTATTTCAACATTGTTCCTCACAGTGTTCACCCAATGTATGGAAGATAATCAATGGTGTTCATAGAATAAATCAGTTATATGGTACCAAGTTAGGGCTCGCCGAGGTCTGCTTTTACTATTCTTTTTCTCGAACTAGTTCTGGTGTTCTCTATCTCAAGGCCAAGAGTCCTGACAGGGTATTGGTAGTAAACCTACCTGATTCCCATAAGGACTATTGGCAAGAGGGATTCCTTGCTAGAAATTGGAAGTTTTCTCTCCAGTTTGAGGGGTCAAGATCTGATAGGTTCTCAATTCCCTTTTATAGGGAAGAATACATAGGTAGACTTTGCTTTGTCCATTCAATTTATTTATTGATTTGTGATCTTTCTGACTTTTCCTATTTTTTCTTCAGCGAGGTCGAAGAACTTGGAACCTGCTCTCAGCGAGGTTCGTCTTTCTGAGTTGACTAAGTCCTGGAATATCAGGGAGCCTTTAGCCGACGGTGAGCATCCCCGGTCTGCTGCTTTCTTGCTCGAGTACAAAAATGTCAGTTCCAGCTTTATAGCGAGGCCGGTAGATAGTATCCATGAATTTGACACCTCTGAAAAGATTGCTACTGATCCTATCTAGTTGGACGAGGAGGAGAGCAGTTCTGAGAGTGACATTGTAGGCGATGCTGAAGGAAAATTTAATGAGGAGAGCTCCAGTGGTGATAGTTCTTCTAACTCAGAAGAGGCTTCGGAAGTCCGAGGCTCTTCAAGCATGTCCAGCAATTCAAGCAAGGAGATGGTTCCTCCAAGGAAAAATTTAATTTGGGATGATGATGATGATGATGATGATGATGATCATGTTCTCCTCTGTCAGAGGTCGAAGAAGCAGAAGTCCAGCTCCGGGCCTGTAGCTACTGGCTCTCGGTCTTCTGCTTAGGAGTAGGAGAAGAAGAGGAAAGAAGAAGAACGAATGAGAGAAAGGGAGAGAAAAAAGGAATAGGAGAGAAAGAAGATGGAAGATAAGAGAAGGATGAAGGAGAAGAGTAGGATAGAAAAAGAGAAAGATGAGGAGAGAAGAAGGATGGAATTGAGGATGAAGGATGGGAAGTTCTTCCTGATGATCGCCAAAGGGTGCTGGGGTCTGATCAATTGGCCCTACAGGCTAGCCAGAGGCTAGCTTTGGTAAGACCTTTTCTTTTCTCCAATGCTTTATTTAGTCTTAGCTACTTCCTTCTCTTAATGTTTTTCTTTGTTTTTGCAGTTTGTGACTGACCTCGCCGTGCTCTATCGCCCTCGCGACGAGCTGATGAGATGGAATAGTAAGTTGGAGTAGCAGAGTACTGCCTTGAAATCTAAAGACTGTTGATGCTGCCCGATCCTCTTTTGACCTGGCCCTCGTCAATTCCAACCGGGAGAGGGATGCGGCAGTTAAAGAGCTGATCGAGCTGAGGAAGGCCTATGATATGGTCTGCTCGAGCAAGTTGGCCGTCATAGAGGAGAATAAGGTAATGGCCGAGCAGTTGAAGGAGAAAGAGTCCCAGGCAGCCACCATCAAGGAGGATTTATATAACTCCGGTTGGGCTGCTGCATATGAAGACGCTGAGTTTCAGATAGGTTACATCAGCCGTCTGAACTTCAAGAAGGGCTAGAACAAGGACCTCTTAGCTACTGGTGTCGATGCTGACTCTCCTCTTTTCGATGAGCATGACCATGGATCGAAGCCAACTGTAGATAAAGAAGCCCCTGCCCCAGCCATCGAAGGCGTTGATTCTGCCTCTCAGACAATTCCTGTCGATGCTCGCCCTGCCCAGGCGACTGAGGTAATCCCTGCAGAGGGGGATGCCTCTATTGCTACTGACAAGGGGAAGCAACCAACTACCTCTGAGCAGCCTGAGGTTGCCAGTTAATTTACTTCTAGGACTATTTTTGTATTTTTTCGTGTAATTTTCCTCTCTTTTTTTCTACTCGATGTACTTTGACCTTTATTAATGAAATGAAAAGGTTTCTCATTCCCTTAGTGTGCTAAATGATTATGCTTTTCCTCGCTCTTTTATGTCTTGTAGTTGATTAATGCAGAAGAGTATATTCCTGCCACATCTCAATTGGGAAGGACCCTTGGTTCCAATGCAAGTCCTCAGGTTCTCTAAGCCTTTGTTAAGTTTTGCAAATCTCTTAGATCAAGGAATCATAAGTATAAGGATCAGTATGAGCTTGTGGCCAAGCTGAAGGACAGGCTTCAAGAGATGGAGGAAGTTGGTGCTTCTGTCCAAGACGAGGTGAATACATTAAGGGCAAGGCTCATGGATGCCTCTGAGATCAATCAGGTCGGGGAGATTCTTCAGTGGGAGAATGAAGCTTTGAATAGAGAGGTCTCGCGACTTAGGGAGCATGCATCGAGCACCTCTCCTACCGTATTGTGAGGTTCTTCCTCGTCGTGATTCGAAACTGGCCCGAGCGACGTTCCTCCTATGATGCGAGGATCTACTCCTCCAACCGTTCTGAGAGCTGGCAGGAATACTAGGAGTTCAGCTAGGGAAATGGAAGAGCTTCGTGGTGAAGTAGAGGAGCTTCATGGTGATGTCCAACGAGCATATATGATTGCTATTGGGCTCCAGAGGGACGTCACATGGTTGAGGCACTTGTTTAAGAAAGGACCTCGACGGGTGTGGGCCGATGGTTATGATCAGGGTTGGATAGATGCCCCTAACAAGGCTGATAGAGTTTGAAGAGCTCGCCTTCATCAGGGGGTGGTTGAGTGCCTTGAGGGAGCTGTAGGTCCCGAGGAACTGGATGCTCTAGTATCGCCTTGAAATATCTCCTTCCACTCGGATGCCTAGCCCCTTCCGGAGAGATAATCAGTGGATACCCATTGATGCCATCCCTTGATAGCTATTGGAGTTTGATGTTAACAAAGTTGAGGAAGAGTTAGTTCCCCCTCACGATGATGGTCGAAGAGCTCAAGTGGCTGATTATCTTGCTCTGAGGCCTCACCCTCACTAAGATTTTACCAGTAGTAACTTTTTATATTATGTATTGAAGTGATGTAATCTTGATGTTTTGGGCGTGCTCGCCGACTAAACATGTATTGTATTTGTTATAAATGTGATGAATTAATATAGAATTTATGATTTGGGCAATTTTCCGACTAAACAAGTGTCTTATATTTTCCACGTTTTTGTTCTAAAACCTTGAGCCTATCTTGGCTGACTAGATTTGTATGTTCGCATTATCAATCAAGTGTCCTTCCAGTACAGTATGCCAACGAGATACCATTCTGCCTCACTTTACCTTTTAGGTTGTGTCGTCACACTCCCTTAGGCCTAAGTGTGGCAATTGGCGAGGACACACCTGGTGTTGGATGCTCTATCCGATCAAGATTTTATTTGACCAAACATTGTTTTGTGACCAATTCTGACTTCGTTATAGTGCCTAAGGATCTCTTGTAGGGCTTCATATATTGCCAAGGGCAATGCTTATAAGGTCTTTCATATTTTCATGATGAAAAACCTAAGGAGGGTAATTTCCCTGCTATAGTGTAATGATCAGTGTGCCTGTTACTTGGAAAGTGTGTGTGGGTTATAAAGTTTGTATATTGACACTTCGTAAAATGCATATTAGTTAACTGATACTTCGTATAATGCAACTGCCAAATAACTTTTCATTAATGATAAGGAGATGAACTTCCAGTTTCTCAATCAAAGATCAAAAGAAGAATCTAAAAATAGAATTTCTTAAGGTAGGTTGCATTCCGCGCTCGAGGTATCTCTCTGCCTTCCATCGTTTCCAAGTGATAGGCTTCTTGTAGGTCATCTCTAGTTATCTTGAATGGCCCTTCCCAATTTTTCCCTAGCTTTCCGTCTAATGGTTTTACTGTGCTGCCCAGGACTTTCCTTAAAACATAGTCCCCAACTCGGAATGCCCTTGGGTTGACCCTCTTGTTATAATGCCTTGCGAGCTGTTGCTGATAGCTCGCGAGTTTTACTAGGGCTAGCTCTCGACGCTCATCGACTAGGTCGAGCTCAGCGATCAATGCTGCATTGTTATGGCCCTAGTCGATAAGGCTGGACCTCATTGTTGGCAAGCCTGCTTCTAAGGGGATGACTGCTTCCATTCCATATGTTAGCAAAAATGGAGTTTCCCCCGTTGCTCGTCATGGAGTGGTCCGTTAGGCCCATAGAATATGTGGTAATTCATTTACCCATGCGCCTTTGGCTCGCTCTAATCGTTTCTTTAATCCGTCGATCACTATCTTTTTGGAAGCCTCGTCTTAACCATTGCTCCGAGGATAGGCCACCGAGCTAAAATGGTGTCTTATTCCGTGCTCGTCGCAGAAACTTCGAAAGGATCCGCTCTCGAACTGCGTTGCATTGTCAGTGATGATGGTTCTGGGGATGCCAAAATGGGTGATTATATTTCTCCATATGAACCTTATCATATTTGCATCTTGGATGTTAGCTAGGGTTTCTGCCTCGATCTATTTGGTGAAGTAGTCAGTTGCGACCAACATATATTTTCGAATGTCGATGGCGGTAGGAAGTGGTCCTACAATGTCCATTCCCCATTGGGCGAATGGCCATGGGCTGGATAGTGATTCTAGGTCACTAGCAGGTTGGTGGACCATAGGGGCATGAAGTTGGCATTTCAGGCACTTGCAAACATACACCGCAGAGTCCCTTTGCATATGTGGCCACCAATAGCCTTCCTTCACTGCTCGAAAAGCCAGGGACCCTCCTCCAATATGGCTTCCACAGATTCCCTCGTGAAGCTCATGTAGGACTTGCTCGACATTCTTCGGGTGAATGCATTAAAGGTATGGACCGATGAAAGATCTCTTATATAGCTTGCCCTCTGGTGATAAGTGAAAATGAGAAGTTTTGACTCTTATCTGGTGGGAAATCTTTTTATCATATGGGAGTGTGCCATCCTTTAGATAGTTTCTTAAAGGGTCCATCCAGCTAGGTGCTGACTCCACTTGGATCATCTGATCCACGTTTGGCGGCTTGCTACTACGGTTAGTGCTCGGATGACCGAGGAAATCGATGGGGATTGTTCTTTTTAGGTTGGAATTGACTGTTGAACTTAGGACTGCTAAGGCGTCAGCATGGCTGTTATGTCCTCTAGGAAATTACTGGACATTGATCTCTTCGAAGCTAGCCATTAGTTCTTTCACTAAGGCGAGGTAAGCTGCCATTTTTTCATCTTTTACATTATAATCTCCACTTATCTGATTGGAGACTAATTGAGAATCGCCAAACACCTGTAAATGCTTTGCTCCCAAAGTGTGCGCCTTTTGGAGGCCGACTATTAAGGCTTCGTATTCTGCTTCATTATTGGAGGCTGCAAATCCAAGCCTAATTTCTTTGTTCAAGGATTTTATCCTTTGGAGTAATTAGGACAATGCCTACTCCTTCCCCCTTTGAGTTGGAGGCTCCATCAATGAAAAATTTCCAGGTTTCCTCCGTCGCGTCATTCCCCGTTTGTCTCGATGCTTGAGGTTAGTTGGAAGGTTGCTCGCCTGTGAATTTGGCTATGAAATCAGCAAGGACCTGCCCCTTGATTGCATTCCTTGGTTGAAATTGGATGTCAACTCGTTCGAGATCGACTGACCATTTAGACAGTCTGCCCGACAAATCCGCCTTCCTCAGGATTGCTTTGAGGGGGTGCGATGTAAGGATGGTTATAGTGTGGGCTTCGAAATAGTGCTTCAGCTTCCTCGAAGCCACTACTAGTGCAAAGCTGAGCTTCTCCAGTGGTAGGTACCTCTGCTCGGCATCTAGTAGGGTCTTGCTCGCGTAATAAATGGGGTGTTAGATTCCTGCAACTTCGCACATTAATGCAGAACTGACAGTGTGGTTGGAGACGGAGAGGTACAAGTACAAGGAATTTGTTTCTTGTGGTATGACGAGCTGTGGTGGGGAACTGAGGAAAGCCTTGAGCTCGTCCAATGCCTGCGAGCAATCTTGGTTCCCACAGACGGTGCCAATTGTGGTGACAATTATTATTCAACACAGAGAGATAAGAGAAGCACAATCACCCAACAGTATAAGGAATATAAAATGTCAATCACACAACAAAAGATGTACGTGGTTCAGCAAAGGTGCCTACGTCCACGGTGGTGCAGTAAGTATTATTTCTATATACTCCGCAGAGTGATTATAGAGAATACAATGTATCCTTTGCCTCTGACCTAGGGTTTATTGTATACATGTCCATTCTAGGGAGTGGGGGTGTTAGACTCCCCCACGTTTTCCATCTTCTCCTAGAACCCCTCTTAATGGGAACATGGGAGAAGACTAAATCATAATTGGTTAAGACATGGGGAGTCTGGACTTTGGGCTGTTTACAATTAGGCTACTCGTCCATGCCCATCTTTCTAATTTCGGGTAACCACAAACACTATGTTCGATTTTTTATCTATCCTTTTAGTTATTATTAGAAGGTATATAAAACTGAGTATGAAATAATTGGAAATTGAAGTTACCATTTAAAACTAGAGAATCACAAAATAAAGGACATATTATGAAACACAATTAACTTTGAATTTTATTTAAAATTGGCTCCCTCTACAAT
This sequence comes from Sambucus nigra, assembly GCA_949130495.1. NCBI lineage: Eukaryota > Viridiplantae > Streptophyta > Magnoliopsida > Dipsacales > Adoxaceae > Sambucus > Sambucus nigra. The sequence continues at coordinate 407,538,297 of OX422209.1, read as the reverse complement.
TTAAACAAAATCTCCAGCATCTCAATTACCGTTTGAATAGCATTCCTCTTTCAAGAACCAACTACACATAATCACACTAGGCAGGGCAATTCCATTAATTTTACCATCTAAGGAAAGACTATGCCAAATAAAATTAATAGTTGACACTTTGGTCCCAGAAAATAATACCATTCCTCTTTAGGGAACCTATTATAATTGAGTGTCTAAGTGTATACCACCAACTAATTTTAGACCATCCTATATCACATAGACTCCTCCTTTAGAGGGGGGGGGGGGGGGGGGGGGACCATATGAATATCAACCCAAAATTAACCATAAAGAAATTTGCCCTAGTTACGACAATAATTAGTATTCCTCTTTGAAGGCGTTCTTGTTATTGACAACCTATAAACCGTTGGTGTAGAGCGTGGGATTTTTTTGTGACAAAATCCCTCTCCCACTTAATAATTTAAAAGTTTTGTTAGGGTTGTCAAAAAGAGAAGTTTAATTTTAGTGTTTTAAAAAAATACAGGGTAACTGACGCATATTAAAATGTCACACCCTGCTTTTTGGTATAAATGTACAAGAGAGTATATATAAAGCAATGCATTAACGTTAAGATAGCAAGAAAAACTTTATTCATTATAAAAATAGTACCATAGTGTATTACCACTTCAGGGGTGAGTTACATTTTCTTATCAACTTGAACTATACAGTAGAAAGTAGAAACGAGCCACTCCTTACTCACATCTATCTTAGTCTCCACCCATACAGTCACGTACATAAACAAGTGACTGGTGTTTGTGTCTAAAGTGGAAGATATACTGTAATCTTTATCCTAGACCATCTGGAGGAAAAAGGAATTATCACAAATATGCTAAGTAGGGTTTACCAATTTTATAGCAAATATCTGTATAAATGAGAGGTGGAGTGTATATAGAATTCAATGTTTGTCAAATGTAAATGATGCATTAAATCAAGGAGTTTGAACTGATAATCCCATACTTACAAGTTTATTTTAAAGACAAGTAAGGATTTGTGAACAAATAATCCCATACTTACCAGTTCACTAAGGGTTATAGAATGAAATAAGCCATCAGTAAAACCAAATATTAATTAATCCAAAACCTTTGGTTAATAACTGTCTAGGCAGACAATTAAAATGGCATGCATATGTATGTAGCTAAATTCCTGGCTCTCAAGCATCCGAGATCATAGGCCAAGTAGAAAAATTTCTTGGGAACACACAATGGCCTACTCCCTTGTTATTACTGATGCTTTTATAAGAAATAATAATGCACAAAAGTGTAGGGTGAACTGAATCATTAAAGTAAATTTTTTTATATAATTTATTAAATGAGAAAGGTTAAATTTGATCTGATTGATCACAATTAAAAAAATTGAGTGATATAATAAAATATGAGTATTGTAATTTCTGCACTTTCTTGGAATAAAATTGGGCTATCATAGAATGATATCAGTAGCAATTAAGAAAATACATAATATCTACTAATGTAAGAGGTAAAATGACCTACTTACTCGGTGTTTTGAATTGCTTATGGATCAAAAGAGGATATCAGGAGGAGATAGTACTTGATTATATATATACAAATGTTTGGCTGAATAAGTATTACTAGAATCAAGGTTGGTTTTGTTCAATTTATACCAAAACCCCTGTATTTTAAAGTTTCAAGGGTCTAGTTGTAAATAATTTAGGACTTTGAAATCTTAGACATGGGGTTATATTCAATCTTTATAATTCATCCTGGAACCTCCAAAATGTATTATGCCTTAAAGAAGAAATATTGGTGGCCAAATATGAGAAATGATATCGAAAATTTTGTAACAAAATGTCTTACTTGTCAATAAGTAAAGATAGAGCACTAACATCCTGTTCGACTCCTTCAACGCTTACCAATTTTCGAGTTGAAATGGGATCATATTACCATTGATTTTGTCATTGTACTATCTTGTATGTCCCAAGGATATAATTCCATTCGTGTAATAGTGGATTGACTTACCAAATTTTCCCATTTTCTAAAAATGAAAACCACCGATTCGTTTCAAAAACTCAGTAAGCTTCACTTATTAGAAATTGTCCGATTACATAGAATTCCTTTATCCATATTTCCATGTGGAGATTCCTACTTTTTAGAAAAATTTTGGCAAGAACTTCAAACTACAATGTGTACTAAACTTCATTTCAGTATTGCATTCCACCTTCAAACGGATGGACGGTCAGAGCATACAATTCAAACTCAATAATTGGAGTGAATATTTACCCCTTATTTAGTTTTCGTATAACAACAATTATCAGGAAAGTATTAAAGATGCCCGGTTTTAAGCTTTATATGGAAGATCCTGTCATTCACCCACATATTGGATAGAATCAAGAAATAATCAACCATTTGATCTTGAGAAAATCCATGAAACCCCCAAGAAGATATACAAAATTTGAGAAAGATTGAAGATAACCCAGATAATTAGGAAAGTTATGCAGAACAGTGCCGAAAGCCTTTAGAATTTTAAGTTAATAATCGAGTATTTTGAAAGTTTTCTCCTCGAAAAGGACTTTTACACTTAGGAAGGAAAGGAAAATTACCCACAAGATATATTAGACCTTTTACTACTTCTAATCGTATTGGACCTATAGCTTACCAATTAGAATCACCTGTGGAATTATTCAATATTCATAATGTATTTCATGTGTCCCAGTTACATCAATATTTTTTTATCCTTCCCATACAATTTCATGTCAAGAAATTTATGTTCAACCAAATCATGAATTTGAAGTACGCCCTATTCGAATTTCGGTTCGCCAAGTGAAACGTCTCAGAAAAAAAGGAAATCTCCTCAGATAAAGTACTTTGAAAAAATTAAAATCAGTAAGAAGCCATATGGGAATCTGACCAGGCCTGAAAGATCGATATCTTAATCTCTACCAAGGTAAATTTGAGGACGAATTTTTGTCAGTAGGTAGATTGTAATATCCATACTTAAACTAAAGATACCCTAATTTGAATTTCATTTCTCCTAGAATGTATAAACTCAAACATATTCGAAAGAAGGATTAAACTACTCTACAAAACCTATAAATTGCTAAATTAACCATATATCCCTAAAGTTTCAATAATTGCAAATTAGACCATGAAAACTTCAAATTAGCATAACTTAACCTATACTTAACCCCTTGACCCCAACTTTATATCAAATGGATCCTCTAGACTTCAATTAATTATAAATTATAATATCATCCCCTGTAACTTTCTAAAAATATAAAAGTATCCCATAAATTTTACAAAAAATACACTTTTGAGTTATATAAGTATATATCTTATCAACCAAGGACCAAAAACAAATTATTTGACAATTACATTAAACCTCATGTCCACCTAAGTCTCCATATAAGCACAAAATGACAAAAACCACATGTTTGTACCATGCAAACATGCTAAAATCAACCTCTCATTCAAACCAATCAGACGCCTTGCTCATGTACAATAAAAACGCCACGAGATCAGCCCTTAAACCTCACCTCTTCAGTAGATTAAAAAACTCGAATTTTCTCTCAAAAAAGATAACCTATCATTTTATGCATTACATTCAGTTCTTTCAATTCCAAACAGGTTATTTGTTGTTATAATGCTTAAATAAATCAAAATAGTGAAACTTTACATGTAAAACAACCCTAAGTGAAGAAATGTAAAAATTCACCATTAAAGGTTGAGCTTTATGTAACACCCCGCGCAATCTGACAAGTGAGGTGGCTAGTCGCCGCTACCAAACCACGTCGGGTGTCACTAAATATGTAATCATTCTTAGCATGTGACAAATAAAAATTATTCCACAAGAAAATAATTAAATTGATCCCAATAAATAACCATTCAAATAATAATAAACACCCATCACCATTCGAATCTCTAAATAAATCCCATCTCCAATAAATATAAATCCAAATAAAAAGATCCAACTTTGAATACCTGAATAAAAACCATGAACAACTATGGAGCCGAGTGGCCCACCAAATTCATAAGTAAAGTCTCATAATAAAAATATGACGAAAAGGAAAATAATTCTAAAGTTCAAAGAAACTAATAAATAAACTCCAGTTGCACGTCCAAAAGATCTTGAATAACCCCTATGTAGCTGGTCCAACGCTAAACCTGAAATGCTAGTTAACGCAATGGGTCAGAGCCCACCGCATGAATACCAGCTACTCTCCCCAATTAGGGTCCGTGAACCCAGACAGTAGCATCATGCATAATAAATATCACAACATAATATTTTAAATTAAACAAAATAATTAATTAATGCGAATAAACATAAACTGCCAGTATCTAACACAGAGCTCAAGCACCCTAAAGTTTAAGCCCAAATATTCCATTAGCATTATTATTAACAGTATTCTTCTTATCCTTAATTATTTTAATTATTTAATTAATTTAATTCGTGTGACACCAATATGGTCAGTTGACCCCTTATTGGCCTTGCACACACTATTGGCACGCTTAAGTTCTACACATCACACCCATTCCCCCTTTATAGATAGTCAACTAATATTCTGTCAATTCTTCACATGCTCTAAGGTTTTACGCACGATACATCACTATAGCCCGTCAGGTCATTTAACTGTCATGATGCCAACACACACAGACACCTCGCTATAGCCACTCATCCCATTTAACTATCAGCCCTGCACATACTCGCGCTGTAAATTCATTTTAATACCCATTTACTATCTTACGACTTAATTCTCAATTTGTCATTTTCTCATCATCTCATTATTTTATTTTAGCCCCACCCTATTATCGAACATAAACCTCGAACCTACCCCTAGTCCTATACCTAGAGGTCTCCAAAATACAACAACATCCTATCCTATTTCGTAGGATCAATTTATATAGTTAATATCTTCTTAGTCTCACACTTAGGTTATCTAAATTAATGGAATGACACCAAAATTCATCCCCACCCCAGAATATGTCATCCGTAAAAATCTACACTAACTTGTCCCACCCTGACAAGGGTTAATTGCGACAAACATACCCACTAGTCACATACCTAGCAATTATTCCTAAAATTAATGTGAGAGCATCCACCCAAAAATCTCATCGTCCCTGCAATAATGATTAAAATCGAAATGATAGTCGTATAAATCCAATTAATCAACAAGTACAAAATTTTCATGTAATCACAATTAATCCTTAATTTAATTTTATTAAATTCCTCGTCATAATTAATGCAATAATTTTATTTAGTAATTTATGACTTTCAAAGTCATGAAAATTTACGGAGCACATAAAAATAATTTATGAGTATCATACTAACATTAATCTCATAAAATTTTCCGAGTCCCTATTTTTTTTAACAGCGAAACCGTGGATTTTCTATGTGCAAACCTACCCAATTAATACCAAAATCAAGTCTCTACCCAATGCACACAAGGTTTATGATTATTAATAAGAAAATTTCGTAAAAATTGTCCGAAATTAGTTTTCCCTTTCTCTAATTAAGGTTGCTAATTTCTTTTAAGAAAAATATATGAATTAATATTTAGGTGACATCTAAAATGTGTGATACTAAAGAGAGAGAATAGAGATATTCAAGCCTAGAAAATCATTTCTTGAAAATTCTGAATACTTGGTTGCATTTTTCTCTGAAAAATAAGCAAGTTTCGTTCTTGGACCGTCTTAAAAATATATAGTTTAGACCTCCCAAAATATGATTGAAGTTTTGTTTAATAGGGTTTTATAGTTGAAATATAAGGGTCTCAGTATTTTGTTTTTTGTAGGAAAGGTACGCGACCTTTTAACAAAAAGGGTCAAATTTTTTATTTGAGGTGAAATAAAAAGAGTCCTAATAATTTCCAACTCTCAAAAGGTTGAATAAAATATTAAAAAAAATATATATTAACAGAGCCAACCCATGCGCGTCCCAAACAATATGGACACAAATAACTCAAACATTCTGTGTGTACCTAACAACATAGAGGCTTCGACTCACGCCACCTCCTTACTCATGGAACAAACAATAAGGAATGAATAAACAAATATAAAAAAGAAGGCCCTAAATGATTTGGAAGCCATATGCCCCTAAGAGAAAATAAAAAGATATTTGATGATTTTTTCATCCTCTAGCATGGGTATAAAAGTTCTAATTGATATAATACTTGTTTTTAACAAAAGGCCATCTCTTTATCATGCCAAAAATCAAATTTTTGGATTTACAAAATTTATAAAATTAAGAATTTCTCCTTCTGTAGCACTAAATTTCTAAGTCACTTGATAACAAACTCAATGTATTAATGTCTATTCAATTATAAAAAAATTTGAATCCCCATTAAAATATTTTATATTTAATCAAATTTCGATAAAAGACATATTTTAAATTTTAAATAGTCCACCTTTTAATTGTCAAAAAAATTTAATTCCACCAAAAATATCTATTCGACTTTTTAATTTAAAATGCGTTATTTAAAGTTTAAAATCACGGGGTGTTACACTTGTCAACTTCAATATAATGAACTAAGTTTTGAAGATATGTATACATTCATTAGAACCTCACGAAGTCTTGTGTATTGATCAAAACCCACAAATTTAAACAACAAGCTTTAATTCATAAAAAGTATTTTCTAAACAAGAAAACTCAAAACTTCGTATTCTCCTTGTGTAATCAACCTCAAACCTTGAAATCAAAACTAAACTACTCCTTAACATAGTAGAAACCAATCCTTGTTCATATAAAATTCTCTGACATATTCATAAATGCTACGAATATTATGTCAAAAAAAAAAAAAAAAAATAGTCATGGAACTTACTGTATACTGAACCTCAATCCACAAAACCTATATATTTGGATTCCTTATGAAATTTTAGGTTGAATTTGTTTAGAAAATATCTTAAATGGTTTATAGATGAAGGAGATATCTTCGACCAAAAATCTGAAACCCTAAAGTCAAAAATCAAGAGGTTGACGATGAACTATTTGACCAGGAACTTTGACCACGCATGTGATGGCGCGTGACCAATAAAAAATTTCTAAATTTTTTTCAATGTTTTATTTTATTTTTCTTGTAAAAATGGTATAAGGTAAGGATTTATTTAGACAAGCCTAGCCAAAGTTACGAAAAAATAAGGTTTGAAGGTTTAATTTTTTTGTCTAAATTACAAATTGACCCCTCCCGACATTTTCACCTTATGAATTTTAACCCCAAACTTTGTCTATAAGTACTTTAAAATATTTTAAGTCAAAATGTATTTACAGGAAAGTTCAAATATAAACCTAAGTCCAAGGTTTAAAGTCCCAAGTCATTTACAATTAAACCCCTAAAACATTAAAATACACAGGTTTTGGTATAAATTGACCAAAACCAACTCCAATTCCAACAATACTTATGCACCCAAATATTTGTATATAGATAATCAAGTACCAACTCCTCCTGATATCCTTTTTTGATCTATAAGAAGTTTAAAACAAGAAAGTAGGTCATTTTACCTCTTTAATAGTAAATTATGCGTATTTTCGTAACTACTGTTGATATCATTCTATGATAGTCTAATTTGATTCCAAGTATATGTAGAAATTACCATACTCATATGTTATTATATCGATCATTGTTTCAAATATTTATTTCAAGTATGTGTAGAAATAGGGACCGAGTCCAAGTTTACCGATACTGTGCCACCACCAATAAAATACTTCGGGACGTTGCAACACATAACCACACCACCGCTCCATGTTTCCACGAAACCTAGTATGTCTATGAAGTGTATTATGGCACTTCCGTGCGATGTCGTAATCACTAACGCACACTCCATGGTCCCTCACAACACAATAAGATTCGACCAAAACATTTCAAATTGTTGTCTGACAAATGTGATTCGTCCCTAAAATTGTCTTCGATGACCAACTCATCAATCGATGTAGATTTTGACGAACCAAAAACAATTCCATGTAATAATTACAACCATATCTAATGATATAAAATTAAAAAATAATTATTAAAACCCAATCGAAGATCGAAAAATAACTACGCATAAACTATCGTAGGATCTAATCACCTAAAATTAATAAATATGAATTGGGCCATAATAGAGGGACGAAACTTATGAATTTCTGCAAAAAAAAGTTAGATCGTAGATCTAGCATTCATTCAATATTAAAAGTAAATCGATTAAACCATTTTTGATAACAAACAAGCAGTTTCCAATTATCATGTAAAACAAACTCCTGGTCTAATACCAATCACTAGAGGACTTAAAATAAAATACTGGATGATTTGATTTATATTATAATAAGTATTTAATAAAAATCTAATTATGATGTATCTACATAGGAGATTCAAGATCCCATACCTTTGCGGTTCCTTCTGGCTTGAACCCTAAGAATTTAATATCTTTTGTTTTTCGCCGATCTATGTGATAAATGTAACAGCGTGGCAGCCAGAAAATAAAAATGATTTTTTTCAAAAATCTTAACGCCTCAAAAAAATGTCATTCGTAAATTTTTATATCTTTCGGCCTTTGGAACCCGGAAAAAACAATTCATCCCCATCAAATCAACAATTACCAAGTTTTAACTCTAATAAGTAGATTCCATGACATGTCATGCATTTGTTTGGCCAAATGAAATTGTTTGTTCTTGAATTTATTTCATACGCAAACCTTCATACCAATGAATCCAAACGTATTACATAAGGTTTTACGTATATTATAACACTTTCTTGAAAATTTAATTTACCTCTTGATCGGCTCTTGATTCGACTCTTAATCTAATCTCTGTTATCGGATCTTCTTCGCTAGTCACTATTTCGTAAAGATGCACGAAGAAGGTGAATCACACGATCTCCGAATGACTTAAAATGTCTTTTGCCTCTTCCATTATATGTTAGTAACCGGAGGTTACAATTTCATAATTTTTGGACTCTCTAATACTCCGTAATCGATTTTACGAGATGAGATCCTTCAAAAAGATTTCGAGACCTTTCATGCTATTACTCTAAGACAATACATGTCATTGGTGTATGGGCACCAATGATCACAATCCTAACACTCTTTTATAGGTATTTTTCTGATCTATATTTATCCCCCCGCTTATTAGGAGACAAGGGGTTACTTATATAGGCTAGCACAGGAACCCATAGGAGAAATAGGAGACTAGCTTACTAGAGAATTAGGAATCCTAATTAAACTCTATAAATAATTCCATAATTTTATAAATTATTATTCACTCCACTAACGAATAATAATTTGACTATAATCTACTATCTCAAAATTATAATTTCGAGCTCCTCATTATTAAATGGTTAATAATCTCTCCATGTTAAGATTAAAGATTTTCGTCGATTAAATTAAATTACTGATAATTATATTTAATCGACCTCTTATAAATTCCTAAAGATCGTTTTCTTAACTTATATGATATGTCGGATAATTAAATCCACTGGTCAATTATGACAATCAAAACTTATAAGCTACATCGAGAGGGTATCATCAATCTATATAGCGAGACATGGATTCCATTCATAATTAACTTTCACCATACACTAATAACCATTACCCAATCTACCAAGTTTATTAATCCATAAGTGAATCTCACCCAATAGGTCAAAGTAATGAACAATTGATGCATGTGTCCATCAATTATATTCGGATTAAGAGCTTAATATCTCATATCAACCCTGAGATATGCGTTATCTTATGTAGTCCGTATAAAGACAATTATGTCAAATTGGCCCCATTCGATACACACGAAGTGTACTAGAACAACAAGTCAAAACTACACCATTTCCTGTAATCAAGAGAGACTAACTAAAATAGTGTTCTACAATCCTACTGATGGTGTGTCGATCTCCATTTAGGATTGTGAACCATACTTATATTCTATAAGGACTAATGATCTGATCTTTCATGTGTAAGCTGAACTCTACACACCACATCATCTACTATGTAGAACAAAAGATACCTATTCATAATTATATAAAATAATATGATACAAACATCACTTGTGAAGATTCTCATTAAATAGACATACTAGAATTCACCAGAGACCCATGACTTTCAGTATACAACCCCAACAGTTGTATCAATTCCTTTTAATTTAAGAATATGTCACCGTAGTAAGTCATTATCTTTTCATTTTAAATAGGTTTTTCGGGATTTAGGATCAATTCTAATATGGAGAGGTTGTCTAAAACGTGGTTGCTCAAAACTTACTCTGACAGATCCGTCAAGGTACCCTTTGATAGAGGCTACATTTACCACATTATTTTGGAATTTAGGGGGGGGGGGGGGGGTGATTTTCATTTCTCAATTTAGGGAATTGAATATTTAAGTAGAGGAATATATATTCACACACACACACATTATACGATACATTTTGACCCAAAATATACATATACATTAGCAAGATAAATAAATTAAGTGGTCAAAGATCTCTGAAACACTTGTTAATGTTATAGTTCTATTCTAGATCAGCCAAATACTTCCATTACCTGATTCATTCTCCACATTGATGGTTTTACTAGAATCCTTTCCCAAGCATCTAGTAATTCTGGTCGCCTCTCCACTCATAACATTAGTTTCCACGAGGCCAATCAAATGTAACTCTTGTTCTTTTATATAATCATTGGCCTCTCACTACTTATTGAGTTTATCGATCTTTCGAATATTCCATATAATGATGTTCATTTGTAACTATTGTTGATCTTACATTCTCATTGCACTTTAATGATGTCTCTAGTTTTTTCTCTTGTGTAACTTTATTTGTCCTTTTTGTTCTTTTCCCTTAGCTTTTCCCCTCCCTTATTTTTCTTAGAATTTGACATCTTTGATATGTTTATCATTTTCTAACATACTCTATAAGTCCCCCTCAGTCACTACCATAGTTGAACCAATATAAACCCTCTCTTTTGGATCCTCATTTTTATGTTCCAAACATCTCTCCTCGGGAGATATCTCCTACGTCGGTTTTTTTACCCAGACACTCATCCTGAGAAATATCTTTCAGTTCAATAGGTTTCGAATCAAGAATCATTGCTTCTTTTTGTTTAGGGTCCTCTAGAACTGCAAAACGGTCCGGGTTGGTTGGATTCAGTTGGGTCATTCCACTACGAGAACTAGTGTCCAACTTCCCCTATTCCCATTATCATTAGAGGTATGTGACCCCATCAACTCAACATTTTTTCAAATAATACCCTTACTCAATAGAGAAATTCAAAAAGGAGAGCAAGGACATCTGACTACTACTAAAACTTATACTACAAGGACACATTATATGATTAAGAATTGATGTTGCATATTTCCCAGTGCTGGCAAGTTTAACCGGTGCATTCTCTCCAACAAATCCTTTAATCAATGTTAAGTTTAACTATGAGTCTTTTCATCCCATGACTGACTACTTACTGAAAAAATTGTACAGGAAATGATAATTCATACTACAGCAATTATAAACACTCTCACTCCTCTCTAACTTTGATCGACTTATAAGAGAAATGACATAGATAAGATCATTGCTTAAAAAATTTCATTGTACAATTGATCTCAGGATTGGATCCCAATAGTAGCTGCTCTTAAAATGTGCTTTATGAAATCTAGTCTACAATAATGAAAGTATAATAAATTCCGCCGATCGAACAAAAAATTCTTCTTAGTTACTTTGTTTACTAGACAGAAGTGTTTTTCACCTTCACAAACTATCTCACTACTCAGTAAGATCTGTCTTGAAAGCTACAAGCAATAGTAACTTGTACAAAACTTTAGTATTTCTCATTAAGGGGTAAGAAGCAACGATTTGTGCAAAAGTCATTTTGAATTAGCGCATCCGTTTTCTTCATTGTTAGAACTTTAGAAAGATTTTAGGTCCTTTAGAGTTTAGTAATAAGATATATAGGTCTTTTCTCCCTTGTTAGGGACCATATAAGGCTTTCTACCATCGGCAAACAAGGGATGTATTAAAAGTCAAATGGATCTTTAAGAGAAAGGGACCCCAACGGTAATAAAGTCTCACTCAGGGAATCAATGGATAACACACATGGATACTGGGGTAGGGGCATGCCTGATAGTTTAAAACATATAAAAATTCAGAAACAGTGAAGTTTAGGGACAACACATAAGGAATAGGACCTCCAAGCCTCCATACTAAGAAGTTCACAAGTAAGGACATGCGAAACACTTACCTTTCCAACTAAGTCCAACATGAGGAACCTTTGAATGACAATGTGTTTCCTCATCCGCAAGCGGTGGCCGATAAGGCCCTTTTCTATAAATATCTTGGGAAGAAAAGAGGACAAAACTTGTTCGGTAACATTCTCTCGAAGGTAGGAATTTACCAAAGACAATGATATTATTGTATCTTAATTACACATTTTGTGGGGAGCTAAATATCTTATTCTTATGAATGGACTATGTCAATATAAGCTAGGAGCAAGGATTCTAGAAAGTGAAATTCTATATTTCAAGTGGAATTCAATATTCCTAAAATGAAAGTGAAAGTGGAGTGAAATTCCTCACTAGAAAGGGTCCAAAGATGTTTAAGTCCAGTTCTAATCAATTTATAAAACTGAAGTTGCATCTTCCATCATCGAAATTGATATTTCTTTAAGTTTGTTCTTCTTTTCTCTTTTGAGAGGAGTTCTTACGACTTGATGGGATAAGAAATTGGGTTTTCTTGATATTTATCTTCCCTCGTATTAAGTAAATTAGTTCCAGATTAAAACTAAACCCAAGTGAGACTGTACTTTTAGTATAGTAACAATAGGTGCGAATATAGACCCATTAACTATCTAGTTAGGATTACATCACTTTTGAAGATAGTGGGTGGAAGACTAAAAAGTTAAACACTACTTTATCGTTAGCTTACAGTTAGTGAATTTAAGCTCATTTTTATGTGTTCTACTTTTAAGGAGTCATGAAAATATTTAAACACAACCTATGAAAGTACCTCCATACTTAATTACTTTTAGCTTAAATGGTTGATGACATGTTTCAAACTCCTTACCATAAAGGAGAAGAAATATTTTGACGAATTATATTCTCAACTTAATGCTGTAATTAGTTTAACATTTTCTTTGGGAAAGGTGATTAAAGAGGATTTCATCGACGATAATATATTTATCATCCTTACATATATGTTTCATGGAAAGGAAGATTTCATTATTGAGGTCTGATTTATTGTTCAAACTCCTACGATGGTAGATGAGTTAGTGGGATAAATTCAAACCTATGAGGGTAGTTTGAACTATTACCAAGGACAGCCAAAAAAGAAAAAGAAAATATTTGAAACCAAAGTCTCATGAGTTATATCCTTATAGTTATGTTGATGTTAATGAAGATGATATGATCTCTCTCACTAAAACTGTTTTCAAAGAATTTGGAAAAAAAGTTTGAACTAATTGTAAACGAAAACTCCTATCCACCTAGCTTTGAAACCATTAAAGGAACTAGGGAAATGACTTATGAATATTCCAATGTTATCACATGTTACAATTATGGAAGTAATGTACATATCCAAGTAATTTCATTCAAATCGATTCAAGATTGTGGAAAAAATGCATAGAAAGACACTTTGGGTGATAATAATTCGTACTCGGATCAAAATTCTCCTAAAATAACTTTTTAACATATATATTCTTGGAGAGTTTGGACGAGTTAGATGATTTGGAGGATTTTTATGTTCCATTTCCAATTCACAATGCAACCTTTTCAAGTGAAGATGGAGGTGTGGAAGACGAGATCAACATTGTTTATATATTGAACATAATAGAGCTTTGTTGAGTAAAAGTAGTTTCAATGGTATACTTAAAAAGTAATTTTCTGTTAGAAACTTATGTAAAAAGTCATTTTTTTCAAGGAGGCTAAGTAATTAAGGAAATATTTACTAGAGAGTGAAAATCCAATATGGAATTAACGGAAAAAATCAATTTTGTCAGGATTGAGTTATTATTTGTATCCACATTGAAGTATGATTTATGGATAAGTCCTAAAAGTTTGGTAAGATAATTTTTGGGTGTAAACATTCGTCAAAGATAAATTAGGAATATGGATTTTTGTGAAGCCTAATCCACTAATGTCCATCCTATATTTATGAACCCTGCATCACAACCTATTTTACCACCTACATTATAAGATTAATCTTCAACCACCTCAGCTATAAGGAATAAAGGAAAGGCAAAGTTCATTTTATCATTTTATGATAACTATATTGAAATAGCATATAATTCACGTAGAACTAAAACCTTATATGTGTAGTCATAATGAACGTTTAAATTGAAAAATCTACAATTTTCAGTAAAATAAAAATAATGGGTATGAAGAAGTTAAGATTTCCTGGAAAATATTTTTATGGGGAAAACAACCATGTTTGTTCCACCGAAAGTCGTGTCCAAAACCTTCATACCTCGTACACTAAATAGTTGTATTTGGAAGAATGTTTGTAACAGCCTGTATTTTTTATGATTTAAATAATTATGGGACTAATTATTATTGTTGAATTAATTAAATTATAATGTGAGAAATTAATTGTTAGTTAATCCAGATTACAATAATTATTAAGTAACGTGCCAAGGGTTAATATTTATTGATGAAAATTATTGAATATTATTATGTGGACATGTAATATGGAATTAGGAAATTTTATAAATTGTCGAGAGTGAGAAATACGACAAGTTGGTATATTAAGTCGGGACGTGCGTGTGAGTTGCGTCGGGACTAATTTAATGGATTAAAGAAGTAAATTATTTTTAAGTAACTCGTATGGTCATTTATAGTGTTCCATTAAGTCTGGTTGGGTCGAGATTGTCAGAAAACTCTACTCGGGTATTTTATTTGGACTCCTAAATATTTTAGGCCTAACCGACACCCCGTAGGGGTATTTTTGTCCTTTGGATTTTTGGGGAATTAATATGGACGAAAATTAGAAAAATAAAACGGAGAGTACGTGGGTGAGAAGAAGTCTGTAATTTTCTAAACCTAAGAGAGAGGGATACATAACCACGGAGGAATATAGATAGAAAGTGCATAGGTGTTCTTAGTGCAAACTCAAGATTTCACACCACAAATCCCACCAAAGCGTAGATCGGAAGATGAGTAACAAGGATATACAAATTTCATCAGCGGTCCATAACATCATAATTGAGGCAAGTGTTTATTAATTGCTTTTGATTAACAATAATTATGCTCATGTTAATATAGGAATCAAATACATGATGTAGAGTTCATTTAAGTGAATTTAGAGAATTTAAATCATGGATCAAGAGTTATTTTGATGAAGAATTGAACCCCATTGCATGTAGAATATAAATCCCAAAATTTTACGTTGAAATGGAGAAACGAATTTGAGTTTTAATTTAGAGTTACGCATACAATTTGAGAAATAGGGTTCTTGATAATTAGATTAGTGATTTCAAATTTTAATGAGGATTAGTGATGATTTAATGATGATATATTGTTGGAAATAATAAATAGATGTTCGATAGTTGATTGGAATTGAATGATTTGTGTTTGGACTGATTATTTTGGAGGTTTTAGGCTTAGAATGGTGGAAACCGAAACTTTTAAGCGTGTAGAACGTAACAGTTCTGGTGGGGAAAAGTATTGCTCAATCTCGTTTCAACAAGATTGAGATTTGTTCAAATGAGAAAGGATCTCGCGAGATTTCATTCAAACGATATCTGACCTGGTTCGAACGACAGGTCCAAAACTTGGAAAATTGTAATTTTTGCCCAATTAGGTTTCAGCAGTTGTTTTGAGATAGGGAAATGTCAATTGGTGATTGTAGCATAGTGCAGAATTGCGAGGGAATATTCGTAGAGTAATACCTTAAATATTTGGAAAGGTGAATTAACCTTGGAAATTTCATAAGTTGGAATAATAAAAATAATTATATTATGAGTAGTAATGAGAAAATACTACGTATGGAAAATAGAGGTGAGGGTTGGGGGAATATCATAAATTTTAATGGGATGTGGGAATTCATATTATCTGATTATTATTATTATTGTGTATAGCATACCTACGCTTCTTGCTATCGGGAGGAGGTTTCGCACAGTAGACAGTCTTATCTTGGGTGACCCAATGGGTGGATATTTGACTTGTACCCAGAGTATATTAACTTGGGTACGTTCTATCTAAGATGTGGGATACTTTCGATGGATGAATAATAATGTAGGTATGTGTATGACCCATTTGGTTGGGGTATATACTCACCTCCAATATATGTGATTTGAATTTTATGGTTCATGAGAGATTGAACCAACAGTCCTTTATGTAGTGATTGATGCACCGGGACATGAAAGTCGAGTATGCATTGTGCCAAGTGGTCTTAACCAAGGGGTACAGGATTAATATATATATGTATAGGGATGATGTGACTGCATGTATATATATATATATATATATATATATATATGCTTGTGAATATTTTTACTCTGTGTAACTAGTAGATATGGTAATAATAATAATTTATTTGCGCCAAGTGGTATTAACCAAAGGGTGCAGGTGTAGTATACATATATAGGGAGGATGTGATTATATATATTAATAAACTTGAGAAAATTCTAATGTGTGAAATTAATAGGTATAGTGATAATGGGAAATAAAATAATCTTAGTTGGGTAAATGATTAACCAGTCGAACGGTGAATAATGATATTTAGTTATATGGGATAAACTATTTCAATAACGTACTGTATGGGCGATACATGTATACTACTAGTGACGTAGATGGTTGTTTCGAAACTTCGAACTAGTTAGACTCGGTAGAATAACTCATATGGGGTAGATGTACGTTTGGCATGCACAATAGATGAGAGGTGAGAATCTCATGTGAGAGTCATACAAGCTAGCATGCACATATACTTGCTTTATTGCAAATTTTAAATACTTGCTAAAATAAATATTTTTATAACTCGGGTTGTGACCTGTATCTTGCTATTCTTATCTCTTTTTCTATATATATGTATTATATCAGTTGCCCAACAATAGGGTTACCAGACTTAGACGCGTGGATCTTTTAGCGAGCTACAACGGTTGTGGGAGTTACAGGTCCTTCCATTAGATGCCTCTATCATTCCCTTCAGTTCTATTAAGAAATTCCTCTTAGGGATTGTTTCGCCCATTCTCAGTCGTTTCATTACAGATTGTACTCATTTTACTTTAGTAGTTTATTTTTGTTTCACTTGCAAATTTTATGGTTTGTTGGTCTGAGACATTGAACCAGAATGTTTTATCCATACTGATGTATTTAAATAGTTGATTCATGTCCAGTATTTATTATATTTATGTGGAATGTAAATGAATTACATCTTAAAGAATGGAAAATTATTAACGAATTATTTGAGTATAATGAAAAATTAAATGCTTTGACACTTTGCTTAATTATTTATTAGGTGATAACATAAAGAAAAATTATTTTTCGACGGTGATGATAAGAATGAATCCACCAAGCATTCGGTTTTATATTTAATAAAGGATTGATCACCCGATATTTTATTAGGCGGGATGTCTCAGGTGGTATCAGAGCATCGGGTTCTAGTGCCCTTAGAATTTGTGAGGCTTTTCACATTTCAGCGTATCATTCTTTGATATAGAGCCTTGCTATAGGATTGTTGTATTCCCTTACGTATGCGACTTACGTTCTCCTGCTATGAATTATAATGGATATGACTCATTATACAAAATCGTGTGTGCTTCGAGCATCGAACATTATAGGATGACCAGTGAGGGCCATAACAAGGACTGAAGGAGAAGAAGTCTGAGAGAAGACATAGAATAATCTAGGACTGGCGATCGTGACAAAAGTATCCGGGAGTAGTATTTAAGCGAGTGATAATAGAATTATCACTCAGGGACAAAGGTTTCCCCAGGTACAATCGTAGGTAACAATGGAGCGATTTCAGGACCACCTATCATAGTCGATGAGGGGGAAATCATAAAGACTCTTTTGAAAAGTCATTAGTGAAGATGCAGAGAAGAAAGAGAGAAAGTGTAACAGGCCAATGGAGGTAGAAAATCCGAAGGCAATTGTGTGGAGTTAAAAGTGTAACTCTTAGGAGAGATATAAAGTGATTAGTGTGAATCACCACATATACAGAAGTGTGTTCGAAATTTAAAGAGAAATTTGGGTACGATTTGACCGTGAGGTCTTCCATTCAATGTTATAACAGAGTTGTAAATAAAATTTTGAAACTTAGCATAGAGGGTAAGCTAAAGACCGATCGTAAGAGAAAGGTTGAATTGCATAACGAACTTCGTACCTGTAAAAGGGGCATAGTATATAAAAGGTTCTATAGTTGATAAAGGATTGTGTGTAGAATACAAGGATGGATGAGAAATTCGGCTAGGATAACTAATTTTTATGTTGTCAAGGTTATATGTTTGCAAGTTATTTCAACACTTCCAGAAGAAGTGAGCCATGAAGGTTACAAAATTTGACTGAA
Source organism: Sambucus nigra (assembly GCA_949130495.1). Classification (NCBI taxonomy): domain Eukaryota; kingdom Viridiplantae; phylum Streptophyta; class Magnoliopsida; order Dipsacales; family Adoxaceae; genus Sambucus; species Sambucus nigra. The sequence goes on along the minus strand of OX422209.1, from coordinate 407,519,886 downwards.
AAGCAAAGCTAAACATAACGGTGTTAGTGAAACACCACATGAGAGTATGCCCAATAGAGAACTCATTTAGATATTTTTTATTGATTAACTTCTTGCAAAGTGACGATGAAGTCAATCAGGGCTGTAGAGGCCAACACTAGTTCCAAAAGGCCCGCATAGAAAAAGGGACAACTGGTGGACAATTGGGAGCTAAGACTACCCAGTTCGAGAGAAGGACATTCCAAAATGATCAGTGGGGGCAGTGACGAGAAATTTCTCAGGAAGTGTCCCTATGTGTAAAGAATGGGACTACCAGGGTTGAATGCGTCCATGTTGAGAAGTGACACTGATAAGATTAGAAATGGTAAACCATGCCAGTTAAACATAACGACTGGAGGAATGAGATTTCCAGAGGAGGAATTGGGTGAGGAGAATTGGGACCAAGAAGGTACAACCCGAGAGTGGTGGGTTTAGTCAGTACCAATGGAGTCCTCGATAAAAATAACATATTAATCCTCAGAGTCTTTGGGGACCAGAAAGAAGTAAGGTGGTTAGTAAAGCCATGAGTGAGCCCTAAAGATGTTAGGCCAACGTTTTAATGACCGGTGTGTAAGTCGCAAAATATAATAACTTGCCCACAATGAGGAGGGGGAAACTATTGGATAAAATCCTAGATTTATAACGAGTGCAAGTGATTATGGGTTATTTGGGTCGTAAGAAGTGCACACAAGAACCAAATGATTAGGCAAAATTAGTGAGGCTTTGCTTTATCCTTATGAGTAAAGGATTAATCAAGTGACATGGTGTGTCATAGCTTATATACAAATTGTAAACCCTGAAATTCGCGCGGGAGTCGAGTTTAGTGGGAATGTTAGTTTTAAAAGTCTTGTACTAAACGTATTTCTCATTAATAGACCGGATTTTTTATGCCACCTTTGAGTGAAACGGGTGGGCCCTAAGAGTATATGTTGTTATTACAAGTTACATACGTATAGTAGAGTTTATTATGGTAATGTGGAGTGATTAATTACTAAATGCTTGAAATGTAGTAAATTGAGTGATAAGACAATCGTGTTGAATACTCCGGGGGAGTAATAATAATTTTGTGTGGCGCCATCTAAAATAGAGTTAGGACCATATATATGTACTCATGGAAATTTCATGGTATTATTGACCTCAGCGAGTATGTGTCTAGTTATACGTGATCATGGTGCATATGGATTCATTTACTAATGTGACTCAGGGTGCATTGTGTTCTTTATCAAGCAATGAGTTATACTTTGTTATATATATAACACCAAAACTAGGGATAGTGAGAGCTCCATGTCTCGTATTATTTTAAGGACGTACTTAGATTAATATATCAGCATATGGAAGTTATTAGAAGGTACATATTACGGACAGAGGACCTTAAGGATGTTGACAACTGACAATGTTAGGTAGCAGTGTATCGGGAGGGGCTCCTTATTTGGATTTTGCTTCATGAGATATCCCACGCATGAAACTGGCAAACATCGGAAGTCAGAGAGAAGTTTGGTCGATAGTACATTGGTTTCGTACCTTGGTTATTATAAATATATGAGAATATAATTGAGAGTTGGTAATTCTATAATGACTTATGGTCAGTAGATCCACCTAGTCCAGATATCATTATGAATATAATAATAACACCACTGAAAGAGTGAATAAGTTATGACTAGTGGGGTGATTGAGTACACACCTACCTTATCAGCATGTTGAGTGCGCGAAGGTTGATTTAAGAGGAGTATATTTTATTTATGCATTAATGCGCGAGATCTAGGGTGTAAGGGTGCCCTAGGTAATTGAAAATATTGTATCAGTCAGTAGATTATGATTTTCATGTGAAACAACATCTAGCTGGGGAAGTCGAAGCTTATTCCGTAAGATCTGGAAAAGACCTACATTTTTGAGAAACCGATTTTTGTGCGGGAGAAGGACTAGTGATATGCGGTGAGGCAAGTCACATGGATCACGATTAGATGTGTATTTGAGAGAATATAAGATGTATCATTACATAAATGACAAATGTGATGGGATTTAATGAAGGGGAAATATTTTTAAATTCATTTTACAATGGTCACCTGTCTGTTGGAAAGGTTGGGCCACATAAATCCAGTAGGGGTTTCTTCAATCGTTAGGGATTCCGAAGTAGTAATGGTAGAGTATTCCCAAGGATTTTATCACGAAGGTAACTTCCCTCCAGATGGGTTATGATCCTATTTTGGTGATAGTGGATCGGTTGACAAAAGTAGCACACATTATGGCAGTTAGACCTGATCATACTTCGGGATAGTATGCACAGATCTTTATAACTGAGATAGTGAGGTTACATAGGGCACCGATTAATATTGTGTCTAATTGGGACAAGATCTTTGTCTATTGATTTTGGAAGAGTGTTCATGAGGCCATAGGTACCGAGTTGTGATTGTGTACGACCTATTATTCACAGACGAATGGGCAGAACAAGCGTACAAATCAGATGATTGGGAAAATAAATTATATGTGTACCCATAAATCTTAGGGGAGGATGGGAACAATACCTTCCACTAATGGATTTTGTGTCCTATAGCTCATATAAGTTCACTTTTGGGCATGGTGCCAGTTGAGGTATGGCATGGTAAACATTGTTATTCTCATGATCGTTAGTTAAAGGTGGGGGAAACAGATCCGATTGTGAAGATCATAGATGAGTTGATATATATAGCATATAATGTGTGTAAAGCATATACTGGAACAATAATCGACTCGTGTACGATCGTCGCGAGACGAAATCATGTGTATCTAAAGAACGATTAATCTACTAAGCTGAAAATAGTAGAAGGAGAGATAGCGAATATCTAAAATAAAGTTTAAGTAGTGAAACATAAATGGTAAGACTTGGACATGAACCTATGTGATAGGGTAACCTGGAGTTTAGAACGAACATATGCGGAGTTTTCATTATTAAAGGTATTCGATAATGCACTATATGGGTGGTATGAAGTAGTTTACTTTGGAGCGTAATGATGCGATACGCACCATATATTCAACGTTGTTTGTACCTGATTTAATTTTTAGCATTTTGGGACAAAATTTGATTGTAAGGGGGGAAGTATGTAACAACTTTTGATGATTTAAATAATTATGGGATTAATTATTATTATTGGATTAATTAAATTATAATGTGATAAATTAGTTGTTAATTAATCCGAATTAAAATAATTATTAACTAGTGTGCCAAGGGTTAATATTTATTGATGATCATTATTTAATATTATTGTGTGGGTATGTAATTCGGAATTAAGAAATTTTATAAATTGTCGAGAGTGAGATGTAACAACCCAGGTTTTTTGAGCGACTATTTTATACTATTTTGCCTGATGGGCTAATTTTATAAATTAGGGGATGTTGGAGTAAATATTATTTCCCGTGAGACTTAAGGGTAATATTTACTATGTCTTGTCTATTTACCGTTATGAGAAGGTAAATAGCGTTATATTGGGTATTATTGCGTCGTTATATGTAAAACGACAGTTATGACCTATATATAAAATGGCGTAAAATTAATGAATTAAAATGAAATTGGAACAAAAAAATAGTTCACACTTTCCCGAATGCCAAAATAGGGGGTGCGGTTGTTTTTAGAATGGTCGAGATAGTCGAAATAAGTGCCCAGTTGTAATTTTTGAGATTCGGGCATTTTTAAGGGGTTATGACTCAAATAAGCGGTTATGAGTCATTTTAGTGGTGTATTAGCAATTAAAAGTGGGGATTTATGTGTTGACACCCGTATAAGTCCCCCACACCCTTTCTTTTTCTTCTTTTTTGTGAGAGAAGCCAAAGGAGAGAGAGAGATAGAGAGAGAGAGAGAGAGAGAGAGAGAAGAGAGAGTTGGGAGAAAATGGGAGAAAGAGAGAAAATGAAGATTTTGGTCAGGATTCCGTCGCTACCGGAGGTGATCCGAGACTACAAACCTCGAGGCAAGTTTCTTACTTGCTAGATATCGATTTAATGTGATAAATCTGCATGTGTAGTTAAGTTTTAGGAGGTTTAAACCATAAATGGGTTTTTGGTTGATTTTGGTGTTTAATCCTAAATCTTGTAGTTTAATTTGATTTGAAGAGAAATAATTAGTTATTTGATGAGTAGAAATGATTTTATAGTAGTATTTGTTGTTGTGGTTGGGTGAAATAGCGGGTAGAAGCTTGGAGGTGTCGTTAATGGCCGAAACAGCTTCTTGGAGAAAAAGATGTCTGCCAGGATCGATCGATCGAGCCCTTCGATCGATCGACAACCAGGGGTCGATCGATCGACCCCTTCTAAAAATGTGAGCTTTTCTAGTTTTTTTTTAGCCCTTTTCTTTTTGGTTCGAGGTTTAGGAACCTTCCTTTGGGAAGTAATGTGGAGTCCTAGAGGGTTGTATTGGGAAGACTAAGGTCCTAGGATAAGAGTGGATATTCGGGTTTACTCGAGGGCTAGTTTGTATAGGTTAATGTCCGATTGATAAGATAAATTGGAAGTTGAAATATTAATGTGAGCTTTTGGGAGACACTCCATTATGGAGACTCCATTAATAAAATATGACTTAATAAGAATGAAATGCACATTCTAAAACTTGGTGCTACATGGCTAAATGAATGATTTTTGGAAACGTAAAATTGGAAGTTTTCAAAAGAAAAAGTAAAGTTTTTCATAAATGATAATATATGGATTACACACCTCCCTAAATCGCTATCATAAGATATGTTGCGCGCGTTGTGGTGAAGCCCCCTGGCTATTGAGCAGGGTGGATATAGTCCCTAGGCCATATGGGCATTTATATTACTGCGTTGGTTAGGGGATTCCGGGTGTAGTCCTGACTTTCCCGCAGGCAATATGGCCGCTTCTCGACGTTGGTAGGTTCCCATGTTGTCTTGTATAGATAGGCCCTAGAAGATGATAGCCATTTAGGGGCGCGTCCAGTGGGGAAACCCGGAGGGACGGTCTTAGATTTATTAAAGAAATTCATGATAATGGATTGTCTTTAATTACATTTCCCGGATGGAAGAAGGGAAATGGGATATGGTTTGGCTTTGGATAACATTTCCCGGATGGAAGAAGGGAAATGGAAGCATATGGTATACAAAAGTATTTTTATGCTAATAAAAATGACTTTTGATTACACTTCCTGGATGGAAGAAAGGAAGTGGGATTTTATGAAAAAAAAATGGGTAAAGCACTTTTTATGATAATAAAACTTGCTTTAAATTATGTATTCTTCCTGAATGGAAGAAAGGAAATAAAATTGGTAAATAAGATTGACTTGGTAAACATTTGATAAAATGTTGTACCATTTATATATATTCCTAAAGAAAGAAATTAGGAATTGTGCCATTAGATGATGGATGGGTTTATTTTATATTTTCTTTGTGTAGCTGTAGATGTGACCTCCCACACATATGCACACACATATACATTTATTGATTATTTCATGCTAAGGATCTAATGGATCTCAACGATCAACCTTGCCTATGTAGTAGTTTATCGGGGGGGTTCCATGTTTGGATTTCTCTTTGCGAGACACCCCACGCACGAATAGGGCATAGTGTTGAGACTGGGAAGAAGTTAGCCCTTAGTACTTAGGGTTAACTATAACATCTCACGATATTGCGCTATGTTGTTGCTAGATTGAGAGGTGAGAAATATTACTGTTATCTGTGAGAGAATTACGCACTTAACTGTCATGCATTTTTAGTCACATGGTAATCATATCAAATCGGGCCCTGACCCGTATCTATATTTCTTTGTTTCTGCATATATTCCTTTCCGTACAGGTGCTCTTCCGCATGGACACCCGAATTTACATTTCCATTCCAGTTGTCATGGAGCTACAGCATATTGCGGATGTTGTAGGTTATTGGTATTAGACGCTTCTTTCCATTGTACTTTAGTTAAGTTCAGTATATTTATTCGGGCGTGTTTTGCCCAAGGAATTTCACTCATTCATTATATTGTAAATATTGAATTGTAATACTCGATGTACTATTTGTATTGGTCTGTTCACCGACAACTTATTCGGTGATATTTATTATATTGTCATTCTTCATTCATCAATTTTTTATATCCACCGTTTTTGCAAATGGGATTGTCTAAGTGTTTTCTTTTATTTTCAAAATTTTAAATTTGACAGTCCGTTTTCTAAAATGATTGGTGGTTATCTCATACTATTATTTTAATCGACAGTGATGCTGACAATGAACCATCTATGATTCCTGTTATTATTAGAGTATTGGGCTGGCCACCTATTATTTTAGTAGGTGGGTTGTCACATGACAAATACGACAGTTTGGTCTATTAAGTCAGGAAGCGCGTGTGAGTCATGTCGGGACTAGTTTAATGGATTAACGAAGTATAGTATTTTTAAGTACCTCATATTGTCATTTGGTGTGTGCCATTGAGTCCGAAAGGGTTGAGATAGTCAAAAAACTCTACCCGGGTATTTTATTTGGACTCCGGAATATTTTAGGCCTAACCGGCACCCCATAGGGTTATTTTTGTCCTTTGAATTTTTGGGCAATTAATATGGATAAAAATTAGAAAAATAAAAGGGAGAGTACGTGGGTGAGAAGAAGTCTCTCAGTTTCTAAACCTAAGAGCGAGGGAGAGAGAATCACAGAGGAAGATGGAGAGAGAGTCCATAGGTGTTCTTGGTGAAAAACTCAAGAACTCACACCACAAATCCCACCAAAGCGTAGATCGAAAGATGAGGAGCAAGTCTATACCAATTTCATCAGCGGTCCAGAACATCATAATCGAGGCAAATGTTTATTACTTGCTTTCTATTAGCAATAATTGCGCTCATGTTAGTATAGGAATCAAATACATGATGTAGAATTAATCTGGGATAATTTATAGTATTTCAATCATGGATCAATAGGTATTTTGATGAATAATTGAACCCATTTTAATGTAGAATAGAAATCCCAAAATTTTATATTCAAATTGAGAAATGAATCGGAGTTTTAATTTAGAGTTATGCATATAATTTGAGAACTGGGTTCTTGATAATTAAATTGGAGATTTCAAATTTTAATGAGGATTAGTGATGATTTAATGATGTTATATTGTTGGAAATCATATATAGATGTTAGGTAATTGATTGGAATTGAATGATTGGTGTTTGGGCTGATTATTTTGGAAGTTTTAGGCTTAAAAATGGTGGAAAACGAAACTTTTGAGGGTGTAGAACGTAACAGGTCTGGTGGGGAAGAGTATTGATCAATCTCATTTCAACAAGATTGAGCTTCATTCGAACGAGAAAAAATCTCGCGAGATGTCATTTAAACGATATCTGACCTGGTTCGAACGACAAATCAAAAACTTGGAAAATTACAATTTTGGCCCAATTAGGTTTAAGAAGTTATTTTGAGATAGGGAAATGTCATTTGGTGATTGTAGCATAGTGCAGAATTGCTAGGGAATATTCGTAGAGTAATACCTTAAATATTTGGAAAGGTGAATTCACCTTGGAAATTTCGAGAGAGGGAATGACAGAAATAATTATATTATGAGTACTAATGATAGAATACTAAGAATGGAAAATATAGGTAAGGTTTGGGGGAATATCTTAAATTTTAATGGGATGTGGGAATGCCTATTATCTAATTATTATTAATGTGTGTATAGCATACCTACGCTGCTTGCTATCGGGAGGAGGTTTCGCGCAGTGGGAAGTCTTATCCTGGGTGACCCAATGGGGGAATATTTGACTTGTACCCAGAGTATATTAACTTGGTTACGTGCTATCTGAGATATAGGCTACTTTCGACGGCTGAATGGGAGCGTAGGTATGTGCGTGAGCCATTTGGTTGGGAATGTACTCGCCTCCAATATATTTAATCTAAATTTTATGGTTCGTGAGAGATTGAACCAACAGTCCTTTATGCAATGATTAATGCACCGTGACATGATAGCAGAGTTTGCATTGCGCCAAGTGGTCTTAACCAATGGGTGTAGGATTAGTATATATATGTAAAGGGATGATGTGACTATATGTATATATATATATATATATATATATATATATATATATATATTCTTGTGAATATTTATACTGTGTGTAACTAGTAGGTATGCTACTAATAATAATTAATTATTGCTAAGTGGTAGATATGCTAATAATAATAATTACTTATTGCTAAGTGGTATTAACTAAGGGGTGTATGTGTAGTATATATATATATATATATATATATATATATATATATATGGGGTGGATGTGATTATATATATGAATAAACCTGGTAAAATTCTAATGTGTGAAATTAGTGGATATAGTGATAATGAGAAATAAAATAATTTTACTGGGTAAACGATTAACCAGTCGAACGGTGAATAACGATATTTAGTTATGTGGGATAAACTATTTCAATAACGTATTGTATGGGCAATACGGGTATACTACTAGTGACATAGATGGTGGTATGGCGACTTCAAACTAGTTAGGCTGGGTGGAATAACTCATATGGGGGTAGATGTACGTTAGGCGTGCATAATAGATGAGAGGTGAGAATCTCATGTGAGAGTCTGACAAGCTAGCATGCATATAATACTTGCTCTATTACAAATTTTAAATACTAGCTAAAACAAATATTTTTACAGCTCGGGCTCTGACCCGTATCTTGCTATTCTTCTCTCTTTTGCTATATATATGTATTATATCAGGTGCCTAGCCACAGGGTTACCATACTTAGACGCGTGGATCTTTTAGCGAGATGCAGTGGTTGTGGGAGTTGTAGGTCCTTACATTAGATGCCTCTATAATTCCCTTCAGTTCTATTCAAAAATTCCTCTTAGGGCTTATTTTGCCCATTCTCAGTCATTTCATTAGAGATTGTACTCAGTTTACTTTAGTAGTTTATTTCTGTTGCACTTGCGGATTTTATGGATTGTTGTTTTGAGACATTGAACTGGAGTGTTTTATCTAGATTGATTTATTTCACTAGTTGATTCATGTCCAGTATTTATTATATTTATGTGGAATGTAAATGGCTTACATCTTAAATAATGGAAATTTATTAATGAGTTATTTGAGTATGATGAAAAATTAAATGTCTTCACACTTAGCTTAATTATTTATTAGGTGATAAATAAAGAAAAATTGTTTTTCGACAGTGATGCTAAGAATGAATCCATCGAGCATTATGTTTTAAATTTAATAAATGACTCATCACCCGGTATTTAATTAGGCGGGGTGCCACAATATCCTTGATTGAGCCACAATATATGCCTTAGGAGATCGTTTTAGCACATTTTCGTCTTAGTCATGTTTCCACGGTCGCTATGCTATCTAGGTTTCTTAAAATTTTCTAGGATGTTATTTAGAATTCTCATCTTAGTCCTCTATCCTATGTATTTTTAGTTCCATCTTTTTGCTATTTAGTACTGTTATTTCTGTTCATATTCCGAAAAGATTTTACCATACAATTTTGGTTTTCCTAGTAGGAATGCATTTATTATTCTTAATTTTAAACATATATGGTTAGATAATGTAATTGGTTTTGTTTATAACATATATACTTCACATTTTGAATTGTATATCTTGAAATCCCTTTTTCAATTAAGATTGTGAATTTTGGAGTAGTTTTCGTTAACTCTTGAACTTAACATTGCACAATAAAGTTTATCTATTTCAATGTGAAATATAATGAAGGAATTTTTTATTTCAAATTGTAGTAGAAATTTTAATTTTTTTTCTTGAGTTTGATGTATATCCGTGGTTGTAGTTAAAAAGAAATTGAAAAATCATTCAAAGAGATCTTGGGAAATGATGTGGTTATTAATAAAACTTTGGGAAGTAAGGTCTAAGTTTACCATAAATATATCATTGTCATTAGTCAATAAAAAAGTCCTCCACATGCAAATAATGAAAATTCGATGTCTAAAGAAAATTCAGTTTCCCAACGAAGTGATTACATTGGTTTTCCTAGTCCATCGCATATTGTACCACCACACACTTCATATTCTACTCATGCACCTCGTGAACTATACTTGCATTATCTTTCTTAATTCAATTTTTATGATAATCGTATCTTAGGCATCAACTTAAGCATATAATCACCTTTTCCATACCCATGACGAGTTTCAATTGATGCTTGCCTTTATGAATTCAACTTTGCAACTCTTGTGAAAGCCTTTTCAATTGTTTAGGAATTTTGTGCACATAAGAAAACTAGAAAGGGAGTTTTAGATGTATTTTGTTTTTTTGTAGAGCTTTGTTGGTTCTGAAAGTTGGGACTTACTTATTTTTTCTTACATATTGTGTAATCATAATCTCTACTTTATTTAAATCCATATTCAATTTTATCATAAGTTTATCATATATCTTTGACTTGATATATTTTTTTTATCTCCATCTGTATCCCTTTATGTATTTATCATAGGCTTATTTCTCTTATGTCATATCCTTCCTAGATTTTATATTTTTTTGCCCTCTCTCTATATGTGGGTAAATCTCATTTTATTTGGTTATAATTTTTATTGTTGTTTTATGCTCATCACTATTTACCTCATTATATGATTTGTTCTTTCGTTTGTCTCATCACTCAAAAAATGTGGGAAACATTTGTTTATATAGGGTAGATTGTATTGAGCTTGTTAGGGTGAAGTTTATGTGGTATCATATCACGTTTTTAAATAAATTTAATAGTTAATAGGGAGAAATTTAGTATTTTGATGTCTATATGTATTGTAATGTAATGTGTCTTTGTTTTATGCCTTTGGTCGAGCTATTCATCTCATAGGGTGTAGATTTGATAAATGTTCTTGTAATTTAATTTGAATGTGCCCATTATAACAATATATCTATACTTATTGTGGGCCGATCATTAAGATTGTCTATCATTTTGTGGCTTATAATCCAAGAGGTCTTCAGAAAGCTTCACTAACTCATGTAAGAATCATTCATATCATTTACCCAAGTAAACCACTTCGGATAAATGTATATTAAGTAGAGTACATAGATTCTTACTGTTGTTTAATTATTATTTTTTTACTTTGAAATATATTTAGCATCTAACTCGTTGGCTTTTGTGATTGCCAAATTTATCATGAAATATACTTTTATAATATAAAATCATGATGGAAATTTTGTCTTCTAAATATATCTAAAATTTACCTTATTCATAGGTTGGCATAAAACAAAATTTGATTTTTCCATTTTGCTCTAGTGAATCTTTGCTTCACCAACATACCCCTTTGGTGTAAAACCATGGACAAACACTATTTTATTGAGCGAACAAATATCTCTTCAGCGAAGAAGCTCATCGTTTCAAGCATTGATTTATTGTAGTAATTGATCGACAAACTCTCTATAGGAAGCTAATTTTTGAGATATTTGTAAAATATCTTGTTCGATACTATATCATCGGAACAATATTGTTTGTTGCAACCTAGATAGTGCTAATGACACCTTAAGTGTTTTACACACAATTACAATCCACCCTATTGTCCCTTAACCTTTATCTATATAACTTGTGATTTAACCAATACTTCAACTAAAAAGGAAGAATTTTTTTTTCTCACATTTGAAATAATATTTTGAGACTAAATTATTTACCTCTTATTCATTGTGTTCTTCAAACACTTTTTTGTAACTTTAAGAAGACATATTCTTTGACTCAATATTTGAATAAACGATTTTTTTAAATATGTAAACTAAGACTCTTAACTTTATTACAACTTATTCATATATACTATCTAAGCATTCCATAGCCGTCGTGATATCACAATGAAGACTAGTTTTTGCACTAGGTCCATCAGAGTGGCAATCATAGAGAATATTACCCTAAAGGGAGCTAAGGAAGGACCAAACTATTTTTCAAAACACATTTGTTCTTGAGTAAATTATTCTTTCAATATGAAAAAGTATTTTGTAAGATTTAAGGAAATAATAAAGTTTCCCTTTACCTCTCACTACCCTCACACATCCTAGTCATAAAATTTGAGTTTAATCGATGTTCCATTTACTTGGTACAAAAAATTTCTACATCTATAAAAAAACTCTGGGAAATATTTGAAGATATTGGATGTGACCAAAATGGGTGGTGGTTGTGCAGCATGCTCTAATTGTTGATGTGCTCATTATCAGTTATGTTATGAAACAATAGAATATTAAGGCAGAGTGTTTGTATTGTAAGACGATATTTCATTTTGTAAATCTCTATCTTAATTATTTTTTCTTTCTTATTAGCTCGTGGGTTTTCCCATTAGTGGTGTTTTCCTCATACATCTAGTGTTACATTATTATTTTATCTTTCTACATTTTTATATATACTTGCCTTAAATAAGAAGACAAAATTTGTATTTATTCTATAACTAATAAATTATTTTTCCACATATAAATTTAGGATATATTTATTCCCTTTTAATAGTGAAAATAAATTATCTTTATCATTAGGTGATTAATTTTTAATCGATGAGCTATTGTCAAGAATTAGAACTCTCAAAAGATTGCATGCAAGATGTGACATGCGTCAAAATCCTCCGATCCAACGACAAAGATAAATCATGGAATAGTTCCTCAAGGAAAAATTATATTTGGGGTTGGAATGACATGCAAACCTTGTTACTAAAAAAGAATTTATCGCCCAATGAACCAACACACTGAAATATTAAATCAAAAGGTCTAATCGAGAAAAAAATGAAACATTTGAGAGATGTGGGTTGCATTTCAATGATTTCTTTATATTATGCTCATGCCATGTATTAAAAAATGGAGAATGCTATCCCCTTTCCAAATGTGCTTACATGTATTTTTAAGTAGATATTTGAGATTGTGTATATTGAGGAGTACTTAATATTACTCTCCAATGAGTTCGAGGCATAATATGAAAATTGTGTTGATATCTTTACATCTGATCCAAATGATCAAAATTGTGAAACTCCATGTAACAAACCAAGAACCTCCACTCTAGGTCTATCACCTCACCTAAGTTGATGATATAAGTCTAAGAATTTTCCAACTATCTCTCAAGGAACACGAAATTGATATGAATATTTTGGATGACAATATCCCGACCCAATCCAATGTCAAAGAGGCTTTTGCCATTTGAGACATCATAGGTCACGTTGACAAATATTTTCCTACCTTCCTATCACATTAAATCTTTGCAACTCTCCTTATAATGAGTCCTACAACCTTTAATTCATAATAATACCTTTTTTATGAAAGAATAACCAACTTCGTATGCATTCCACTCCTGCACCTCCTTCTCCTCCTCCCCAAAATGTCTAATTCCCTCAATATAAACCATCTAAAAAAACATCAAAATCTAATCCATTAAAATTCCTATCCTTAGTATCAACAACGCATTTTTCTCTTCAAATACAAGGCCTCCACCCCACCACTTACATTACACCATATAATAAAGAATTGAATAGACTTTACGATGTTGAATGGAACCTCTCAAAATTTACCATATCAATGAGCATTTAGGGTAAGGGATATTACCCACACAACCTCAGAAACACCATTAAGGTCAAGATGATATCAATTATTTGAATCCAGAATATTATTAGATCAAGAAAAAGTAATGGATAAACTAAGTAGTGGGAGTTCATTGATAAGGCAAGTCCATCAAAAACTAAAAATTTTAAGAAAGTCTAAGCTCATCCCTTAACCCTACAATGAAGGGAGTATTAGAGTGGCACACAAAGAGACATACTTGGTTATCAAATGTCCAATTCCCTCACCATTTCCTTAGTCCATGAAGATCTGCAAAATTTTATTAACGAAGCTAATTTATTATAAATGCTTAAATAAGTAAAAACAAACATTCATCTTATTCACGCAATTAATCAAGTGTCACGTTACGCAAACTTTATAAAATATTAATACACTGCAAAAAGGAAAATGTGTGTGAATGAAAAGGCATTATTAGATTACCATGTGATCTCCATAATCCCCTCTAAGTTTTCTCCAAAATACAAGGAACTTGAATTCCCCGATCAAACCTTCTGTTATTGGAGAGTTCAAATTTGAGAAAACATGGATTAATCTTGTACAGAATGTCGAATTTATTTTGATTTTTTGTCTATGAAAAACATCACCTTAATGTCCAATTTATTTTATTTTTTTGTGTATGAAAAACTTCACCCTAGATAGATTAAGACTGTATATAAACTCTTGTAATACCCCATATTTCATCTATAGTATTTAGTTATGAAAATTAATTATGTGTTTTTGATGTGACATGTGATGTAACTATTTAAATTATATATGTCTTATAATTCATGTTTCAAATCCAACTTAATATATGGTAAAGCATTAATTGAATATTTGGAGATGACTTGATATTTGGGTGACTATGGAATAGTCAGGGTTAGGTGTCAAGGATTTTCATGTTTGAATTACCCCCTCGGTATCATGTCCCGATGATTATGAAGTAGTTTCTTATAATGTCGAATTTCATGAAATTGATTAATAATTAGATTTTTAAATTGATTGGACTCATATCGTCTTCTTTTTGTGTTGATGATTGGTATACATAGAAAGACCTTTTTTGATTTATAATAGTGGGCATTGAGACTATTGGATTAGTATATGGCTTGGGTAGATTTTTTGGACAAGTTGGAGTGTAATTTGGACTCTTTAGATTGAGGCTGGTATTGGGCCTAAGGTCAATTTCATGGGAAGCTTGTTTAATAAGTCATTATAATAAAGCTAAAACTTTTTTGAGGCTTAATATAAGCTCTAGAAGGCTAAGAGAGAAGATGCACTTAAAGGTCAGAAGGATCTGGGGATTTTAGGTCTTTGATTTTTCAATCAACCCAAGGCAAGTTTATATCGATTAAAAATTAAATTAGGATTGTGTTATGGTAGTAGTCATTGGAATCGAGATTAAAATGTGTATGAAATGTCTTCTAATCACTCAAACTTAGATTTTGAAATTGGAGTAATGGATAAATTATGTGCAAAATTCGTGTTTGAGATTTTTAGTGATTTGGTGTTAAATATTAGGAATCTATTCCTACAATCTGATTTTATATGTTAGAAATCAATTCGTGTTAATGAATCAGGTAAATGCATTTATTTTAATTCAAAAACTGATCCAAATCTAAGTTATTTTGGGTAGAATATGAATCGAAGGTTCTAATTTGGATAATGTGAATTATTTTGTAAATCCTTGTTGTAATCACCTACAATATGTTACAATAGGTTATTATTATTGATAATCGACTTATATCTGAAGGAATTTGGGCTTAGGATTGATTAGAGGCTTTAAATATAAGTTTTGGGTTTATAATGGCCCTTTTTAATATTTAAAGAAGATGAACTCTACGTTAAATTCGCTAGAATGAGATAGGGTATTTCGCTCAAAAGACTTTTAAATTGGTAATAATGAGAATGGGATTCTCGTTTGAATGACTTTTTTGATATCGTCTGAATGGATATTTTGGTTGTTCGAAAGACATTCGGAGGAAAAATTGTATTGGGAATTTTTATTTGTTGATTTTATTTATAACCTTAGATGATATTGATAGGACTTTTGAGGTGAAAAATTCATGGAGAATAATAATAGTTAGTTGAGTGAGAATACGACTAGATGTTCATTGAGAAGGGTCACGACCGTGATGTTTTCCATGATGAGATTTATCTAATAACTCGTTGAGTAGGGTAATGACCATTTTCGAATGAATTTAGGTAATATATGATAACTAGTTGGAAGTATTGAGTTAGGGATTTAAATTGATTATATTTACGCTATCAAGAGAATGTTGTGTAAGACAGTGATAGTCTAGAACCCATTTAAAACCCACCGAGAAGAGTAATATTTGTTAAAAATGATCCTTGCAAATGATACGCGAGATAATATTGAGATTAAAGAGCCTTCGGAGTTTTGAATAATATTTTATACGATTATTGTAGTTAACTTGATTAATTAACTCATATTAAAATAGACATTATTATGTAACATGGTTGTGTAGGGTTTGTATTTATTTATTTAAACCCATTTGCAACAGTAATGTGTACTTTCTTAATTTGTGTGAAATCATATCAAAGTGGTATGTAAGATCATGATTGTCATATCAGAAAGGATATGGTGGGGCTTATGACGTTGAATGTGTGTGGACTTTCTTGGTGATGCGACGAGATCTGTCTAGATATTTTTACCCCGATCCCACATGCCGAAAGTGTACGTCTCCCGAGTGGGACTAACGGGAGGATCTCTCGTAAAAGTTATGGTATGGGGCTTGTAATTTTGGTGTGAAGGCATAGTGATTTCCTCTATGATGATCTTGTTTGGTTATAGTGTTGGGACTCCCTATAATTTTACTTAACAATACGCCATGTATTGAGAATGGTCATAGTCAGTTATTCAGGGTCCACATTCATGACCAATGTGGTCATGGTCCAAATTAGTGACCATCATAAAAAAATTATGACTAAGGTTGTGGCAAGGGCAAGGGTGACCAGTACCGATGATTGGTCATGGTTTTAGACCATGACTAATCCGTAACACTTTAGGCGGGAAATTGGGCACCATTTTTGTCGGTGGATGGTCACAATTTTTAGATTCTGAGCAATCTCAGACTTTTATAATCACAATTTTGAACCGTGATCGATGGGAATTTAATTTGAATTCATCGCAGTTTGGGACCCATACCAATATTAGAGAGTAAGTAGGACACGATAAGAGACCGTGACGAAGTTTGGCGAGTAAATGGGCTATAATATGGGTGAAGAACAAGACTGTGATTATGTTTATGCTATTAATTAAACCCACTTAGCATTTCATTCAACTCATTATTTCTCTGTCTCTCTCTCTCTCTCTCTCTCTCTCTCTCTCTACTCTCCCTCACCCTCAATAGAGTTACTCTCTCTTTCTCCCTCACCCACCGGTGTCTCTTATCCCTCACCTTCACTGGGGGTTCCTCTCATGATTATCATTCATACCGTGTATAAATATATGTTTCTCAATTACACTACAGTTTTACTCAGAATGTTAGATGACCAAAAATGAAGTTTGAGCCCAAAAAATGAACCCAAAGAGACACATAATCGAAGCCTTTTTTTCCAAACTTACATCTGGCAATGAAAGATTAACGATTAGGGTTTGTTGTCAAAAGAGAATGGCCCCTGCTCCTGAACCTTGGAACGGGAGTCATTATTGTCAAAATTAACAAAATGAAAACTTGTGTTTTGAGTAGAAAGACTTCTTTACATCCTCATTTCCCCCATTTATGAAGAACAAAATCCTTCATTGAATTATAGTTAACTTTAGAACCCAAGACATATGTTACAATTAGATTACACCTTCTATCAATCTCCCCCTGCACTTCATTATCATTAAAATAAACACACAAGTTTTCATCACTATCTTTACTATTTTTAAAAAATAGAAAATTTCTCCTGCACCCTTATCTTTGTTAGCCATAAGAAGGAAAGTCCAATTTTAGATTTCTTAGCGTTTACAGCCTGTTTGTGAGTTTTATTTTGGAGAGAAAATAAAGGAAATGAAGGGAAATTATGTTTCCTTTTCGTCGTTTGGAAGTTTACATAGGAGAGAAAGTGTTGTTTCGTCATTTTCCATCGTTTGGGAGTTTAAAAGGAGAGAAAAGAAAGGAATTTTTTAAAAAAAAATTCCCTTCCTTTTCTTACCAAAAATTTCCTTCCAAATCGGAAAGAAATGGAGAGAAAGGAAAGTTTTCTAAAGAATGCACCTTATTTCTCTTAAAAAAATTATTTTCCTTCCAACTCCCGAACACTAGAAAAGAAAATTATTTTATCTTCCTTCCTAAATCCTTTCCCTTCTCTTCCTTTCTATTCTCTCTTATAAATTTTCCCTTCTTTTCTTTTTTCTTCTAATAAAATTTTTCTTTCCTTTCCTTCCTCTAAAAAACTCCCAAACTGGTCGTTAGTGTTAAATTAGTAGACACGTTATTACCTTCTTCAATGAGGATTGCAAAAGATTTAACTATCAGATAATTTTGATTTCCACTAGAGCAATAGTTAGGATTTAAAACATCCCCTCTGGTCTCAGCAATAACTGACACCCCAACAGTTAGTTCTAGAACTTTTCCCATTCCGGGAAAAGAGAAACAACGTTCTTTTGAATAAACCATCTGCTGATCACCTTCAACGCTAATTTTTTTTCCCATTAGAGATATGAAAATGTATTCAGATAATTGTACTTTATTGGCACAATTTTCTAAAAAGTGAATCTTATTAAGCACTGCTTCTAGTTTACTTTCTAATATTCTTATCTCGACTGCCTTTGGACCAATCAAATAATCCAAAATGGACAATTCCTTAAACGCAAGCTTTGATGCTTCCTCTTTGTTTAGAGTACTACCATAACGATAAATAGGGTTCAATCCATGGTTTGTAATACTTGATAACTTGAATTTCGTGTTCTCATCTTCCAAATTAGTTTCCATCAAATCCAATCTATCACAACATGATTGATTAAAAGAGTCACTCCTGCTAGATAGTGGATGATCCCTAAAATGAGTATAAAGTCTCATATATGCCATTGTATCTCCAACAAAGACCATAGGGATGGTATGGTATACCTAGGATTGAAATAGGTAAGGTACGATATGGTTGGAATAAGGAAAGAGAGAGAGAAGTAAGTTAAGTTATTGTCATTTAAAATGAATTTAAATTGGACTTGTTAATTCTATGAAGATTAATAATAATGCATATATCTATTTGGTTAACACATTATGGCCATGTCCACCCCTTCCTCATGTGGTTGTTGTTTGATTGAAGATAGGTTAGTGAAAGGGTTTCCACATTTGGTGGACACGTAGTAATTTTAGGATTAATTAAATTATTAACTTATTAGACTTTTTGAGTATGATTAATAAGTTTCAAAATAGTAATTAGTGACGATTGAATAGATACATTACCTCTATGATTCATATTTACACACTCCTTCTACATATTTTCTGGGAAAAAATTAGTAACTGTAATAATTACTTTTAACAAAAGTACGAGAGTTCACAGTTGGAAAAAACTAAACATCCTTTATTAGTGTGCCCCCATATAGAGGGAACTCCTATTTACTACTGTGGGAAAATAAAAATTGAAAAGTATAATTACATTATAAAATCTTGGAGTTAATATCTCACAAGGGTACTTATTCGATCGTATTATGTTTTCCTGGACAGAATGTTAGGATGAAGTAGTAGAGAATATATTTCAACTCCATTATATCGATAGGTCACTGAAATTGGTGACATTGTTAGAAAAGGTAAAAAAATATTCATCCATTATGGGTAAAACTCTGTAAAGAGAGGATTCACCCAGATTGTGACGTTTCGCGACATATGCACATTGAATCTAAGCGTGAAAATAGGTTCAAGGAAGAAGGATTTCAAGTTCATTTAACGGACTTTTATACGTCAATTATAGACACTCTTCTGCCTAGATAGCCGCGTGAACAATTTCATAAATTCCAAAAACTAATACTGATTGAATGGAAGCCAGACACAACGAGTATATTTTACTACACCAAAATAGGCAAACGATCGCGGTCTTGGGCTGCGACTAGGCCAATGTGTCATAAACCTAGGCCGTGACCAAATCTATCCCGACAAAAATTACTAGTCACTAACCAAGTCCCTGACTAAGAGTAATAGTCACATACCATTATGCCAAGGAAAACAGTGGAGGGTAGAAGATGTGACCAGTTGGTCAAGGACCATATCCCTGGCCCCAATTTGACTCTATGGCATGCTCGTCATGGCTCATAGTCATGACCCAAAGTCGTGACTAATTTTAAATCGCACGATATTGGTCATGCCCTAGAGCTGTGACTATAGTTTCCTCCCTCGTGATGATGGCCATGACCCATAGATGTGTCCAGCCGATTAACACATTGAAGTGTGGTTATAGTTTCTAATCGAGACCACTTAAATCACATAAAAAATATGGTCACACACTAGAGTCATGACCATATTTGACTATCAAAGAAATATGGGTTGTTTGGGTGCTATTCTCAAACCGGGCATCCCATGACTGCACGACCAATTATTATATGTTACGTTGTACACGCCCGTGGTGTTCGTGCCGCCCTTGGTGCCATTTTGGGGGATGTAAGTGTTTTTTGCCCTCATGGGACATTTTTAAGAATAAGCGTGCCTATTTTGAAGTTCAGGTCCTACTCTCAAACCCCTATTCCTTCGATCGCGCGAACTGCTGCTTTGTGTTACATTGGATGCACACGAGGTATTTGTGCCACTCACAGTGCTGGTTATGGGACGTTAGGGGTGTCCCCCCTCATAACACGTATTCAAGCCTAAGTGTGCCTGTTTTCATATTCGTTTCCTATTCTTTAATCGAAAGTCCCACGAATATGCGACCAATTGCTACAGTTTATGTTAGACGTGAAAAAGGTGTTCGTGCCACTCGCGGTGTTGTTTGGGGCCATTAGGACTAACCACCCCTCGCAACACATTTTCAAGCCTAAGTTTGCATGCCTTAAAATTTGCGTTGTATTCTCAGATTGAGGATTTTGTAATTGTACGGACGATTGCTGCATGTTATGTTAGATGCAAAAGAGGTGTTCGTGCTACTCGTAGAGTCGTTTGGGGGCGGTTGGGGGAGTTCGCCCCCTCACAACATATTTTCAGTTTTCAAGCCTAAGTGTGGTTCTTTTCAAATCCGTGTCCTATTCTCAAACAAGGTGTCCCACGACTGCGCAACCATTTGATACATTTTGTGTCGGACGCACGCAAGGTGTTCATGCAACTCGTGGTGCTGTTCTGGGGCTGTTAGGGGTGTCCTCCTTCTCACGACATGATTTTAAGCCTAAGTGTGTTTGTTTTCAAATTTGTGTCCTATTCTCGAACTACGAGTCCCAACACTGCATGAATGGTTTCTATAATTTACGTTGGACATGCACGAGGTGTTCGTACCACCTACAGTATCATTTAAGGGCCATTGGGGGTGTTAGCCCCCTCACGACATGTTTTCAAGCCTGAGTGCGCTTGTTTTCATATTTTGGCCATATTCTCAAACCTTGAATCTTGGTAATGTGCGCCTGGTTGGAACGTGTTATGCTTGATGCTCATGAGGTTTTCGTGCAATTGTTATGTCGTTTATGAGCCGTTGGGAGTGTCCTCTCCCTTGCGTAACGTTTTTAATTTTCAATCATAAGTGTCCTTATGTTCAAATTCGAGTCCTAGTCTCAAACCGGTATTCCACAACTGTGTGACTGGTTTCTACATCTTACGTTAGATACGAACGAGGTGTTCATTGCACTCGTGGTGCCATTTCAAGGCGATTGTGGGTGTCCTCCTCCTCGCTGCACGTAAGTGTGAATATTTTCAAATTCATGCCCTATTATTAAAACACAAGTCCCGCGACTCCATAATTAATTTCTACATGTTACGTTGGATGCGAACGATGTGTTCGTGACATTCACGGTGCTATTTGCGGGTAGTTGGTTATGTTCGCAACGATGCAATATGTTTTTAATTTTCAAACCTAAGTTTTCTTGTTTCAAATTCGTGTTCTATTCTCAGACAAAGAGTCTGATGACTGTGTGACAAGTTTCTACGTGTTATGTTGGATGCGCATGAGGTGTTCGTGCCACTCGTGATGATATTTTGGGGCTACTGGTGGTGTTTGCCCCCTCATGGCATATTTTTAAGCATGTGTGACTTTTTTCATATTTGTGTCTAATTCTCAAATCGGGAGTCGTTCGACTACGTGACATGTTGCTACGTGTTACGTTGGACCCGTAGCAGGTATTCAGGCCATCCATGATACCGTTTGGGGGTAGTTGGGGATGTTTGCCACTTCATGGCAAGTTTTAATCCTAAGTTTGCCTATTTTCATGTTCATCTCCCATTCTCAAATCGAGAGTCCTGCGACTGCATGGACGGTTGCTATGTGTTACGTTGGAGACGCGTACGAGTTGTTCATGCCACTCGTTGTGATGTTTGGGGGGCGGTTGGAGCAGCGCCCCATCGTGGCACATTTTTAAGCCTAAGTGAGACTGTTTTCAAATTATTGTCCTAGTCTCAAATAGGGAGACCCATGACTTCACATTCAGTTTCTATGTTTTACATTCGATGTAAAAGAGGTGTTCACGCCACTCATGGTGTTGTTTTGGGGATGTTGGGGGTCTCTATCCCGTCGCGGTATGATTTCAAGCCTAAATGTGCCTATTCTTAAATTCGGTCCTATATTCAAACCGGGAGTCCCATGACTACATGACCGGTTTCCATGTGTGACGTTGGATGCGCACGAGGTGTTCGTGATAGTTACGAAACTGTTTGGGGACCGTTGGGGGTGTCTTCAACCTAGCGGGGCACTTTCAAGCCAAATTGTGTTTGTCTTCAAATTCGTATCTTATTCTCATACCGAGAGTCCTCCAACTATGCGATCAGTTGTTATGTGTTACATTAGATGTGCACAAGTTATTCGTACCCCTCGCGGTGCCGTTTAGGGGAGGTTGGTGGTGCCCACCCCCTCGCGATACATTTTTAATTTTTAATCCTAGGTGTGTCTATTTTCAAATTCGTGTCCTATTCTTAAAGAGGGAGTCCAAAAACTATGCGGCTAGGATCTGCATGTTACGTTGGTTCACACAAGGTGTTCATCCCACTCGTGGTGCTGTTTATAGGGCATTGGCGGTGTCCCCCCTCGAGGCAAGTTTTCGAGTCTAAGTGTACCCGTGTTTCAAATTTGTATCCTATTCTCAAACTGGGGTCCCGTGAGACGTTGGATGCACATGAGGTGTTCGTGCCACTTACGGAGATGTGTAGGTACCGTTGGGAGTGTCTTCCACCTCGTGGGATATTTTTAAGCTAAAATCGTATCATATTCTCATACTGGTAATCTTGTGATTGCAAGGTCGGTTGTTATGTGTTACATTAGATGCGCACAAGATATTTGTACCCATCGTGATGCCGTTGGGGGAGGTTGGGGGTTTCATCCCCCTCATGGTACATTTTCAATTTTTAATCCTAAGTGTATCTGTTTTCAAATTCGTGTCCGATTCTCAAAGAGGGAGTCGCAAAACTATGCCTCGATTTTCTACATGTTACGTTTCTGTGCACAAGGTGTTGGTCCAACTCTCGATGTCATTTGTGGGACATTGGGGGTGTCATCCCCTTGCGGTACGTTTGCCTGCTTTCAAATTTGTGTTCAATTCTCAAATTGAGCATCCTACAATTGTGCGTCCGGTTTCTACGTATTACATTGGATGCACACGAGGTGTTCGTGACATTAATGGTACCATTTGGGGTGGGGGTTGTCCTTCCCCTTGTGACACGTTATCAAGACAAAGTCTTCTTACTTTGAAATTCATGTCCAAATCTTAAATCGAGAGTCACACGACTGCACCATCAGTTGATATGTGTTACATTGGACGGGTACGAGAATTTCATGCCGCTCGCAGGACTGTTTGGGGGCAGTTGGGGGTGTCCACCCCCTTTCGGCACGTTTTGAAACCAGTCTGCCTATTTATGAATTCGCATCCATTTTGCAAATCGAGAGTCCTACAAAAATATGAACGGTTGCTACGTATTACGTTCAATGCATATGAGTTGTTTGTGCCACTCGTGGTGCCACTTGGGCGTGTTTGGGGGTGTTTGTCCCCTCGCAGCATTTTTCAAGCCTAAAAATGCTTATTTTCAAATCCGTGTCCTATTATCAAACCTGGAGTCCCGCAACTTCTCAAACAATTGCTACATGCTACATTGGATGCTCACAAGGTGTTTGTGCCACTCGTGGTTATTTTTGGGAGTAGTTTGGCCAGTCCGCCCCCTTACAACACATTTTTAAGCTTAAGTGTGTCCGTTTTTAAATTTGTATCCTATTTTCAAATTGACAGTTCCATGATTATGCAGGCGATTGATATGTGTTACATTGAATGCACACGAGGTGTTCATGCCACTTACGCTATCATTTCGAATCCGTATGGGATGTTCACCCCTCATGGTATGTTTTTAAATTTCAAGCCTAAGTGTGCTTGTTTTCAAATTCGTGTCCAATTCTTAGACCGGGAGTCCCATAATTATTCAATCGGTTGCAACGTGTTACGTTGGATGCACTTAAGGTGTTCGTGCCATCACAGTGCTGTTTGGGGGTTGTTGAGGGTAATTCTCCCACACGGCACATTTTTAAGCATAAGTGTGTATGTTGTCAAATTCATGTCCTATTCACAAACTGGGAGTCCTAAGGTTGTTCCACCAATTGTTAAGTGTTACATTATATGTGCATGAGGTTTTTGTTCCACTCGTGGTGCTGTTTGTAGTGTTTATCCCCTCGCGGCACGTTTTCAGGCCTTTTTGTGCCTATTTTTGAATTCGAGTCCTATTCTCAAACTGAGATTCTTGTGATCGCACGATCAGTTGTTACGTGTGAAGATCAACGCGCATTAGAGTTTGTGCCAGTCATGGTGCCATTTGGGGATCCTTGAGGGTGTCCTCACCCTCGTGGAACATTTGAAGCTTAAGTGTACCTAATATCAAATTCATGTTCTATTCTCAAACTAAGAGTCCAACGACCAGACAATTGGCTTTTAAGTGTTATGTTTGACGCGCACAAGGTGTTCGTGCCACTCGCAGTGCCGTTTAGGGGTCGTTGGGGGTGTCCTCCACCTCCCAGCACGTTTTCAAGCCTAAATGTTCCTATTTCTTATTTGTGTCCTATTATCAAATCGAAAGTCCCATGACTGTTTGGATAGTTTCCACATGTTACGTTGGATGTGCACGAGGTGCTCGTGCCACTTGCGGTGCCTTTTGGGGGAGGTTATGGGTGTCTACCCATTGCAGCACATTTTCAAGCCTTAGTGTGCCAGTTTTCAAATTTGTGTCCTATTATGAAATTAGTAATCCCACGACTATGCGGCTAGTTGTAACGTGTTACATTGGACACACACGAGGTTTTTGTGACACCCGCAATGCTGTTTAGGGTCCATTAGGGATGCCCTCCTACTCGTGGCATGTTATTAGATTTCAAGCCTAAGTGTTTTGTTTTTCAAATTCAAGTCATATTCTCAAAAAGAGCGTCCTGCAACTTGCGACCGATTTCTATGTGTTACGTTGGATGCACATGATATTCTCGTGCCACTTGTGGTACCGTTTGGTGGCCATTGTGGGTTTTCACCCCCTCACGACACATTTTCAAAACCATGTGGGTCTATTTCCAAATTCATTTCCTGTTCTACATCGGGAGTCCCGCAGATGTGCGACAGGTTATTACATGTTACATTGGATAAGAACGAGGTGTTCGTGCAACTCGCAGTGCCGTTTGGGGGTGGTTAAGGTTATCCACCCCCTTACTGCACATTTTCAACTTTCAAGCCTAAGTGTGCATTTTTTAAATTGATGTCCTATAATTAGCCGACATTCCTATGATCATGCACTTGATTTCTATGTGTTATGTTGGATGAGTACGAGGTTTTCTTGTCATTTGCGATGCCGTTTGGGGGCCGTTGGGTGTGTCCACCCCCTCACGGTATATTTTCAAGCTTAAGTGTTCTTGTTTTAAAATTTATGTCCATTTCTCAAGCTGGGAGTCTCGCGACTGTTCGATCGGTTGCTATGTTTTATGTTGAACGTACAAGAGATGTTTGGGCCACACGCGATGTCGTTTGGGGCCATTTGGGGGTGTCCACCCCATTGTGACATTTTAAAGTCTAAATGTATCAGTTTTCAAATTCATAACCTATTATCAAATTGAGAGTCCCGTGACTTCTCAAATAATAGCTACATGTTACATTGGATGCGTACGAGGTGTTCGTGCCACTCACAATGCTTTTTGGGGGCAGTTGGTGGTGCCACCCCCTCACGGCATGTTTTCAAGCCTAAGTGTGCCTACGTTTCAAATTTATGTACTATTATCAAACTAGTAGTCACATTATTGTGCATCCAGTTGCTACATGTTACAATGGATGCACACAATATATTAGTGCCACTCGCGATGTCCTTTCGCGGCCGTTGGGCATGTTTGCCCCCTCGCGACACATTTTAAAATTTCAAGCCTAAGTGGGCATGTTTTCAAATTGATTTCCTATTCTCAAATCGGAAGTCCCGTTAATACACGAGTAGTTGGTACCTATTACGTTAGGTTTTCATGAGGTGTTCATGCCACATACGGGGCCGTTTGGGGGCCGTTAGGGGTGTCTGCTTCCCTGCGACATGTTTTCAAGCCTAAAAGTGTCTGTTTTCAGATTCGTGACCTATTGTCATTGCCAGCGTCTCGATGTTGTGCGACCGATTGGTACATATTACGTTTGATGGGCATGAGGTGTTCATGCCACTCGCTATTCGGTTAGGGTTGTCCGCCCCTCAGGACACGTTTTCAAGCCTTCTGGTGCATGTTTTCAATTTCTAGTCCTATTCTCAAATCGAGAGTCCCGTAACTTTACGATTTGTTGCTACGTGTTACGATCAATGCGCACAAGTGTTCATTCTAGTCACGGTGCCGATTGGGGGCCATTGGGGGTGTCTGGCCCTTCACGAAATGTTTTGAAGCCTAAGTGAGCCTATTTGCAAATTCGTGTCATAATATCATATTAGGAGTCCCGCGATGGTGCGATTGGTTTCTAAGTGTAATGTTTGATGCACATGAGGTATTCGTTCCACCCGGGGGCCCGTTTGGGGGCTGTCAGGGGTGTCCTCCACCTCGCGGCATGTTTTCAACCCTTAATGTTACTATTTTCAAATTCATGTCCTATTCGCAAATCGGTAGCCCAATGATTGTGTGGACGATTACTACGTGTTACGTTGAATAGGCAGAAGGTGTTTGTACCACTTGCGGTTCCATTTAGGGGAGGTTAAGGGTAATCTCCCTCTTGAATCAGGTCTTCAAACATGAGTGTAACTATTTTATAATTTGTGTCCTTTTCTCAAAATAGGAATCCCATGACTATGCGATTAGTTGCTACGTGTTACGTAGGACCCACACGAAGTGTTCGTGCCACTCGCGATGCCATTTGGAGGTTGTTAGGGATGTCCACTTCCTCGCAGCACGTTTCTAAATATTAGGCCTATGTGTGCCTATTTTCAAATTTATGTCATGTTCTCAAACCGAGATTCCCGCGACTGCATAACCGCTTATTACATGTTACGTTGGATGGGCATGTGGTGTTCGTGCCACTCGCATTGTATTTTTGGGGTCGTTGAGGGTGTTCTCCCCCTCGCGGCATATTTTCAAGTCCAAGTGTGTCTATTTTAGAATTCGTTTACTATTCCCAACCAGTAGTCCCATGAATATGAGGAAGGTTGTTACTTGTTATGTTGGATGCACACGAGGTGTTCGTGCCACTCGTGGTGCCTTTTGACTCCGTTTGGAACAATTTGGGGTGTCCATCCCCTCGCAACACATTTTTAGACTACATGTGCCTATTTGAAAATTCAAGTCCTATTGTCAGATCAAGAGTAACACAATTGTGAGGATGGTTTCTCCGTGATATGGTCGATGCACATGAGTGTTCGTGCTAGCGGTGTCGTTTGGGGTCCGTTGGCGTTGTCCGTCCCCTCATGACACGTTTTTCAAGCCTAAGTGTTCTTGTTTTCAAATTAGTGAAATATTCTAAGACAAGGAGTCTCGTGGTTGTATGGTTGGTTACTAAGTGTTACATTGGGTGCACGACAAATGTTTGTGCCATTTGTGGTGTCATTTGGGACCGTTGGGGGTGTCTCCCAGCTCACGACACATTTTTAAGCCCATGTGTGCTTGTGTTTCAAATACATGTCCTATTCTCCAATCGAGAGTCCCGCGATTGCGTGAATGGTTTCTACGTGTTAAGTTGGATGGACATAAGTTTTTCATGTCACTCACGATGCCGTTTGGGTCGGTTGGGGGTGGCTTCCCCCCCGTGGATCATTTTCAAGCCTAAGTGTGCATGTTTTCAAATTTGTGACCTTTTCTCAAACCAGGAGTCCTGTGAATGAGCGGACGGTTTCTATGTGTTATTTTAAAATCACATGTGGTGGTCGTAGAACTTGCAGTGCCGTCTAGTGGCCATTGGGGGTGTTCGTCGGCTCACAACACATTTTGAAGCCTAAGTGTGCTGATATTCAAATTCATATCCTAGTCTTAAGCTAGGAGTCTTGTGAATGATTGGCCAGTTGTTATGTGTTACGTTGGATGCACAATAGGTGTTTATGCAACATGCAATGTTGTTTTGGGGCTATTGGGGTGTCCACTGCCTCGCAGCGCGTTTTCAATTTTTAAGCCTAAATGTTCTTATTTTTAAATTCATGTCCTATTCTCGCACTTGGAGTTTCGTTACTGCACGGTCGGTTTCTATATGTTACGGTGGATGTGCATGAGGAGTTCACCCCACTCGTGCTGTTTGGGAGTTTTTGTTGGTGTTCGCCTCCTCTCGACACGTTTTCAAGCCAAAGTGTGGTTCTTTTCAAATTCGTGTTCTATTCTCAAATCATGAGTCACGCGACTTCATAAATGATTTCTCTGTGTTACCTTGGATGAGCACGAGGTGTTCGTGCCACTCGTGGTGCTTTTGGGGGGACGTTGGGAGTGTTCGCCCCCTCAACGTACGTTTTCAAGCCTAAGTGTGCCTATTTTCAAATTCGTGCTAATTTCTCAATCTGAGAGTTTTGGGACTCTGCGATCTATTGCTACGTGTTACGTTGGACCTGCACGAGGTGCTCGTGCCACTTGTAGTGCTATTTGGAGGTGTTCTCCCCCTCGCAACACATTTTGAATCATAAATATGCACGTTTTCAAATTCGTAACCTATTCTCAAATCGAGAGTCCCGCGACTGCTAGAAAAAATTGCTATATGTTATGTTGGATGCATAGGAGGTGTTCATGACACTCACGGTGTTTTTTGAGTTCGGTTGGGGGTCTCCGACCCCTCACGACACGTTTTCAAGCCTAAATGTGCATGTCATCAAATTCATGTTGGGTTATCAAACTGTTAGTTCCATGACTATGTAGCCGGTTGCTACATATTATGTTGGATGCGCACGAGGTGTTTGTGCCACTCGCGATGTCGTTTCAGGGCCGTTGGGTATGCCTACCCCATCACAGAACGGTTTTAAATTTTAAGCCTAAGTGTGTCTGTTTTCAAATTCGTGTCCTATTCTCAAATTGGGAGTCCCACAAGTGTGTGAATAGTTGCTACATGTTACGTTGCATGTGTATATGGTGTTCGTGACACTCACAGTGCCGTTTGGGTACAGTTTGTGGTGTCCACTCCCTAGTATCATGTTTTCAAGCCTAAGTGTTCCTGTTTTCAGATTCCTATCCTATTTTCATTCTAAGAGTCTGGTGGCTATGCGACCGATTATTACATATTACATTGGATGCGCACGAGGTGTTCGTTCCACTATTAGTGACTTTTGGGGTGTCCGCACCCTCGTGACACATTTTCAGGCCTACCTCTATCTATTTTCAAATTCAAGTCTTATTCTCAAACCGAGAGTACCTCGACTGTACAAACGATTGATACGTGTCATGATCAATGCGCACGAGTGTTTTGTGACACCCCGACTAATTAAATACCGGGTAGCTACTCCTTTATTAAATTAATTGAAAATGCCAAGTTGGTCCAGTTAATAGCATCACTGTCGAAAACATTTTAATGATTACTAACCACCTAGTATTTAAAAAGTAAGTGCCAAATTTTAATTAAAGTCCGATTAACATGCAACAAGTGTAATAAAGAATAATAACACCATTCACCATAATGAAGTAAATAGAAAGACCATCACATAACGTAAATAAAGTCTGGAGGAAAAACTCCTCACTACAATCCCATAACTGAAATAAGTAACTAAAACTAAAATAGTACATGCCAAAGTCTGAAACTGAAATGGAAATGTAACTCTAATAGAAATGGGCAACATGCCCTACAACTGATAGATAATGAATCTGGAATCCAAGTGATAGAGGCGTCTACAAGCAAATCCCTGTAGCTTCCACAAACAGCTACAGCTCGTCTCCTGAATGAATATCCTATGCATGGTGTCCTTGTGGCTGGGCACCTAAAATGGTTTTACAAAGAAAAATAGATTTGAAAAGCAAACGGGTCAGTGCCCGAATGTGGAGTTATATTTTAAAAATCTGCAAGTGCTTTAAAAACATTTAAAACATTAAATGCAAAGTACATGTTAGGACGTGCACTCACATGATATTCTCCCCTCTCGTCTAACTGTGCACTCCTAACGTAAGTACCCATCTATAACGACACAACCCACTAGCTAAGTGACATCATCTCTAACTAGACTATCATAGGTCCTACCCATATTACTCGGTTCTATTAACATTATAACGCTCGTAATTAAGTAGGGGTTTCATGAAAACTCAGATGCTCAATATGCAATATATATCACTATCAATTAACTCGTTATTTTCTCGAAACAATACCGTAATTATATTCACAACATTAACGTGAAGGTTCCCATTAATTAAGTGTATATTATTCACATCATAAATATACAGTATAAGCACCCCGAGAACTAAGCTGCGGTGCACACATACTCTGCTATCCATCCCGGTACATCACGTACATAAGGATTACATATTCCGAATCTCTCAGGAATAGTTCACAGATAACAACATCACAAACAAGGGAGGCTAACACAGTCACATCACATAGGTCACGCACATACCTACGCTTCTACGATCAGCGGACTTATTAATATCCCAATAAGTCTTTCTATGACCTATGTTCATCAAGGTAACCAGTCTAAATCTGGGCAACACAAGGATTAGAGGGCCCTAAGCGAACGCAAACCTCCCGTGATAGCAAGTATGGTAGGTATGTCATACACACAATTCATATACCAATACTAAGTAAACACACGTCTTAGTAATCCCGTAGTTTAATCATAGAACATATCGCATTCTCGTACTAACTTATAATTATCGCAATTTATACTATTTCGGTTTATCATCATACGCGCCATAATCATTCTCACGTCGTAGTAGACACTCACGTCTCAACCCAAACCGTCCATTGAATTAAATCTCTCGTATATAAATTTACTCCTCGTAATTACCCAAAAGTCCCAAATCTATCCTTACATCATCAAAGGAAGGTTATCTATATCCTCGAACAAGTTTACGGGACTCCAAAAATCAAAACAGTCCAAAAAGGCCCAAACTATCAACTCGTTAGAAGTATCGTTCGAACGAGAGTGTTCGAACGAGATCCCTCTGTCAACTCGTTAGAAGTCTCGTTCGAACGAGACTGTTCGAACGAGATTCCAGTTCGTTCGAACGAACTGTACCTTCTAACGATATCTCGTTCGAACGAGATATCGAATGAAACTACCCCTCGTTAGAAGAGACTGGTCAACTCGTTAGAAGCTCGTTCGAACGAGCTCGTTCGAACGACCTGGGTAGGGGCTTCTAACGACCTGCCAGTTTCGTCCCAGATTCCCTTAGTTACGTTTTTCATCCATTTCTACTCCTCAAATCTTCTCCAAAGTTCGTCCCAACAATCTTTTAAGTTCTCTAATCATCCTAAAACATGCCAAGGTCATAAACTAACATCTTTTAAGGCACTAATGCATCCTAAACATCATTAAATCACAAGATTTTATACTTTTCCCCAATTTTATCAAGAACATGAACCCTAGATTTATATCATCATCAAATCCCAGAATTTAATCCATTTTAATTTCTTCTAATCACAATTATCATGAGAATAATCATCTACCTATCATTCTACATGCAATTTTCTTCAAGATTTTCAAGTTCTAAACTCCAAACTACATGTTCTTGATTAAATTGGTTTGGTTAATGGGCTTAGTGGGTTAAATCCACATCAGATTAAAACTCCCAATTTTCGTCACTTTTAATTCCTCAAAATGTAAAATTACCAAAATACCCTTTATGATGCCGGTATGGCCTAAAAATACCCCGGAATCCAAACTACACCCCCGGCTAGTGTTTTCTGACTATCTCGACCCTTCCGGACGCGTTGGCGCACTCAAAATGACCATACAGTTTATAGATTTTAAATTCACTTTTATAATTAAAATAATATACCATGACGCGGCGGTCACACGCGTCTCAACAAAATTTTTAAAATGCCGTATATCAATCTCACGACAAATTTTATAATACCAAATACATATATCAAAACATGTATGCATATAATCAAATACCAACTCGCATCTCGTTAGTATTTATAACCCGGATTAATTTCCAATTATCACGCATTTAATTAATTAATCCCAAAAATAAATATAGCCAAAAGTACGGGGTATTACATACTTCCCCCCTAATAACTGAATTTCGTCCCGAAATTCGAAACTAGAAAGTACCTGCTAAAAATAACTCTGGATAACGTTCGCGCATCTCATCCTCGCGCTCCCATGTGGATTCCTCGACATTGTGATGTCGCCACTGAACACGCACTAACGGAACTATCTTTGACCGCAGTTTCTTCTCGCTTCGGTCCAAAATAGCAATCGGCCCCTCCTCGTAGGAGCTATCCGGCTGGAGATCGATGTCCTCCACAGCAATGTGAGAATGAGCCAAATTATCTCTAAGGTATTTCCTCAGCGAGGAAATATGGAACACATCATGAATCCGATGCAAATGCTCCGGTAACCCAAGTCTATACGCAATCGGTCCGATCCGCTCAATAATAGGAAACGGCCCCACATACCTTGGTGCCAACTTCCCCTTCTTCCCGAAACGCATAATCCCCTTCATAGGAGATACTCTGAGCAAAACTTGGTCGCCTACTTGGAACTCCCTGAAAAATCTCTTCGCATCAGCATAACTCTTCTGCCTGTCTTGAGCTACCCGAATGCGACTCCGAATCAGCTCAATCCTTGCCGAAGTATCCTGAATCACTTCCGGCCCAAGCAGTTTGTTGTCCCCCACCTCTAACCAACATGCTGGGGAACGACAAGGCCTACCGTACAACGCCTCAAACGGAGCCATGCCAATCGTGAACTGATAGGAGTTGTTGTAAGCAAACTCCACCAGTGGGAGGTACTGCTCCCATCCACCCCCAAAGTCAATGATGCACATGCGTAGCATGTCCTCCAACATCTGATTGGTGCGCTCAGTCTGCCCATCAGTCTGCGGATGATAAGCCGTACTCAACCGCAATTTCGTGCCCATGGCCTCCTGGAAACTCTCCCAAAACCTCGAAACAAATATCTTGTCTCTGTCAGACACGATATTTAGGGGCACACCGTGAAGTCTCACAATCTCTGAAATGAAGAGCTGGGCATACTTCCCCATAGTGTAGTCAGTCCTTACGGGTAAAAAGTGAGCAACCTTGGACAACCTGTCCAGAATTACCCAAACGGAGTCGTGACCCCTCTGCGACGTAGGCAACCCCGTGATAAAGTCCATGGATATGCTCTCCCACATCCATACCGGGACCTCCAATGGCTGTAGCAATCCTGCCGGTCTCTGATGATCCACTTTTACAAGCTGACAAGTGGCGCATTTCGAAACAAACTCAGGGATATCTCTCTTCATACCGCTCCACCAATACTGTCGTCTCATGTCTTGGTACATTTTGTCCCCTCCGGGATGTACCGCGAACCGTGAGCCGTGCGACTCTGCCATCACATCGTGTCGCAATTCCTCTCCTTTCGGAACTACCAATCTCCCATTGAAGCGTAATCCCCCGTCTGAGCTAACGGTATAGGACTCGGCTCCCTCTGCTAGTAATCGAACTATCTGCTCCTGACAGAACGAGTCATTGGCCTGTGCCCGTACTACCTTTGTGACAATCTGCGGTGTAACGGTCATCACAGACATGATAGATCGGGCCACTGCATCCTGGTGTCCCAATTCCTTCCACTTAGCCTTCCACACCTCTGGCACCTCATCTGCTGGCCAACGGCTCAACGCGTCTGCTACCACGTTAGCCTTACCTGGGTGATACTGGATGTCAAACTGGTAGTCCTTCACAAACTCAAGCCACCTACGCTACCGCATATTCAATTCCTTTTGCGTGAACAGATACTGTAGGGACTTGTGGTCCGTGAACAGTTGGAACTTCTCCCCCAAAAGATAGTGCCTCCAAATCCGTAGGGCAAATACCACTGCTGCCAACTCCAAATCATGCGTGGGGTAATTCTTCTCATGAGGCTTAAGCTTACGGGAAGCATAAACTATGGCCTGTCTCTCCTGCTGCAATACACCTCCCAGTCCTTGCAAAGACGCATCGGTGTAAACCAAATACTCAACTCCCGGTCTCGGCAATGCTAACACAGGTGCTGAGGTCAATTTGTCCTTCAATTCATCGAATGCCAACTGACAAGCATCACTCCAGATGTATGGCACGCCCTTACGTGTCAGATGTGTCAAAGGACCTGCTATCTCCGAGAAACCCCGAATAAACCTCCTGTAGTATCCTGCTAGACCCAAGAAACTACGAATCTCCGTTGGTGTCGTGGGCTGCCCCCACTCCCTCACCGCTGATACCTTCCCCGGATCAACAGATATTCCCTAGTCAGAAATAATGTGTCCCAAAAACTGGACTTCCTTCAGCCAAAACCCGCACTTCTCATATTTTGCATACAACTCGTTCTGACGAAGTGTCTGCAAAAACTGCCTCAAATGCTCGGCGTGCTCCTCCTCTGTCTGGGAGTAAACCAGAATATCATCAATGAAGACAATGACAAACTGGTCTAGGAAATCCCTGAACACTCTGTTCATTAAGTCCATAAACACAGCTGGAGCGTTGGTCAAGCCGAAAGGCATAACCCGAAACTCGTAAGAACCATATCTCGACAAGAATGCAGTCTTTGAGACATCCTCCTCCCTGATACGCAACTGATGGTATCCCGATCTCAAATCAATCTTCGAGAAGAAAGAAGCTCCTCTCAACTGGTCGAATAAGTCATCGATTCGAGGCAACGGATACTTATTCCGGATCGTGACCTTATTCAACTCTCGGTAGTCTACACACAATCTCAGTGAATCGTCCCTCTTCTTCACAAACAGAACTGGAGCGCCCCAAGGTGAGGTACTCCTGCGAATAAAGCCCTGACCTAACAGCTGCTCTATCTGATCCCGTAACTCCCTCATCTCAGCTGGAGCCATACGGTACGGTGCGCGTGCTATAGGTCTCGTACCCGGTAGCAAATCTATAACAAAGTCTATCTCTCGACTGGGTGGTAAGCCTGGTATCTCCTGAAACACATCCGAATACTCCCTGACTACTGGGATAGAATCTAAAGGAATCACTACCTCCTTAAAGGTATCCTCCTCAATGTAATGCAGATGAGCGGTCGATCCTCCCTCTGGGCGAGGCATCGCCACTACAAACATCTCTTGCCCCGAAATGGAAAAAACAATGCTCCCGCTGAAGCAATCAATCATGGCCCTATAAGCTACGAGACAATCCATACCGATAATCACATCGTGAACATGCATGTCTAACACTAACATGTCTGCAGGTAATACCAAACCACCAATCTCTACCCCCACTCCCCGGCATATAAAGAAAATAAGTGACCCACTCCCCAATGGTGAGTCAACACACGTCACTGTGCTCTCTGCCGTAGCTAACAATCCTAAAGCTTTCGCGAAGTGTGTAGCTATAAAACAGTGTGTAGCACCCGTATCAAATAATACCCGACCCATAGTGCCATGGATAGGAAACGTACCCTCAATCGCGGGCGGTGCCTGTGGAACTGCAGCCTGGTGGACATTGTAGACACGTCCATACTGTAGCTGCCCCTGCTGAACTGGGACTGCTGGAATGGGTGGCAATGCTGCCATCTGTGGCGGTGCGGGAAGAGCGGCGGGAAACATAGGCCTCTGTGGCTCCTGGCGAGCACCCTGCTGCTGCTGCTGTGGGGCCCTGCCCCTATCAGGACAATCCTGTCGCTTATGGCCAGTCTTGCCACAAACAAAGCACTTCCCTGGGAAGTTCCCTCCTCTCTGCCCCTGTGGTCCCCGACCCTGGTGGCCGTTACCGTTCCTCCCTTGGCCCTGCTGGCCCTGGTGAAACTGCTGCCCATTCTGCCCCTGTTGGCCCTGATGGCCGTTTGGACCCTGATGGCCCTGACGGAAACCTCCTTGCCCCTGTCTGTAGTTCCCTGACCGGAACCTCTTATTATCCCCCTGCTGGGAGCCCTGCTCATTCTGTCTCTGCCCCTGACCAGATTGTGCCCCGCTAGCACCATTTCCTCCAGTCCTACCCTGATGGCTAGACTCCCCCGACCTCTTGCCCTCGGCCATATGAAAACGGTGGTCCTGGCAGTGTAACAATGCAGCGTTAACCACATCAGAATAAGTGGCCAACGATAGGTTCCCCAGCAGATATTGACGGATCCTCCAAGTCAACCCGTCCGTGAACTTCTCAATCTTCTTCTTCTCTGTTGGTATCTCATCTGGAACGATATTCAACAGATTCGTGAACTCGGCCTCATACTCGGCCACAGTCTTGCCCTCCTGCTTCAGACTCATCAATATCCTCCTCATTTCCATATGAACAGCTGACGGAAAGTACTTGCGGTCGAACCGCACCCAGAACTCCTGAATCGTGAGAGTATCCCTCTCCTCCATGGTGGTAATGGACTCCCACCACTGTAGCGCAGATCCAACTAGCTTGAAAGTAGCTAGCACCTGCTTCTGGACGTCCGTGCACTCATACATCCTTAAGTGCCTCTGCATATCCTTCCTCCACTGGCTCGAGACTACCACATCTGAGCTACCTGCAAACTCTGGCGGATGCGCTTTCTGAAAAGCGTCACGTACATGCTGCCAAGCAGACGGGAATGCATTAACTTGTACTGGCGCGGCAACCGGCGCCTGAGGTGGTGCCTGCTGAACAATGGCAATGGCGGCATTTACCGCTTGGGCTACTATAGCTGCAACCTCAGCCGCGTTCATCATGCCCTGAACTGGAGCGAGCTGGGGTTCGAGTGTTGCATCCCTAGGAACTCGTCGTGCATGTCGTGGAGGCATCTGAAATAAGAACAAAGCTTATAAGTTCGCTGTTTATAAACTTAAGATAGCTGAAGAACGAAGCATACACAAAAAGAGTACAACAGTCCTAAAATATAGGGCTCTATATCATAGAAACTTAGCGGAAACACAATAAGCCGTCAGATCCTAAAGGACACTAGAACCTGATGCTCTGATACCACCTGTGACACCCCGACTAATTAAATACCGGGTAGCTACTCCTTTATTAAATTAATTCAAAATGCCAAGTTGGTCCAGTTAATAGCATCACTGTCGAAAACATTTTAATGATTACTAACCACCTAGTATTTAAAAAGTAAGTGCCAAATTTTAATTAAAGTCCGATTAACATGCAACAAGTGTAATAAAGAATAATAACACCATTCACCATAATGAAGTAAATAGAAAGACCATCACATAACGTAAATAAAGTCTGGAGGAAAAACTCCTCACTACAATCCCATAACTGAAATAAGTAACTGAAAACTAAAACAGTACATGCCAAAGTCTGAAACTGAAATGGAAATGTAACTCTAATAGAAATGGGCAACATGCCCTACAACTGATAGACAATGAATCTGGAATCCAAGTGATAGAGGCGTCTACAAGCAAATCCCTGTAGCTTCCACAAACAGCTACAGCTCGTCTCCTGAATGAATATCCTATGCATGGTGTCCTTGTGGCTGGGCACCTAAAATGGTTTTATAAAGAAAAATAGATTTGAAAAGCAAACGGGTCAGAGCCCGAATGTGGAGTTATATTTTAAAAACCTGCAAGTGCTTTAAAAACATTTAAAACATTAAATGCAAAGTACATGTTAGGACGTGGACTCACATGATATTCTCCCCTCTCGTCTAACTGTGCACTCCTAACGTAAGTACCCATCTATAACGACACAACCCACTAGCTAAGTGACATCATCTCTAACTAGACTATCATAGGTCCTACCCATATTACTCGGTTCTATTAACATTATAACGCTCGTAATTAAGTAGGGGTTTCATGAAAACTCAGATGCTCAATATGCAATATATATCACTATCAGTTAACTCGTTATTTTCTCGAAACAATACCTTAATTATATTCACAACATTAACGTGAAGGTTCCCATTAATTAAGTGTATATTATTCACATCATAAATATACAGTATAAGCACCCCGAGAACTAAGCTGCGGTGCACACATACTCTGCTATCCATCCCGGTACATCACGTACATAAGGATTACATATTCCGAATCTCTCAGGAATAGTTCACAGATAACAACATCACAAACAAGGGAGGCGAACACAGTCACATCACATAGGTCACGCACATACCTACGCTCCTACGATCAGCGGACTTATTAATATCCCAATAAGTCTTTCTATGACCTATGTTCATCAAGGTAACCAGTCTAAATCCGGGCAACACAAGGATTAGAGGGCCCTAAGCGAATGCAAACCTCCCGTGATAGCAAGTATGGTAGGTATGTCATACACACAATTCATATACCAATACTAAGTAAACACACGTCTTAGTAATCCCGTAGTTTAATCATAGAACATATCGCATTCTCGTACTAACTTATAATTATCGCAATTTATACTATTCCGATTTATCATCATACGCGCCATAATCATTCTCACGTCATAGTAGACACTCACGTCTCAACCCAAACCGTCCATTGAATTAAATCTCTCGTATATAAATTTACTCCTCGTAATAACCCAAAAGTCTCAAATCTATCCTTACATCATCAAAGGAAGGTTATCTATATCCTCGAACAAGTTTACGGGACTCCAAAAATCAAAACAGCCCAAAAAGGCCCAAACTGTCAACTCGTTAGAAGTCTCGTTCGAACGAGACTGTTCGAACGAGATTCCAGTTCGTTCGAACGAATTGTACCTTCTAACGATATCTCGTTCGAACGAGATATCGAATGAAACTACCCCTCGTTAGAAGAGACTGGTCAACTCGTTAGAAGCTCGTTCGAACGAGCTCGTTCGAACGACCTGGGTAGGGGCTTCTAACGACCTGCCAGTTTCGTCCCAGATTCCCTTAGTTACGTTTTTCATCCATTTCTACTCCTCAAATCTTCTCCAAAGTTCGTCCCAACAATGTTTTAATTTCTCTAATCATCCTAAAACATGCTAAGGTCATAAACTAACATCTTTTAAGGCACTAATGCATCCTAAACATCATTAAATCACAAGATTTTATACTTTTCCCCAATTTTATCAAGAACATTAACCCTAGATTTATATCATCATCAAATCCCAGAATTTAATCCATTTTAATTTCTTCTAATCACAATTATCATGAGAATAATCATCTACCTATCATTCTACATGCAATTTTCTTCAAGATTTTCAAGTTCTAAACTCCAAACTACATGGGTTTTCATTCAACTTTCAAGAACAATTAAAATTCTTCAATTTCTAACATGGAAAAGACATTCTCTGAAATTAAATGGAATAAAGTCACTTGCCTTGGTTGTATCTGAGTTTGGATGATGGTTTGATAGAGTTTTTCTGCAGAATTCCCTCTCTCCAAGCTTCTTCTCCAATGGTGGCTTAAGGTGGCTAGGGTTTGATTTGGGAAACTTAGAAAACTCTTCTAATAACCTACGTAGCCTTCTAGGTTAATATGGTTTGGTTAATGGGCTTAGTGGGTTAAATCCACATCAGATTAAAACTCCCAATTTTCGCCACTTTTAATTCCTCAAAATGTAAAATTACCAAAATACCCTTTATGATGCCGGTATGGTCTAAAAATACCCCGGAATCCAAACTACACCCCGGCTAGTGTTTTTTGACTATCTCGACCCTTTCGGACGCGTTGGCGCACTCAAAACGACCATACGGTTTATAGATTTCAAATTCACTTTTATAATTAAAATAATATACAATGACGCGGCGGTCACACGCGTCTCAACAAAATTTCTAAAATGCCGTATATCAATCTCACGACTAATTTTATAATACCAAATACATATATCAAAACATGTATGCATATAATCAAATACCAACTCGCATCTCGTTAGTATTTATAACCCGGATTAATTTCCAATTATCACGCATTTAATTAATTAATCCCAAAAATAAATATAGCCAAAAGTACGGGGTATTACATGTTTGTGCTGGTCATGGTGATGGTTGGGGGCCGTCGGAGGTGTTCGGCCCCTCGCAGCATGTGTTTCAAGCCAAAATGTGCCTATTTTATAATTCGTCTGCTATTCTCAAATTGGGAATTCCATAAGGTTTCTAAGCGTTACATCTAATGTGAACATGGTAATCGTGGCACTCGCGATGTTGTTTGAGGTGTTTGCCACCTCGCGGTATGTTTTTAATCCTAAATTAGCATATTTTCAAATTCATATCCTATTCTTAAATCGATAGTCTCATGATAGTGCAGACGGTTGCTATATGTTACGTTGATGCACACAATCTGTTTGTGCCACTTGTGGTGCCGTTTGGGGGAGGTTAGTGGTGTCCACCCCCTTGCATCACGTTTTCAGGCCTAAGCATGACCGTTTTCAAATTTATTTGTTATTCTCAAGATATAACTCCCACGATGGTGCAGTTGGTTATTACGTGTTACGTTGGACCCGCACGAGGTTCTCTTGCCACTTGCGATGTTGTTTGGGGGTTGTTGAGGATGTCCATCCCACATGACGTGTTTTCAAATATCAACCCTAAGGGTGCCTATTTTAAAATTCATGTATTATTCTCAAACTGGGAGTACCATGACTATGCGACCTATTGATGCGTGTTATATTGCACGCACATGAGGTGTTCGTGCCACTCGCGGTGTCGTTTGGGAGTCATTATGGTTGTCCTCCCCCTCGTGGTACGTTTTCAAGCCCAAATGTGTATGTTTTAAAATTCGCGTCCTATTCTCAATCGAGATTCTTGCCATTGTGCATCAGGTTGTTATGTGTTTTGTTGGATGCACATGTGGTGTTCATGACACTCGAAGTGGGTTTTGGCGTCGTTTATGGTGTTCGTCCCCTGGCAGAACGTTTTCAAGCCTACTCGTGCCTATTTTTGAATTCAAGTCATATTCACAAATCGGGAGTTCAGCGACTGTGAGGATACTTTCTACATGTTACAGTTGATGCGCATGAGTGTTTGTGCAAATCGCGGTGCTGTTTGGGGGATATTGGGTGTGTTTGGCCCGTCGCGGCACGTTTTCAAGCCTAAGTGTGCCTGTTTTCAAATTCGTGTCCTGTTCTCAAACCGAGAGTGCCTCAACTGCTTGGTCAGTAGTTAAGTGTTATGTTAGATGCACGCATCGTGCCACTCGTGGTGCCATTTGGGGCCATTGGGAGTGTCTCCCCGCTCGTGGCACGTTTTCAAGCCTAAGTGTGCCTGTTTTAAAATTTGTGTCATATTCTCAAACCGAGAGTCACAGGACTGCGCAAATTATTGTTACATGTTACGTTCTATGTGCAAGAGGTGTTCGTGCCATTCAAGGTTCCATTTAGGGTGGTCAGTGGTGTCTTCCCCCTCGCAGCCCGTTTTCAAGCCTAAGTGTGATTATTTTCAAATTCGTGAGAAATTCTCAAGCCTGGAGTTCCTTGACTATACGATCAATTTCTATGTTCTACGTTGGAAGAACATGTGGTGGCGGACCACTTGTGGTGCCATTTAGGGGAGGTTAGGTGTGTTCATCGCCTCCCAACATATTATGAAGCCTAAGTGTGCCCGTTTTCAAATTCGTGTCCTATTCTCAAATCGAAAGTCACGTGACTGCGCGACTAGTTGCTGTGTGTTATTTTGGATGTAAAAGTGGTGTTAGTGAAACACACGGTGTCATTTGGGGGTTGTTAGTGGTGACTGTCGCCTCGTGATACATTTTTAATTATCAACCCTGAATGTGCCTGTTTTCAAATTCGTGTCCTATTCTCAAATTGGGACTTCACTACTATGCGGTCGGTTGTTAGGTGTTACATTGTACGTGTTACATTGGATGTGCACAAGGTGGTCATACCATTCATGGTGCCGTTTAGAGGAATTTGGGGGTGTTCTCCCCCTAACGGCATGTTTTCAAGCCTGAGTGTGCCTATTTTCAAATTCACGTCCTATTCTCAAACCGTGAGTCCCAAGACTGTATGACCGGTTGCTGTGTGTTACTTTCGATACTATGAGGTTTTCGTACCACTCGTGCATGTGTGACAATTAAATATAACATGTGACAATTAAATTTCAAGATTGGTAGGAGAACACCTCACAAAGCTCAAATATAACACGTGACGATTAAATTTCAAATGAGCGCTTGCATGTGTGAATTGAGGCATATACAAATAGAATCCATTTAAATAATACAATATGAAACTTCTCCATGTAAGAAAGGTAAAGAACATAATAAAGATTGACAATCTAAACCAAAAGTTCTAGCCAGATGGGAGCAAAAAAGATGGGATTCAAACACAAGTATATGCCACATAGAGTGTGTCAAACTAAAATACACACAAAAAATAAAAATCTTTTTGAGTTTTTGAAAATTTTAACTAAAAATAAAAATATTTACTCAAAAGACAAACAAAAATCATTTGTATTTTTCATTAATCTTAAATTACTAAAAAGATAAAACACAAATGATAAACAAAAATCTTTTTGTATTTATTCATTTAATGCAGACTAAAATGAAAGAAGTATAATACAAAAGATAAACAAAAATCACTATTCTACCATGTGATTAAGCATGGATCGTAGACTAGAAAATGATTAAACAAGGATACAATTAGCATGGAAATATTGCATGAATTATAAAATCTAAAGTATGCAAATAAAACTAACAAATTCAACTTTTAAATTTAGCAAGGGAGGTTTCGTGTGAAAACAAATGAGAATCAACAAATATAATATCTAGCGCGTCTAAAAATGATTTCCCCCCATATAGATGCATATTTAAAATGATGGGATTTAGGAACTAATGAAATGCTTGACATGGACTTCATATAACTTCTTTTAAGATCAAAACAAAATGACCTAAGGTGGCCTTTCCTACCACAATGCAAGGATGTGAAAACACAAGTAATGATACCTAAGGTCTGACTTTTTCTAAAGTCCTTGGATAAAGTTGACCCTCTAAAACAAACAATGGTTTTATCTTTAGCAACGAAATATTTGAACTAGATGAGCTAGAACCATTACAACTACTACTCGAGTTTTGTAACTCATTTTTCTTTTTTTAAATTTTGGACTCAAGTAATAAATTAGAATCCTCAATTTTACGGGACTCCTTTTTTATATTTTCTATAACTTCTAGAAGGTTATCACTCTCCCCCTCAATGTGAGAAAACTTATCCCTGAGAGTCTTTTCTCGATTATCACTCTCTTTCTTGGACTTTTCTAAAATATTAAAATTGAAATTTATGTCCATGAGATTTTCTCGAAAAATATCTTTTTCAGAAAGCGAGGTT
Source organism: Sambucus nigra (assembly GCA_949130495.1). NCBI lineage: Eukaryota > Viridiplantae > Streptophyta > Magnoliopsida > Dipsacales > Adoxaceae > Sambucus > Sambucus nigra. The sequence goes on along the minus strand of OX422209.1, from coordinate 407,476,625 downwards.
TGGAAAAGTTCAATTCTATATTTCAAACATAAATTTTCTTTTTCAAGAAACTTAATTCTTTTTGCAAATCTCACATTTAATTCTCTTAAATTTTCATTACACTTATTAAGCCCATTAAATTCCTCTCGAATAGCAAAAAATTCATTATCATTAGAAAATGACAAATTATCATTAAGACGTCCCATCGAGAGATACAAAAAAATGAGAGTGAATAAAAATGAACCACCTAAACATACAAGGAGTACAAAAATTATAAAGGTAGAAAAACGGATCTTTGACGCTATAAATTAGCGCATAGGCTCTAATACCAATTTCAATACGTGATGCCCCTAATTTGAAATTATTACCTAAAAGTATTTTTAATTTCCTTTTAAAAGGTGCGGAAGCGAGAGATGGTTCAATAAAACAAATTAACTAATTTTAATTTCTTTGCAAATTAAAATTCAACAAAACTTAAAGTGAAGTTAAATTAATTCACAAATGAAATTTTCACTTTAACATATTAACTCAAGTCCTAGAAATTTGCCTAAGTCATATTTTCAATATTACCAAATTAGGCCAAACCAAATTTTATAAATTAAGTGATGACTTGAATCGAATTAAATTTTACCCAAATTGAATTTGCACCCAATTAAACAAGTAGTGATTTAAACCAATTTTATCTTTTTACCTAAGCATGCGTTCTAGGTGATTTTGCAAAAGATACAATAAACAAACAACCACTACGCCGCGATGTACGAGGAAAAACCCACAAAGGGAAAAAAATATCGAACGGCCCTAGCCTTAAGTTCACTAAGTATGGTTTTACAATTACAAGACATATGACTTACTTCCTCGACTCACCCCTTTCAAGCATTGACGCGTGTTCTTGTAAACACCTCTTCCTAGCCAACAACTCCGGAGCTCCACCGGAATCTTGGACTTCACCAAAGAGACATAGGTACACCATCAACCACACATTGTGCCTTTCACCATGTGAGAATGTCGCAGCCAAAAACAAACTTCTTTTTCTTTGAGGGATTTAGAAAAAAACCCAAGCACTCTTCCAATGGTAGAGATAAACCGGTGCCAAAACTCCAAGTAAATTATATATATATATATATATATATATATAGAAACTTGGATAAACAAAAGAAATGGGTATAACACAAGTGTTTAATGAATTTTTCTTTGAAAAATATACACTTAAACCATGAACTTTTCTTTGGAAGAATGAACATTCAAAAACTCTCTCTAGGAGTTGGGATAGTATGAAAAAGTTAATCCAAAATTTTTTGTTCCCGTACTAATAAAATCTGGCAAAAGGTAGTGGGGTCAACTAGTGGAAAAAGTGGGAAAACTGTCAAAAACTGCCCAAATAACTGTTCTCGCCAAATCTCGTTCGAATGAGATTTTAATTCGAATGAAGTCTTGTTCGAACGATACTTCTAACAACGTTCCAGTGGCAGGTCTTTGGTAAACCGCGTTCGAACGACATTCTCGGTCGAACGACAAACTCGTTCGAACGACAATATCGAACGAAATGTCAGAAAGCTGAAAATTATATTTTTAGCCCAGAAACTTTATTTTTAATTTTTAAAGAAACTTACTGAAACCAAACAATAGCTTAAACAAAACTTACACCCATATAAATATTGTTCCAATCTCCTATATATATATATATATATATATATATATATTAAAATGCATTCATACCTTAGGAGCAATGGAACCATGTTGACGACGTAGAAATGAGGCACAATACACACGACATTTGATGAAGCTTTAATATCTTGGCCACTACGTCTTCAACTAACACATCATAGGCTTGAAGGATGGTCAATAACTCTATACAATGACTCAAACGTTTTTGTCCGGAATTCAACTAACACGTCATAGGCTTGAAGGATGGTCAATAACTCTATGCTATGACTCAAACGTTTTTATCCGGAATTGAGCCAAAACTACAAAGGACTCAATTGGAAATTTGTGTCCTTACAAATCTCCTCCTTTAGCTATTCCGGGACAAAAACCAACAAAAATCCTAAAGGGCCATCCAACTCTACTAGACACAAACATCCCACCCAAACTTGACTCAAACAACCCAAGGTTCATTATCTTTGCCAATGATGAAAGTTTCCATTAAGAAGAATTCCTGCACACTTAAGCAAGCTATCAAACGCATAGAAAGTATCAAAATATTACATGCAATTAAAAATAATTACTTCCCTTAAATTAATTCTCCCCTTTATCAACTATGATCAACCTAAGAAGACAGCGCTCTCCCTAAGTTAAATTTCCTAAACTTAGATAAGATTACTATAGAGTTAGATACCATTTCTCCCCCATCATTCTCCCCCTTTTTTTTCAGGAATATACAAAGGATAAAACTAATTTAAACATGATGCATAGAGTGATAAGAACATGAAATCATATAGGCAACAAAAGCATAACTAATCCAACAAATAATAACCAACGAAGATGCAAGAAACTGATACCAATATGATACATAAAGTATTAAACAAGTGATATGAGTAAAGAATGCAAAAAGTTAGATACCAATTATGAATTAAAGCATAGATGGACTAGAAAGCATGTCAAAGACAGAAAAATATCATATATATACATAGACTAAATATACAAATAATGCTCATGCACGTATATATAGATATAAACACACAAATGACACAAAATAAAATAAGCTTTTCACATTCGTATGGAAAAAATGTGTCATATGGAAATGAAAGTGTTGGGGTGTGAACTAGTAACAGTTAAATTTCGACCCAAACACTTCAAAACATGTTCACAGAGTTCTCAATTGATTTAAAACTTCATCACATTTGAATATAACCTCATGTGACAATATAATTGAACTCAATGAACAAACATACACAATGCATACGAGCCTAGCATGTTGATGATTCTACAAACCAATAGAGTCATGACATTGAAAGCTCAACTAGGATAAAGGTACATTGTGCAAATAATTTATATACCATCCAATCTCCCTCAATTTTCATATATATTTTTGAATGAATATATCAATTAAACATAGGCATTGGCAATTATTTTTCTTTTTAATGCCATATTTTCTTTTAGGCCTTTGGACCACGTATTTCTTTTAGGTCCATTTCAAACGGTGGCTTACTATTCACAAAGGATAATAATTCCTTTTGGAGTCCTTCCCCGTGCACATTCATATACATCATTTTTATTTCGCACAAATCTCACGTGCAATGCATTTTGACATGCACTAGTCCTCCTAGGTCATAAATATGTAGATGACAAGATTGGTAGGAGAACACCTCACAAAGATCAAAATATAACATGTGATGATTAAATTTCAAATATGCTCGTGCATGTGTGAATTGAGGCATATAAAAATAGAATCCATTTAAACAATACAAAATCCAACTTCTCCATGTAAGCATGGTAAAGAACATAATAAGGATTGACAATCTAAACCAAATGTTTTAGCCACATGAGAGCGAAAAAGATGGGATTCAAACACAAGTATGTGCCACATAGAGTGCGCCAAACAAAAATACAAACAAAAAAATCTTTTTGAATTTTTGAAATTTTTAACCAAAAATAAAAATATTTACTCAAAAGACAAACAAAAATCATTTGTATTTTTCATTAATCTTAAATTACTAAAAAGATAAAACACAAATAATAAACAATTTTTTTTTTGTATTTTTTTATTTAATGCAAACTAAAATGAAAGAAGTATAATACAAAAGATAAACGAAAATTATTATTCTAGCATGTGATTAAGCATGGAGCGTAGACTAGAAAATGATTAAACAAGCATACAATTAGCATGAAAATATTTCTTGAATTACAAAAGCTAAAGTATGCAAATAAACCTAACACATTCAACCCTTAAATTTAGAAAAGGAGGTTTCGTGTGAAAGCAAATGAGAATCAACAAATCTAATATCTAGCACATCTAAAAATGATTTCCTAACACATATAGATGTATATTTAAAATTATGGGATTTAAGAACTAATGAAATGCTAGACATAGACTTCCTAGGACTTCTTTTAAGATCAAAACAAAATGACGTAAGAAGGCCTTTCCTACCATAATGCAAGCATGTGAAAACACGAGGAATGATACCTAAGGTGTGACATTTTCTAAAGTCCTTGGATAAAGTTAACCCTCTAAAACAAACAATGGTTTTAGCTTTAGCAACGAAAATATTTGAACTAGATGATCTAGTACCATTACAACTACTACTCGGGTCTTGTAACTCATTTTTCATCTTTAAAATTTTGGACTCAAGTAATAAATTAGACTACTCAATTTTATGGGACTACTTCTTCATATTTTCTATAACTCCTAGAAGGTTATCATGCTCCCCCTCAATGTGAGCAGACTTATCCCTAAGAGTCTTTTCTCGACTATCGCTCTCTTTCTTAGAGTTTTATAAAATATGAAAATTGTAATTTATGTCCATGAGCTTTTCACCAAAAATATCTTTTTCAGAAAGCGAGGTTTGCAAAAGTTCAATTCTAGATTTAAAACATAAATTTTCTTTTTCAAGAAACTTAATTCTTTTTTGCAAATCTCACATTTAATTCTCTTAAATTTTCATTACACTAATTAAGCCCATTAAATTCCTCTCGAATAGCAAAAACTTCATTATCATTAAAAAAGGACAAATTATCATTAAGACATCCCATCGAGAGATACAAAAAAATGAGAGTGAGTAAAAAAATGAACCACCTAAAAATACAAGGAGTACAGAAATTATAAAAGCCGAAAACGGATCTTTGACGCGATAAATTAGCGTTTAGGCTCTGATACGAATTTGAAAACGTGATGCCTCCAATTTTAAATTATTACCAAAAAGTATTTTCAATTTCCTTTTAAAAGTTGTGGAAGCGGGAGATGGTTCGATAAAACAAATTAAATTATTTTAATTTCTTTGCAAATTAAAATTAAACAAAACTTAAAGTGAAGTTAAATTAATTCACAAATGAATTTTTCACTTTAAAATATTAACTCAAGTCCTAGAAATTTGTCTAAGTCATATTTTCAATATTACCAAATTAGGCCAAACCAAATTTTATCAAATTAAGTGATGACTTGAATCAAATTAACTTTTACCCAAATTGAATTGCACCCAATTAAACAAGTAGTGATTTCAACCAATTTTATCTTTTTACCTAAGCAAGCGTTCTAGGTAATTTTTCAAAAGATAAAATAAACAAATAACCACTACGCCGCGATGTACGAGGAAAAATCCACAACGGGAAAAAAAAACTCGGACGACCCTAGCCTTAAGTTCACTAAGTATGGTTTTACAATTACAAGACAGATGACTTACTTCCTCGACTCGACCCCTTTCTAGCCTTGACGTATCTTCTTGTAAACACATCCGCCTTGTCGATAACCCCGGAGCTCCATCGAAATCTTGGACTTCACCAATGAGACATAGGTACACCGTCCACCACACATAGTGCCTTTTACCATGTGAGAATGTCGCAGCCAAAAACAAACTTCTTTTTCTTTGAAGGATTTAGAAGAAAACCCAAACACTGTTCCAATGGTAGAGATAAACTAGTACGAAAACTCCTAGTAAATTATATATAGAGAGGAACTTGGATAAACTAAACAAATGGGGGTAACACGAGTGTTTAATGAATTTTTCTTTGAAAAATATACACTTAAACCATGAACTTTTCGTTGGAAGAATGAACACTCAAAAACTCTCTCTAGGAGTTGGGATAGTATGAAAAAGTTAATCCAAAAATTTTGGTTCCCGCAGTAATAAAATCTAGCAAAAGGTAGTGGGGTAAACTAGTGGAAAAAGTGGGAAAACTGTCAAAAACTGCCCAAATAACTGTTCCCGCCAAATCTCGTTCGAACGAAGTGTCGTTCGAACCATACTTCAAATGAAGTTCCATTGACAGGTCATTGGCAAAACCTCATTTGAATGACAAACTCGTTCAAACGACAATATCGAACGAAATGCCAGAAAGATGAAAATTCTATTTTTAGCCCAGAAACTTTATTTTAAAGTTTTAAAGAAACTTTCAGAAACCAAACAACAGTTTAAACAAAACATACCCCCGTACGACATTTGATTAAGCTTTAATATCTTGGCCACTATGTCTTCAACTAACACGTCATAGGCTTGAAGGATGGTCAATAACTCTATACTATGACTCCAACGTTTTTGTCCGAAATTCAACTAACACGTCATAGACTTGAAGGATGGTCAATAACTCTTTCCTTTGACTCAAACATTTTTGTCCGGAATTGAGCCAAAACTACAAAGGACTCAATTTAAAATTTGTGTCTTTATAAATCTCCCCCTTTGTCTATTTCGGGACAAAAACCAACAAAAATCCTAAAGGGTCGTCAAGATCTACTAGACACAAACATCGCACCCAAACTTGACTCAAACAACCCAAGGATCATTATCTTTGCCAATGATGAAAGTTTCCATTAAGAAGAATTCCTGCACACTTGAGCTAATTATCAAACACATAGGGAATATCAAAATATTAAATTCAATTAAAAATAATTACTCCCCTTAAATTAATTCTCCCATTTATTAGCTATGATCAACATAAGAAGATAGAGTTCTCCCCCAAAGTTAAATCTCCTAAGCTTAGATAAGATTATAATAGAGTTAGATACCATTTCTCCCCCTATCAGCTTTAATCGTAGTGCCATTTTGGTGGTGGTTGGTAGTGTCCTCCCCTTGAAGCACGTTTTTAAGGCTAAATTTGTCTGCTTTCAAATTCGTGTCCTATTATCTAATTGTGAGTGATACGACCTAGAGGTCGATTTCTACATGTTACGTTAGATGTGCACGAGGCGTTCATGCCACTCGCGGTTCCGTTTGGTGGCCGTTGGAGGTGTCCTCTCCCTCACGGCACGTTTTTAAGATTTTGTGTGCATATTTTTGTATTCGATTCCTATTCTCAAACCAGTAGTCCCGAGGTTGTGTTGACGATACTTATGTGTTATGTTAGATGAGCATGAGTTGTTCATGCCACTCACGGTTCTGTTTGGGGTGTCCTCTAGCAACACGTTTTCAAGCCTACTTGTGCCAATCTTTAAAATTGAGTCCTATTATAAAAGTGAGGGTCCCACGAGTGTGTGGCCGGTTTCTACATGTTACGATCAATGCACATGACTGTTCATGCCAGTCACGGTGCCGCTTGGGGGTCGTTCGGGGTAATTCCCCCGTCGCGGAATGTTTTCAAGCCTAAGTGTGCCAATTTTCAAACTCATGTTTGATTCTCAACTTGGGAGACCCGTGACTATCCGATTGGTTTATAAGTGTTATGTTTGATGGGCACAAGGTAATCGTGGTCCCGTTTAGGGGCCATAGGGGGTGTCCGCCGCTTAGCGTCATGTTTTTAAGACAAAATGTGCCTATTTTTAATTCGTATCCTATTCTCAAACTAATAGTACCGTGACTTCATGAATGGTTTCTTTGTGTTATGTTCGATGCACATTAGGTGCTCGTTCCTCTTGCGATGCTGTTTGGGTGCTGTTGGGGGTGTCATCCCCCTTGCAACACGTTTTCAAGCTTAAGTGTGACATAGGAATCCCATTATCAAACATAGGAATCCACGTTTTCAAATTCGTTTCCTATTCTCAAACTAGGAATCCCATGATTGTCCAATCGATTGCTACATGTCACATAGGACGTACCACTCGTGATGCCATTTGGGGTTCGTTGAGGATGTTCACACACTCGCGACACATTTTTAAATTTAAAGCCTAAAGGTGACTCTTTTTAAATTCTCATCTTATTCATAAATCGAGTGTCCCGCGACTATGCGGAAGGTTTCAACGTGTTAAGTTAAATGCACATGAGGTTTTCTTGCCACTCATGGTGCAACTTGGGGGACATTGGGTGTGTCTATCCCCGCGCATAACGTTTTCAAGAGTAAGTATGTTTGTTTTCAAAATAGTTTCCTATTCTCCACTAGGAATAACGTGGCTGTGCGATAGGTTGTAACATGTTACGTTGGATGTGCATGAGGTGTTCGTGCCAGTCGTGGTGCCTTTTGGGGATGTTTGGGGTGTCCACCCCCTCACAGGGCGTTTTTAGCCTACTTGTACCTATTTCAAGTTTGAGTCGTATTCTAAAATCGGTAGTCCCGTAACTATACGTCTGGTTGCTACATATTATAATCGATAGGCACGAGTGTTCGTGCTAGTCGCGGTGACATTTGGGGGCCGTTGGGGGTGTCCTCCCTGTCGCAACAAGTTTTCAAGATTAAGTGTGCCTTTTTTCAAATTCATGTCCTATTCTCAAACCAAGAGTCCCATGACTATGCGGTCGATTGCCAATTGTTACGTTGGATGCACACACGGTGTTCATGCCACCCACGGTTCCTTTACGGAGCCGTTGGGGGAGTGTGCCCTCTCGTGGAATCTTTTGAAGCATAATTGTGCCTGTTTTATAACTCTTTCCCTATTCCAAAACCGTAAGTCCCGCGACTGAATGATTGGTTGATACATATTATGTTGGATGCGAACGTGCCATTCAAGGAGCCATTTAGAAGTGGTTGGGTGTGTCCTCACCCTAGCAACACATTTTTAAGCCTAAGTGTGCCTATTTTCAAATTCGTATCCTATTCTCAAATCAAAAGTCTTGCGACTACGCAACTGGTTTGTACGTATTATGTTGGAAGACAACGGGGTGGTCGTACCACTTATGGTTCCATTTAGGGGCTATTGGTGTGTCCATTCCCTCGCGGTGCATTTTCAAGCCTAAGTGTGCCTGTTTTCAAATTCGTGTCCTATTCTTAAAGTTGGAGTCTCGTGATTGTGCGGCTAGTTTCTACGTGTTACGTTGGATGCACAAGAGGTGTTTTAGCAACATGCGTATCCATTTGGGGACTGTTGGGTGTGTTCGCTTCCTAGCATCACGTTTTCAATTTTCAAGAATAGGTGTGCCTAGTTTCAAATTCGTGTCGAATTCTAAAAAAAGGAGTCATGAGACTGAGCGACCAGTTGCTACATGTTACATTGTATGCACACGGGGTGTTCATGCCCCTCTAGGTTCCTTTTAAGGAAGGTTTGTGGTGTCCAGCACCTCGCGGCACGTTTTCAAGCCTTAATATGCCTATTTTCAAATTCGTGTCCCATTCTGAAATCGAGAGTATTATGACTCTATGATCGGATGCTATGTGTTACATTGGAAGTGCACGATCTTGCCGTTCGACTAGTAGTGTCGGTTGGAGAACCTTGGGTGTGTCCTCCCCCTCACGGCATGTTTTCAAACCTGAGTGTGACTATTTCCCAATTATGTCATATTCATAAACTGGGAGTTTTGGGACTACAAAACTGGTTGCTTTATGTTATGTTGGATGCACACGAAGTGGTTGTGCCACTTGCAATTACATTTGGTAGAAATTAGGGGTATCTGCCACCTCACATCACGCTTTGAATTTTCAAGCCTAAGTGTGCTTGTTTTCAAATTTGTATCCAATTCTCAGAGCGGGAGTCCAGCAACTATATGGCTAGTTGCTATATGTTTCGTTGGATACGCACCAGGTGTTCATGCCACTTGCGATGCCGTCTGGGGGCCGTTGGGGGTGTCCATCACCTCATGAAACGTTTTGGGCGGGTTTCTACATGTTACATTAATTTCACATGTTTTGTTTGTGCCACTCATCGTACCATTTAGGGATCATTATGGGTGTCTACTCACTCATGGTACGTTTTTAGGCCTAAGTGAGTCTATTTTAAAATACATGTCCTATTCTCAAACCTGAAGTCCCGCGATTGTGCGAACAGTTGTTATGAGTTATGTTGGATGTGCATGAGGTGTTTGTTCCACTTGCAGTGCCGTTTGGGGGTGGTTGAGGGTGTCCGGCCCCTCCCGACACGTTTCAAGCCTAAGTCTGTCTATTTTCAAATTCATGTCCTATTCTCAAATCGGGAGTCCCACGATTGTGAGGCCGGTATCTAAGTGTTACGGTGGAAGCACACAAGGTGGTCTTGCCACTCGTAGTGCCGTTTGGGGACGGTTGGGGGATGTCCGCCCCCTTACGGCATGTTTTCAAGCGTTAGTGTGCCTTTTTTCAAATTTGTATCGTATTCTCAAACCGGGAGTCTAGCGACGACGTGGGCGATTACTCCTTGTCAAGTTGGATGCACACAAGGTGTTTGTCCCACTCGCTGGGCCGTTTAGGGGTGGTTGTGGGGTGCGTGCTGTGACACCCCGCTAATTAAATACTCGGTGATCAGTCCTTTATTAAATTAATTCAAAGGGCTTGGTTGGTTCATTCTTATCATCACTGTTGTAATACAATTTTCTTTATTAACCACCTACTAAATAATTAAGCTAAGTGTCAAAACATTTAATTTAAATTCCATTGTAAAGATCTTATGTTTATAAAACAGTTTATGAATAGTACTAATGATAAATAAAATAAACCATCAAATGAGTTATGCCAACTAGATTACTCAATCCAAATAAATATCCGCAACTACTGTCTACGTAAAAGATAAACAAACCGAAATAAAGGTGAATACTGAAACCATAAAGGAGTGAAAAATATCCAACAAATCTAAATAGAAATCTGGGAATGGGAGACACATGACCTACCTAAAAAGAGCTAAATCAGAAGACGAGGAGTCAAGAAAAGTGTCGTCTACTGCAAGGACGTGCAACTCCCACACAATATTATATCTATAAGAGAAGGAAAAATGACAGGAAACGGGTCAGAGCCCGAGTGTAGAACAACTTTAAAAATGGTTTAGTAGGTATTTAAAATGCCTACTAGTTGATATGACACACATGTTAGTACGCGAGAATCTCTTGAGAATTCTCACCTCTCATCTAGTGTGCACACCTATCGTACTACTAAAATGTGTCATAAGTCTAACTCTATTCTCCTCCAATAAACTCTCATTCGCAAAATCGTAAGACTATGATTTATTTTAGATAGCATCTTATTAAGGATTATTTAAGTCAATTATGTAATTCTCAATACCACTGTGAAGTTTCAAACACTTACTATAATTAGGAGCATTCATTCCATATTTATCTAGTTATGCGTACAATAGAAGAATTCCAGGTATATGTATATATATAAATCACTCATCCAAAATATATACTAATCACCACCCCACACAAAATCTATGGGGCTGGCATACTCTTGTATCAAGTCCCCGTATCTCTCGTACAAAGGAAAATACTAGTTCGGAATCAATCTCGAACTGTATTAACATAACACTCACAAAATGGAGGCAAAGCATAGTTCCAAGTCACTAAGAGGTTACCACATACCCTCACGTCTTTTAGCACCGCTTGACTATCATTCCCAGATAGCCTATCCTAAGGAATCCTATGTTCTAGGGTACGAGTCAATATCCCTAATAAATGTCCCATCGAGATAAAACTGTCCCGACGCGAAAATCTCCGTTATAGCAAGTAGCACGGGTATGGTTATACATAGATAAATATCATTCTATATATGCACATAAACTCGGTTATATATATATTTTTTCACTTATTTCAATGAGGTTCGCCCACGAGCCATAATAATATTTAAACCATACATGGTACAAATCACCCAAGTCTTACGTATAATTAACCCATTTCTTTTTATTCTCAATTGTCGCCATTTCATAAGTACTTCTTGTCCCTCGAAGTGTTTTCTTTTACTAGATGTAAATTCAGTAGGTGTACCCTCACTAACATATTGTTCTAAGTATGTCTTGAGTCTCCCAATACCTCACTTAACGTACACACGATTTGTAATAAATTTTATGCCCCCATTATCCCATGGGTACATCTCGTATAAAGTCACATCTCCTAGAACCTGCATAGAATCTATTGGTCCTTCCCATGTCCCATTATGATCTTTGAATTATATCCAAGGGTCCCTACACATTTTAATCAAATTAACAAAAATGAAGGGGAGAAGTGTTCGATTTCTAGGAGGGGTCGATCGATCGATCAAGCAATTCTTGCCCAAATTCTACAAATTCATACCTACGGGTTTCTTCCATAAATCTTAACCAAATTTCCATTAACAAGTTCCAAACTCCCAACCAACCATAAGGAACATTATATAAGCAATAATATATGATTTATAACATAAGGTTTCCATTAATTCATCAAGAATCGTCATTAAAAGAATTAAATTCTAGGATCTATTCTAACCCTAGTTTATTTTATTTCACATGAATTCCATTGATATTCAGATTCCTATATCTATTGGGCATCAATTTTGTGTTGACCAATCTAAATCCAACAAAGGAATCATCCTAACATGATTTCTATTCTACAATTTCAACAATTATTCCCAGACACCAATTGTCTTTTTATGAAACATAAATATCATTCTCCTACACTAGCATGGATGTGATATCAACCAAAATAAAAGAAATTTAGATACTTGCCTCAGATATGACGGTCTGATTCTCAGGTGTCGATGGGTATGGTTACGTCCCTAATTTCTCCATCTACGCGTTGGTGGTGAAAGATGGCAACAATGGTGTAGTTTGGTGGCTCTCCTCCTTTGAAGGATTCTCTCTTCTCTCTTCCTTAGCCTCTATGCAACTCTATAACTTCTAACCCTCCATGGCTCTAACTCCCATCAGATATAACTCTTCAATTTTCCTCCATATTTAAGCCTTAAAATGGACAATTACTAAAATGTCCTCCTCGATTGTCGGTTAGGCCTAAAAATGTCTCGAGACCCAAACTAAAACCCCGGGTACAGTTTTTTTACTATCTTGACCTTTATGGACACATTGGCGCACTCGAAATGACCATACGAGTGACTTAGAATTTAATTACTTTATATGCCATTAATTTAGTCCGACACGACACAAGCACGTCCCGACATAAATTCTCTAAATGTCGTGTTATTCATTTGCGATAATTTTTAATAAATCCAATTCCATGTATTACTTTACTCATTAAGTAATTTCCACCAAATAATTACTAACTCTCATCACGCTAGTAAATATTTATTTTAAAATTCAGATTAATATTAAATAGATTTCATCCTAATTTAATTAAATAAAATCCCAACAATAAAAGCCATAAAAATACAGGGTATTACTTACCATCCCCTAATATGGAATTTCATCCCGAAATTTGGAAAATAAGGAATACCTGGTAAAAAAAATCTGGGTATTTTTCACCCATATCTGTCTCGCGCTTCTAAGTGGAATCCTCCATGTTATGATGCTCCCACTGGACCCATACAAGTGGAACTATCTTCGACCTCAATCTCCTCTCATTGTGGTCTAGGATTGCTACTGGCCTCTCCTCGTAAGAACTGTTGGGCTATAAGTCAATCTCCTCTATCGCGATGTGAGTGTGGGCAATATCATCCTGAATATATCGCCTCAAAGATGAAATGTGGAACACATCATGAATATAATGCAAGTGCTCCGACAATCCCAATATGTATGCCATCGGTCCTACCCTCTTGATAATGATAAATGGTCCTACATACCTCGAACCCAATTTCCCTTTCTTTTCGAACCTCATTACTCCCTTCATAGGAGACACTCGTAGCAATACTTGGTCTCCCACACTAAACTTCCTAAAAGACTCTTTGCATCGTCATAGCTTTTCTGCCTGTCCTGGGCTACCCGAATGCAACTGTTGATTAACTCGATTATGGCTAACGTGTCCTGAATCACCTCTGGCCCGAGAAACTTGTTGTCCCCCACCTCTAGCCAATAAGCAGGAGAATGAAAAGGTCTTCCATAAAAAGACCTAAATGGAGCCATGACGACCGTAAAATGATAGGATTTATTATAAGGGAACTCCACCAGTGGAATACACACATGCATAGCATATCCTCCAGCATCTGATTAGTACGCTTAGTATGTCCGTCTATTTGCGGGTGATAAGCTAAACTCAATCTCGATGTTGTACCCATAGCCTCATGGAAGCTCTCCCTAAAGCGTGACACAAAAATCTTGTCTCTATTAGACACAATATCTAGGGGCAACCCATGCAATCTCAATACTTCGGCAATAAACAACTGCACATACTGTCTCGTAGTGTAGTCTGTCTACACGGGAAAAAAGTGAGCTACCATGGTCAATCGATCCACTATTACCCATATGGAAATATTACCTCGCTATGATGTAGGTAGCTTAATGATGACATCCATGGAAAAGTTCTCCCATTTCCACGTAGGTATCTCCAACGACTGAAGTAATCCTAGCGGTCTCTGGTGGTCCACCTATACCATCTGACATGTGGTACATTTAGACACTAACTCTGCAATGTCTTTCTTCATCCCACTCCACGAGTACTGCCATATCATGTACTGGCACATTTTATCCCCTACGGGATTTACCGTAAATTTGGACCGATGCGACTGAATCATCACTGTATGGCGTAAGTCTTATCATTCCGGGACCACCAATCTCCCATTAAATTGCAAACCTCCATCTGAACTCACTGAATAGGACTTAGCACCCACAGCTAGGAGCCATATAATTTGATCCTGACAAAATATATCAGCTTCTTAGGCCTAGATCACCCTCGTAATAATCTCTAATGTGACCATCATAACAAATACAAGCAATCGGGCCACTGCATCCTGGTGTCCGAACTCTTTCCACTTCGCCTTCCATACTTTCGCTACCTCACGCCTATGGCTTAACGCATTAGCAACCACGTTAGCCTTTCCTGGATGGTACTGTATATCGAAGTGGTAGTATTTCATAAACTCCAGCCACTGCATTGACGCATGTTCAACTCCCGCTGAGTGAACAAGCATTACAGTGACTTGTGGTTTGTGAATAAGTGAAATTTCTCCCCTAGCAAATAATTCCTCCAAATCCACAATGCAAACACGGTCGCTACTAGCTCTAGTTCGTGGGTGGGGTAATTCCTCTCGTGATTCTTAAACTTACGGGAGGCATGGTCCATAGCTTACTCTTCCTGCTGAAGTACTCCACCAAGTCCCTGTAGAGAAGCGTCAGTATAAACCAGGTACTCCACCCCTAGCCTGGATAAAGAAAGAATCAGCGTCGAAGTTAAGTTATCCTTCAGCCACATAAAATCCAATTGACAAGAATCATCATATACGTACGGTATCCCCTTGCGAGTCTAATTCGTTAACGGACCTGCTATTTTGGAAAAGCCTCGAATGAACCAACTGTAGTATCCGTCTAACCCCAAGAAACTATGCACCTCTGTCGGTGTCGTGGGCTATCCCCACTCCTTCACTACCGACACTTTGCTCGGGTCCACAGATATCCCCAATTCTGACACAACATGTCCCAAAAACTGTACCTCCTGTAACCAGAATTCTCACTTCTTAACTTGGCATACAACTGATGCTCTCATATAATCTCAAGAACCAGTCTCAAGTGCTCGACATGCTCCTCCCTAGTCCGTGAATAAATCAGTATGTCATCTATGAAGACGATGATAAACTGATCTAAAAACTCTCTAAACACCCGGTTCATCAAGTCCTTGAATACGGCTAGAGCATTTGTTATCCTGAACGACATGACTCTAAACTTATAGGAACCGTATCTCATCAAGAAATCAGTATTCGACACATCCTTCTCCCTAATCCGTAGCTGATGGTATATCGATCTCAAGTCTATCTTCAAAAAGAAGGCATCTCCCCTCAGTTGGTTGAACAAGTCATCGATTCAGGGCAACGGATACTTATTTCGTATCGTGACATTGTTCAACCCTCAATAGTCCACGTACAATATCAATGAAACATCTTTATTTTTCATAAAAACATTAGAGCGCCCCAAGGTGACGTGCTCCTATGAATGATGCACTGGCCTAACAGCTGTTCAATTTGATCCTGTAACTCCCTCATCTCGGCTGGAGCCATACGATATGGTGCACGGGCTATCGGCAGAGTGCCCGACATTAAGTCTGTAATGAAATCTATCTCTCTACTGGGGATAGGCCCAATAACTCCTGGAACACATCTGAAAACTCACAAATAACTGGAATTGAATCCAGGGGAATCACAATCTCCGTAGTGGTCTCCTCCTCTATGTAGTATAAATGGGTGGACGATCCTCCCTCAGGGCAGAGCATCGCCACTAAAAACATCTCCTGACAAGTAATGGCAAAGATAATACTCCTACCAAAACAATTTATCATGTCCCTATAAGTCACTAGACAATCCATGCCAATAATGGCGTCATGCTCTGCATATTCAAAACTAGCATATCAATAGGTAGAATCAAGTTACCAATCTCTATACCTACTCCCTGGCATATAAAGAAAATCAAAGACCCATTCCCTAATGGTGAGTCTAAATATGTTACTGTACTCTCTTCTGTGCCTAATAATCCCGTGGCTCGTGCAAAGCTAGTGGCTATAAAATAATGTGATGCCCCAATAACAAATCAAATATATCCCATAGTGCCATGGAAAGGAAACGTACCCTCAATCGTGGGTGGCATCTACGGTGCTATTTATTGGTGGATGTTCTAAACATGTCCATGTTATAATTGACCCTTCTGAACGGGGGATGCTGGAATGGCTGGTAGGGCTGGCATCTGAGCTCGAACGGGGAGGGCGGTTGGGAAGACCGGCCTCTACAGCTCATGATGAGCACCCTGCTATTATGGGGCCCTATCTCCCTCTAGGCAATCTTGGAGCCTATGGCCATTCTTGCCACATCCAAAGTACCTTCCCCTTAAGTTTCCTCACATTTGTCCCTGCTGACCTCGGCCCTGATGGCCGTTACCACCCCGCCACTAGCCCTGCTGGCCCTACTAAAAATATTATTGGCCGTGATAGCCCTGCTGCTGACGATGTTGGACATGCTGGCCCTTCTGACTGGACTGGACCTATTGGCGATGTCTAAACACCCCATATCCCTTCCTAGAATCACCGTATTGAAATATTTTAGTAGGGTCCCCTGATAGGAACTCAACTCTTTATAGGGAATCTTCCCCTGAGTTGTTGGTTCCCCACCGGCACCACTACCTCCAGCTCGGCCCTACTTGCTGGGCACCCTTGTTCGCTTGATTCCCTGATGATGGAAGCGGTGATCCTGGAAATGCAATAGATTTGTATTGAGTACATCAATGTAAGTACTCAGTGACAAATTACCTATGAGATGCTGACGAATCTTCCAGGTGAATCCATCCAAGAATAATAAGATTTTCTTCTCTTCGGTGGGTACTTCATCCGGCACTATAGTGATAAGTCTCATGAACTCCTCCTCATACTCTGCAATCGTCATACTCTTCTTCTTAAGATTCAGTAACTTTACCTCATGTCAGTCTGCACGGCGGATGGGAAATATTTACGATCAAATCGCACCCAAAAATTCTGAATCGACATGCTATCCCCCTCCTCCAAACTGGTAGTGTACTCTCACCACTGCAAAGCGGTCCCTACTATCTTTAAGGAAGCCAATAACTGTCTCTGAAGATCAGTGCACTCATACATGCGCAGATTCGTCTGGATGTCTTTCTTCCATTGGCTAGCGGTGACATTATCGGAACTACCCGAGAATTTCGGGGGATGTGCCTTCTGAAAGGCATCCCTAACCCATTACCATGCCGTGGGAAGTTGTGCTGTCACTAGAGCTACAGCTTGAACCTAGGGTGGGGCCTCCTACTCCACCACTAACACTGCATTCACTGCATGAGCAACGATGGCGGCGACTTCAGTTGCATTCATCATTCCCTCAGCAAGAGCTGATGGCTGCTCAGGCTAGGCATTCTTATCTCAAGGTTCTCGCCTCGGAGGCATCTGAAACTAGAAGGAAGTTTGTTATTCTATAATTTATTATCAATCTCAAATATCTGAAGACGTAATCGTAAATGTAAGAATACAACAGTCCTAAAAATAGGGTTGTACATCAAAGACGCTAAGCTGAAAGCATAATGAGTCGTACGAATCCTAAAGGACACTAGAACTTGATGCTCTGATACCACCTATGACACCCCACCTAATTAAATACCGGGTGATCAGTCCTTTATTAAATTAATTCAAAGTTCTCGATTAGTTCATTCTTAGCATCACTGTTGTAATACAATTTTCTTTATTAACCACCTAATAAATAATTAAGCTAAGTGTCAAAAACATTTAACTTTATTTTATTTAAATTCCATTGTAAAGATCTTATGTATATAAACCAGTTTATGAATAGTACTAGTGATAAATAAAACAAACCATTAAAATGAGTTATGCCAACTAGATTACTCAATCCAAATAAATATCCGCAACTAATGTCAACGTAAAAGATAAACAAATGCAAATAAAGTTGAATACTTAAACCATAAAGGAGTACAAAATCTCTAACAAATCTAAACTGAAATCTGGGAATGGGCAACACATGCCCTAAATAAAAAGAGCTAAATCATAAGATGATGAGTCAAGAAAAGGGTCATCTGCTGCAAGGACCTGCAACTCCCACACAAGCTGCATCACGTCGTTGTCCAATGAACTATGCCTGACGCCCATGTGGCTGGGCACCTGTAATATATATATATATATATATATATATATAAGAGAATGAAAAATGACTGGAAAAGGGCGAGAGCCCGAGTGTAAAACAACTTTAAAAATGGTTTAGCAAGTATTTAAAATGCTTACTAGTTGATATGACAAACTGTAATACCCCGTATTTTTACTGATTTTATTTATGTTTATTTATTCGGATTAATCAAATTAAATGGAATAAGTATTTGGGAATTAATTCGGATTTAAATACTAGCGAGACGAGAGTTGGTATTTGATTATGATAATAATGTTGAATATTTCTGAGTGAATATGGTAATATATGATTACTGAATTTATTAATATTTTCATGAGATATAAATACGAAAAATTCAGAAATTAAGTTGGGACGCACGTGTTAGTTGTGTCGGGAACCAATTTAAATGGATTTAAAAGTAAATTATTTTTAGATCATCCATATGGTCATTTTGAGTGCTCCAACATGTCTAGAAGGGTCGAGATAGTCCGAAAACACTAACCAGCGGTTTAGTTTTGGTCCCAAGACATTTTAGGCATAACCGGCAGCTCGAGAGGGCATTTTAGTCATTTTGACTTTTTGAGGAATTATAACCCACGAATTTTAGACTTAATATATCAGTCAACACTAGAACTCTTAGGGTTATCACAACCAAAAATCACCAGTGGTAGTTAGAGAGGAAGAGAGGAAAATTCCCAAAGGAGAAAAACACCCTTAGAGGCTTTTCCACCACCATCACCACCACCGGATAGATTGAAAAAAGAGGATCATTCCCATACCATCTGCTCCAAAGGATCAGAATCTTCTTTCCTAGGCAAGTGATTTAACTTGCAATAATCAGTGTATATATTATCCATGATAGTTTAGGAATTGAGAATAACCTTGAAAATATTAAACGTTATGCCATTGGAGATAAAAATCTTAATCTGGGTAGGATTTGTATGTAGACTTAATTCTGGAAATACATCAGTCACGAAATGATGATCCATGCATAGATAATTATGAAATTATGTTGGGTTGTTTGATTTTGCTAAAGAAAATAGGGTTCCTATTGACAATTAGTTGATTTGATCCAAGAAAAGAGACACTCATGATGATTTAAGAATTCTGGAACGTTAAGAATCATGTATTTAGGTTGTTAGATCACCCAATACATTTACTTTCAAATTTGGCATCTTGCAATGGAAATTTAGGACAAATCTAGGACTGAAAACACAGAAAATCATGACTATAACTGTTCGATCGATCGATTGACATTCATAGGTCGATCGATCGACTGGCTTTGATAATGTGAATGACTTATTTGATCGATCGATATTCTTGAGTCGATCCATCGACCTCCCCAGAAATTGTGATATTTTCCCTTTTTGGATTTAAGAAATTCCGACTTTGAAAGTTATTGGTAGGGGATTATGTGAACACATTAAGACTTAAGGAGGACCAGTAGGGGTGTATATGGAGACCAAATATACTCTAATTTAATTGGGACTTAATGTTAAACTTTCGAGGGTCCAACGAGTTAATTACCTCTAATCGTATTATGTATGAGATGGGATGATATTAGAGTACATATCAGACTTATGGTATAAGGCTGGAAATATAGCTCTAATAATGTGATGATTACCCAAGTTGTGTGAATTCTTAGTATATGGACTATTCTGTGTATGACATACCTACCATACTTGCTATCACGGGAGGTTGGCTTGCAAAAGAAGGACCATCTTACCCTTGTGTGCCTATGGGGGGATTTAGACTGGTACCTTAAGGACATAGGACTGTGAATGACTTATTTGTAAGTTAATAAGTCAGCTGACCATGGGAGCATAGGTATGTGCATGACCCATGGGTATGTGAATTATGTTCGCCTCCACTATGTATCATTTTCTACTGAAACGATTGTTGAGCGAATCGGAACGAGTAATCCTTATGTGCGTGATGTACCAGGATTCGATAGCAGAGTATGTGTGCACCACACCTTAGCCTAGGGGATCCATATGTGTATATATGTATTGAGATTTATATATATGTACTTGTGACTGGTTCACTATTGATTTGTTGATGCGAATAATTGAGATATTTAAATGGGTTAAAAATGTGAGAAATCATACAATATTTGAGTTAAATAAATTGATTAATGTACAGGTGAATTATACGTAGAATATACATTTGTATGATACGAGTAGACCCCCTATATTATAATGTGAAGACAGGAGATGGTATAGACTTGTTAGCTAATGCCACAACTAAGATGGGTTACAGGTATACGTTAGGCATGCACATTAGTTGAGGGGGTGAGGAATTCATGTGAGAGAACGTAACTAACATGTATATAATATTTACTGTTTAATGCAATTAAAAACTTGATATATTTTAAACAGTTTTCACCCCAGGCTCTAACCTGTTTGCTTTCAAATATCTTTCTTTGGCAAAACCCTTGTAGGTGCCCATCCACATGGATGTCAAGCGTAGGAGTTCCATTCCGTTGATGTGCTATAGCTGCTGTGGAAGTTAGAGGATCTCATTACTAGAGATCTCCACATATGTCCTTGCTTCTTTAGGGAGTCATTTATTCCAGTTAGGGCCTATTGCCCATTTCATTCAGAGATAGCAGTTTTAGACTTTCATTTTTATTTCAGTCTTGGGATTTTATTTATTCAGACTATTGTACTTGGTTTATTTACATTGCTACTATTATTGGAGTGTTTACTCAAGACATCAACTATTTCATTCTGTTGATTACCTTATAAGATTGTTCATGTGATGGTTGGATAATGATTTAAATTATTTTGTCGATGGTTAAATTGAACATTAAAACTTGACACTTCACTATTTTTAAATATTAGGTGGTTGGTAATTAATTAAATGTTTTTGACAGTGATGCTACTAACTGAACCAACTTGACATTTTGCATTAATTTAAATAAAGGAGTATCTACCCGGTATTTCATTAGTCGTGGTATCACATGTGGTATCATAGATTCAGGTTCTAGAGTCCTTAGGATCTGTACTGCTTGTTATGTTTTCGCGTAGCGTCCTTTGATATAGAGCCCTATATTTTAGGATTATTGTACTCTTTGTGTATCTTACGTTCTTCAGCCATTTTGACATATTAACTTTGGACTTCTAAAACTTATCTCTCATTTCAGATGCCTCCTTAACGTGCATAGCGAGTTCCCAGGGGTGCCCAGCCGAGCCTCAGCCTGCACTAGTTCTGGGTTCTATGAACACTACTAAAGTTGTCGCCATTGTAGCACAAGTGGTAAATGCAGCACTAGTAGTTGTGCAGCAGGCACCACCTCAGGCACTGGTAGTACCCCATTATAGGCGCATGCATTCCCATTTGCTTGGGAACGTGTCTGGGATGCCTTTTAGAAGGCGCACCCTCCGAAGTTTGTAGGGAGCTCCGACGTTGTTGTGTCGAGCCGGTGGAAGTGGGACATCCAAAGACATTTGAGCATGTATGAGTGTAAAGATGTGTAGAGCCATATACTGGCGATGTTTAAGCTGGTAGGAGCAGCAGTGCAGTGGTGAGAGTCCATTACCACCGCCGAGGAGAGAGATGTTTTTTCTACTCAAGAGTTCTAGGTGCGGTTCGACGACAAATATTTCCCCTCAGCAGTTCAGACAGAGATGAGGCAAAAATTGATGAACCTTAAGAAGGAAGGGAGAGAAGTGGTAGAGTATGAGGCCGAGTTCACTAATGTTATGAACATAGTACCTGATGAGATCCCAACTAAAGAGAATAAGATATAGAAGTTTATGGATGGGTCGACGTGAAGAATTCCTCTGCAGCTGCTAGGGAATCTCTCATTGGTCACCTATTCAGATGTTGTTAACGTAGCACTACTTCACTGCCAGGACCACCACTTTCATTTATTAGAGGGTAATCGAGTGAGAGAGTCCATCTAATAGGGCAGGACAGGGTGTAATAGTGCCATCGGGGCAGAGTCAGCTCAGGGTCAGCACATGTAGGGTGATTAGAGTTCCCAGTAGTGGGATTCTAAGAGATTTAGATGAGTACGTTCTAGACATGGCCAGGGGACTTTTTGGCATGGACAGCAGGGTCAGTACTACCATCGGGGCCCTCCCAGCACCACCACAAATGCGATCACTTCCACCTATTCCACCAGTCCCAATTCAGCAGGGCAGCTTCAGTATGGTTGAGTTTACCAGCTTCAGCAGGCCGCAGTCCCGCAGGATCCACCCAAGATTGAGGGTATGTTTTCTATTCAGGGGAACATGGGGTGCATTTTATTTAACATGAGAGCCACACACTGTTTTATTGCCACGATATTTGCACGCACCATAGGATTGTTAGAAACAACGAAGAGTACTGTTACACGTATAGAGTCACCGTTGAGTAGTGGGTCCGTGATTTCTTTGATATGTAGAGGCGTGGGTGTAGAGATTGGGAGATTCACTTTACCTACTAACATTCTCATATTATATATGTCCAAGTATGATGCGATTATCAATATGGATTGGCTTGTTACATATAGAGCCATGATCGATTCTTTTCGTAAGAGTATAGTTTTTTCCATACCTTGTTAGGAGATCTTCCTAGTGGCAATGCCTCATCCTGAGGGAGGATCTTCCACTGACTTATACTATATAGAGGAGGAAACTTCTAAGCAGGTGGTGATACCACTTGATTCGATTCTAGTCATTAGGGAGTTCGCTGATGTGTTTCAGGATATTCTGGGTTTACCTTCGAGTAGAGAGATAGATTTTATTATAAATTTAGAACCGGGTACTCATCCGATAGCCCGTTCACCTTATCGTATGGCTCTAGAGGAGATGAGGGAGCTACGGGATCAGATAGAGTATCTGTTGGGTCAGGGTTTTATCCGTAGGAGTACTTTGTTGTGGGGTGCTCCTGTGCTGTTTGTTAAGAAGAGGGATGGATCTTTGAGGTTGTGTGTTTATTATCGGGAGTTGAATAAAGTCACGATACGGAATAAGTATATGTTGCCCCGAATCGATGACTAATTCGACCAATTGAGAGAAGAAACCTTCTTATCAAAGATTGACTTGAGATCGGGATACCATCAGTTGCGTATCTGGGAGCAGGACGACTCGAAGACTGCCTTCTTGACGAGATATGGTTCTTTCGAGTTTAGGGTTATGCCTTTTGGGCTAACCAACGCCCCTATCGTTTTTATGAACTTAATGAATAGGGTGTTCAGAGAGTTCCTAGACCAGTTCATCATTATCTTCATCAATGACATTTTGGTTTACTCCTAGACTGAGGAGGGGCATACTGAAAACTTGAGGCAAGTTTTGCTGACACTGCGTCAGCACGAGTTGTATGCAAAATATGAGAAGTGCGGGTTTTGGATGAAGGAGGTACATGTTCGGGGCAAATAATTTCTAACAAGGAGATATCTGTTGATCTGGGGAAGGTATCAGTGATGAGGGAGTGGGGATAGCCCACGACACTTATGGAGATACATAATTTCTTGGTCCTAGAAAGATACTACATGAGGTTTATTCGGGGTTTCTCAAAGATATCCAGTCCATTGACACATCTGACTCGCAAAAGGGTACCATTTATTTGGGATGATGCCTACCAATTGTCTTTTGACGAATTGAAAGACAAGTTGACCTCAGCACCGGTGTTATCATTACCCAAGACAGGAGTGGAGTATCTAGTCTACACTAATGCGTTCTTACTAGGACTTGGGGCTGTGCTGTAATAGGAGAGTCAGACTATAGCTTATGCTTCCCAAAATCTTAAGCCTCACAAGAGGAATTACTCCACCCACAACTTGTAGTTAGCGGAAGTCGTGTTTGCACTTCGGATTTGGAGAAACTACCTACTGGGGGATAAATTTCTCTTATTCATAGATCAAAAGTCCCTACAGTACCTCTTCACGCAGAAGGAGCTGAATATGAGTCAATGTCGGTGGCTCGAGTTTATAAAGGATTGTTAATTCGATATCTAATACCACTCAGGGAAGGCTAGCATGGTAACAGACGCGTTGAGACATACGCCAGTAGGTGCGGTGGTCGATGTGTGGAAAGAGAAGTGGAAGGAGTTAGTCCACCAGGACGCCATGGCCCAATCATTCATGTCTGTGATGACAGTTATGCCTTAGATTATTATAAGAGTAGTACAGGCTCAGGTAGCAGACCCATTCTGTCAAGAACAGATAGTATAGTTATTAACAGAGGGGGTCGAGTTTTCTACCGTTGGTTCAGAAGGGGGCGTACGCTTTAATGGGTGATTAGTTGTTCCTGAGGGATACTACTTGTGACCCGAGGTAATGACGGAGTCGCATGGTTCGCGATTCACGGTACATCCTGGTGGGGATAATATGTACCAGGATATGAGGTGACAGTACTGGTGGAGCAGGATGAAGAGGGATATATTTAGTTCATTTCAAAATACACTGTCAGATAGTAAAAGTGGACCATTAGAGACCGGTGGGACTTCTACAACCATTAGAGGTTCCTATGTGGAAATGGGAGAGCATTTCCATGGACTTTATCATGGGGTTAGCTACAATGCATAGAGGTAACAGTTCCATATGCGTAATTGTGGATCGGTTGACCAAGGTTGCTCACTTTGTGCCAGCCTAGAAAGACTACACTACGAGACAATATGCCCATATCTTCATAGCTGAGATAGGGAGACTCCACGGCATGCCTCTCAATATCGTCTCTAACAGGGACAAGATATTTGTGTCACGATTTTGGGAGTGTTTCCAGGAAGCTATGGTAATGGAGTAGCGATTGAGTACAACCTATCACCCGTAGATAAATGGGTAGACTGAACGGATGAATCAAATGTTGGAGGACATGTTGCGTATGTGCATCCTCGAGTTTGTAGGAGGTTGGGGTAGTATCTCCCACTGGTGGAGTTTGGATATAATAACGCCTAGAATTTCACTATTGGCATGGCTCCATTCGAGGCATTGTACGGTAGACATTATCGTTCCCCGGCATGTTTTCTACAGGTGGCGGACAACATGCTACTTGGGCTGGAGGTAATTCAGGATACTTCGGCAAGGATAGAGATGATACGAAGCCGTATTTGGGTTGATCAGGACCGACTGAAGAGTTACGTTGATGCCAAGAGGCTCTTTCGAAAGTTCAATATGGGGGACCAAGTGCAGCTCCGAGTGTCTCCTATGAACGGGATTATGCGTTTTGGGAAGAAGGGTGTGACAACCCGGATATAATTATGATAGATTATATTTAAATCATGCTTACCTTATGTGATATTAATAAAGTGTTACTGTTATATTTAATTTTAAGTGATTATGGTTAGTATAATCCTACTTTCATAAATCATGAAATGTCGAATTATTTGCAAACACAAGATTTTCTTATTTTCGGTAGAAATGTTCCTATTGGAGGCTAGTTTTGACCCATATAATGTAACAATTGACTCAAGGGGAAAACTATATAGTTGTAGATATATGAGTTAGTTTTACGAAAAAATAAACGGGGCATTAAACAGATGTCTGAGTAAGAATCTAGCCCAAATTTATGAACAATGGGCAAATCTGTCCATTCCCTTTAAGTGGTAAATTGCCTTTTAGTAAACCAAATGTTTTAATTTGATTAGTTGGAATGAGAGGCATACTTGTACGACTTAAAACACTTCTTCTTACCTATTTATTCATCAAATTAAACCCTAGGTTTAGTTTTGTAGAGTTTTTTCTTGAGGAAAGAGAAAGTGGAAGTTTAAGGAAGAAAAGATTACAATAAAAGCTAGGAAAATTCCAAGAAAATCCTTAAAGTGTTTCCAAGGTATAATTATGTGATTAATATTGTTTTAATCTTGTATATACTTATTTAAAAGTATATAAATCGTGAATGACTAATTAAAATTCCATCCTCCTTTGTGATAATAAGTATTTTTTCATGTGTGAGATAATTGGTGTATGCAGCTCGTATTGCTTGTTATTGAAATCCCTTGTATTCAAACTTGCATATGTTTTTGTGTGCTTACTGGAATTGAGAAATTACCATTGGATATGAAACTAGACTCATATATTCATATCATGTAATAAAGTATAATTTAAATCCATGTGGTTGGGCCTTGGTGATGGTTTCAAGTTGGTACATAGTTGCTGTTTTGATATTTAATTTTGATGTGCCCTGAGTTTTGTAGACCTTTTAACATAACAAATGAAGTCAAAAAATTATGAAGATTTAATTATGTACTATTTTGTATGTGTACTGAAAATGGGAGGAAAATCATGTAAATTTATGCTAGAGAAAAATTATGAAAATTCTTGGAAGTTGAAGGAACAATAGAGGAGCTAGTGGGGAAGATTTAATTGGTTGTAAAGAAATGGTCATAACTTGCTCTAGGAAGATTGAAAAAATGCACCGTCACTTGTAATGGAAAGTATATTCAGATATTTTTTCATATTGATAATATTTTACACATGTATATGTACAATTTATGAATATGGGATGGTTAAGTATGGAGGACAATAATTTGAGGCCATACTGGATACCCCGTGAAAGAATGTTTTTATCCTCTCTTTCCCAAAAGTATTTTGAGTACATGTTTCATGTGTATATACATTGAGAAGTATAATTTCATTATTACTTGATTTTAGTTATGAATTCCTTACGAGGTACTTTCTATGGTTGAATGTTCATAACCTTATCAACATATATACCATTGTTTCGTTTTTATACATGTTTCATGGAATGTAACTTGAGTAGAATTATATTGTTGTTGTATAGTCATTGAAAGTTACATACATATATTAAGATAATACTTATAGTTGAGATTTAATACTGATTTACTTGGATTAACAGGTGTAAGGTCAAATTAACCCAGTTAAGCTCCACCCGAGGGAAACGTGAATACATAATTGACAACCCAATGTGAGTGTAGTTACTGAGTTGATTGTGGATATGATGTGTATGTTTTAGATATTGATATGATATGGCTTATTAAAACTCATGAGATGTTGAGATGTTATGGATTATTAAAATTCAAGAGATGTTGAGATGTTATGTCTTTATAAAAGTCAAGATATGTTAAGTTGCTCTGCAATTCAGGAGAGGTTAGGTTATTAAAACATATGGATATGGTTATTGCCTGGGGGTAGGAGATGTGGGGTTAATTAACTCCGGATATGTACATGGCCTAATTTGGCACATATATGGATATATATTGATATGTTGAGATGTTGAAATAGTACTTTTACTATATAGAGATGTAGTACATTACTTGAGTTTTTAAACTCATAGTTTTATATGTTTACATTTTCAGGTTCTAAAGTTGCCGCTTCCAGGTCTAGGAGGTTGAGTAAATAGTAGTAGGGTCTTGTTAGTTTTGTTTTATACGTTGTACTAGTTGTAATTAAGTTAAATGGTATGTGAGTTCTATTTAAATTATTTCTCCTTAAAACGATAGGATTTTTAGTATTCCACATTTTGACCTTGGAGTTGTTTCAATATGTATTACAAAATAAATAAATAAATAATAAATGTGGTTTGTGAACTATTTAGTTAATTATATCATAATCGGGTTAGGGTGTGACAACTTGGTATCAGAGCTTTTGGTTTTTATATTCTGCGGTTAGAGAGTCTCTATGTGGAAGTGGAATAAATAGTGTGGTGTGGGTCATTTATATTAACTTGTGAGAAATACTAACCATTATGTTAGATATAAATGTTGCATTCTTGTTTCTGAAATTGTGGTTTATGAAACATATGGAAGGAGCAAATGTTCATGAGAGGGTGGATGAGGAGTCTTCAAATATAGTAAATCAACAAAATCCAAATAATGTAGAGGGGGCTCCTGAACAACTTATAGATATGCAGATAATGGTTCATGCCATGACTTTAATGGCAGAACAACAAAACATGTTTATGACGTAAATAGCAGAACAACAAGCCAAGTACTTGGAGGAGCAGAATTTGGACATAAGATAAAAGGAAATACAACGAGAGGAGAAGAATAATCTGTACGAGAAGTTCATAAAATTGAACCCCCCATCATTATCAGGTTCTGTAGATCCTTTATATGTTGAGGCTTGGGTTAAAGACATAGAAACTATTTTTGGGGTGATGAATGTACCTGGTTCTCAGAAGGTAATTTTGGCTACTTTCATGTTAAAGGGAGAAGCTAAATATTGGTGGGAGTCTTCCAAACATTTGTTGATTACTCCGGGGGGAGGTGAGGTAATTACTTGGGATTCCTTTATTAAAGTCTTATATGAAAAGTAGTTTCCTCGTATGTATCGAAAGCAAAAGGAGAGAGAATTTTTATCATTGACATAGGGGAATATGTCGATCAGGGAATATGAAACTAAATTTATATCTTAGTCTCGATTTTCATTACGTGTCTTTACTCAACGAGGAAGATAAATGCACAAGATTTCAGGATAGGTTGAATTTGTTTATCAAGTCTAAACTCAGTGCACTTGAAATGGTAGATTATACTTCTTTAGTTAACAAAGCTATGATGGTCGAAGGATATGTTAATGATGCAATACAGAATAGGTAACAAAGGGGAACGAGGAGTAGATTTGATCCATACCAACAAATGGAAGTAAATATAGAATACTCAAAATGGGGGAGTCAAAGATTTTTGTGCGGTAGAGGGACTAGAAATTATGTTCATAATAGGACACCAAGCAGTTTTAGGGGTGCAGGATTGATGGGCCAACAAAATAGACAACATGAGAATGGCAATGGGCAGTCTAAGCCTGTTATATGCTATTTTTGCAAATCTGAGGGCCATATTTGTGGCCATACCCGATCCTCACCGCGCGGGCGGGCGCGCCAAGGGAGAGTATCCTTCGGGTCTTGCGCATCCCTCTCAGGAGCACTTCGGCCGGCGTCATTTGAGATGAGGTGTAAAAATATAGAGAGATTCAGTGTCATCAGTCTATTTTACTCAAAACAGACAAAAGAAAAAGGGGAAGTCATCCCGAAGGATGGCATCCAAAGATATACTGGTGCATGCGAAACCAAAATGATTCGAGAAGGGTTCGGAAGCTTAGTTATGAAATGGGAAAGTGTTAGGCACCCATTACTCCCTTTCGGTCACTCATGGATATTTGTTTTTTTCCTTTATATTTCCCCCGTGATATGTGTGCATGTGTATATATATAGTGGAGGTAGGAATCCTCGACTCGTATCATGGAAAAGATAAAGTGAGTCATCCGTAGGAAGATATAAGAATAGTATTAGAAAATTAAGATTTACGCGATTACCCCTACGTTGATCGTTATAATGGAACGATAACGCATACGGAGTAATATGTCACTAAGGCAAAGTATATAGAATATAAGAAGATTAGATTTAGAGAAAATAGAAAATAAGAGAAAAAGTAAGAAAAGGACTCGAGTCTCGGGGTTTACCTCGAGATGCCTACGTAGCCTATAAAGGCATCAAAGCCCACGTAGTTCACATACAAAACAAGGGGTGTGGTTTATCCCATAAATCCAAATGGGAGATCTCTTATTTATGGGTGTGTGTATGTGTAGAAAAAGTGATGTAGTTGTGAGAAAAGTGTGCGAAAAGTATGAGAATCCCTATTTGGAATTTATGAGCAAACCCTCTTTTTCTTTTTGGGTTTTATTTATATGAAAATAAGAGATGTGCAATAATACTAAATAAAAAGTTTATTAGGATGTGTGAGATGAGATAATAAAAGTGCTATGTAATAAAAAAAAGTTATTGAGAATTTAAGATAATTTAAGAGAAAATTGAGAAAATTGGACCTTCTTGAAGATCTTGAGCTTGATCTTGAGTGTTGGGGGCAGCCCTTGCACTTGGATGATGATGGAGAGTGGCTAATTCACCAATTTTGATGAAAAGGATGATGAAAAGTGGAAGTAAAAAAAGTTATTTGGAAGTTGAAATCACGCTGCCTTCGAGAG
This sequence comes from Sambucus nigra, assembly GCA_949130495.1. NCBI lineage: Eukaryota > Viridiplantae > Streptophyta > Magnoliopsida > Dipsacales > Adoxaceae > Sambucus > Sambucus nigra. The sequence continues at coordinate 407,446,345 of OX422209.1, read as the reverse complement.
AGATTTATAGGATTCGCTGAGAGTGAATTTTATCAGATCTGGGCTCTCCCTGCAAATGAGGTGAAGGCCTCCTTTCATAGGCTCAGGTCACTTCCGAACGACATAGGCCTCATCCTGCCTATCGGCACCAACCGATAGGCAGCGTCTGGAACCTGCCATTCGGTAGTGTGTTTTAGGGCTTTTCTGGAAATTGACTACCGAGGGCAAACCGTTGGTCAGAATTGTGCACAGGGCAGACCATTGGAAAGTTAATTCAGAGACCTTTGAAAGTACTTTGGATCTCTCTGTGGTTTGGGAGTTGACCTTTGGTCAAATATGGCTCGGAAGCGTTTGTCGCTCCATTGGACGGGTAATCGTTTGGACGCAAACGGATCATTCGTCTGCATGGTAAGTCCAAATCGCGCATGGGGCAGACCGTTGTAAAGGTTAGGAGATGTACTTCAACATTCCAAATACTTTGACCCAGTTTGGGGAGTTGACGTTGGTCAACCGGGCCCTGGAAGAATTCGGTGTCCTCTTGGAGTTAAACGGATCGTTCGTCCGCATAGTAAGTCAGAATCACGCACGGGATGGACCTTTGGAAAGGTTATTCAGTTCCCTTCGAAGATTCATTCAACCTCGGTTGAGCTATATTGTTGACTTAGGCCAAACAGAGCCCGGGAGCGCCCGATGGCCTTAGGGTCACGTTTCAGACGCAAATGGATCGTTTGTCAGCATGGTAAGTCGGAATCGTGAACGGAATGGACCACTTGAATGGGTATTTAGTGAACTTAGAGGATTCATTCAGTCTCAGTCGAGATGAAGAGTTTGACTTTTTGGTCAAACTCAGTCGGGGAGTGCTCGATGGCTTCTAGGTCAGTACTCGGGACATGACCTCAGTTTGTAGTGACAAAGGTAGGTACTAGGGACCTAAGGAAAGTTCGGGGTAACGAAATGGGGTGTCTACAGAGCCCTTCGACGGGTGAGTTTGGAACAAATGCTGACCGTCGAATAAACACCACATGATGCTTTTGAAGGAGTATGACCGATTTGGGGGGTCGAGGCCGATTCTGAGGACCTAAGGAGTGTGCTAGGAATGGAATGATGATCAAAAAGTAGTGATGACCGAGATCAATTCTGACCTAAGAGTGGTGACGACCGAGGACCGGGGTCAATTCTGACACAACTCAGGTAATAATCCAAGATCGAGGTCAATTCTGACCTAAGAGTGGTGACGACTGAGGACCGAGGTCAACTCTGACCCAACTGAGGTGATGATATAAGACCAAGGTCAATTTTGACCTAAGAGTGGTGACGAACGAGGATCTGGGTCAATTCTGACCCAACTCAGGTGACGATCCAGGACCGAGGTTAATTCTAACCTAAGAGTGGTGACGATTGAGGACCGGGGTCAATTCTGACCCAACTTAGGTGGCGATCCAAGACCGAGGTCAATTATGACCTAAGAGTGGTGACGATCGAGGACCGGGGTCAATTTTGACCCAACTCAGGTGACGATCCAAGACCGACGTCAATTCTTACTGAAGAGTTGTGACGATTGAGGACCGAGATCAATTCTGACCCAACTCAGGTGACGATCAAAGACCGAGGCCAATTCTAATCTAAGAGTGGTGACGACCAAGGATTGGGGTCAATTCTGACCCAACTCATGTGACGATACGAGATCGAGGTCAATTTGACTTTAAGAGTGGTGACGACCAAGGATCGGGGTCAATTCTGACCTAACTCAGGTGACAATCCAAGACCGAGGCCAATTCTGACCTAAGAGTGGTGACGACCGAGGACCGGGGTCAATTTTGACCCAACTCATGTGATGATCCAAGACCGAGGTCAATTCGGACCTAAGAGTGGTGACGATCGAGGACCGGGGTCAATTCTAACCCAACTCAGGTGACTATCCAAGAATGAGGCCAATTCTGACCTAAGAGTGGTGACGACCGAGGACTGGGGTTAATTCTGACCCAACTCAGGTGATGATCTAATATTGAGGCCAATTCTAACCAAAGAGTGGTGACGACCGAGGACCGGGGTCAATTCTGACCCAACTCAAGTGACGATCCAAGACCGAGGTCAATTCTAACCTAAGAGTGGTAACGACCGAGGACCGGAGTCAATTTTGACCCAACTCAGGTGACGATCCAAGACCGAGGTCAATTCTGACCTAAGAGTAGATGAAGTTTGGATTTTGATTTCGATGGAGAAAATGCCTTTCGATTTGAGCTGGGGAGTTGATAGCTGGGGAAGCTTTTGTTTCTTTAGGAGACCTCGCCAGGGGGGGGGGGGGAACAACCTATTTTGGTGTTGTAAAAACTCCATTGGGGAAGTGATCAGGCGATCTTTAGAGATCCTGCGGTGCTTTGCCGGGAGGAGATTCACTTGGTTTTTGAGGATTCTGCTGGGAAAGAGGAGTTCCTCTAAAGGGAATGCAAAATTTTCTTGGTGAAGATGTTCTAAATCCTTCTTGGGATTTTTAGGAATTTTCGGAGGATTTTTCGAGGCTTTTGGGTATTTTCTGGGAATTTCTGTACGAAATTTAAGGGGGGTGCCGGTCGGCATGGTATGAGGGGTGCCATTCGGAAGTGGCACATACTTTTGGGCTACCTCGGGAAGGTAAGGAGTCAGTGTCAATCGACATAATGGGGGAAAGTGCCGATCGGCATGGCGCTTGGCATCCTATATAAAGGGGGCGAATCCCTACATTTTTTTACAGCTTCTTTGCCTTCTCTCTATCTGTAATTTCTCTTCAAATCGTTCTAGCATTCCGATCTTCAAAAAATGGCCACTTTTGTGAGAACTGCAGTCCACCGGGAGTGGTTGACCGTTGATGACTGGGTGAATGTGGAGTGGAGGTCCACGATGCCTCTTGGTTTGGGGAGTGAGAACTCCTTTGATGCGTTTGAGTCTGTTGCGGAGGAGCGGACCTTACTGCGGGAGCCATCACGTCATCGCTCTTTGAGAGTGAGTCCCGACGATTATGTAAGTAACCTGACCATTGGCATTCTTCTGTTTTTGGTGATTTTTCTTTCTTTCTTGGCTTTTGATGGGACTTTTCCTTTTTTTCAGTCTGATATTTCTTTGAAGAACATGCGCGCCCGCGGGATGACGGGGCTCAGGGATGTCTGGGAGCATCTCCCACCTGTGGTGTGTTGGGTGGTATCATCAGCAGGTTTTGGGAGGTTGGCATCAGTGCTGGCACTACACCAAATCAGACATATTGTCACGGCCATTGACCTTGACAAGTTGGACTTGTCAAGATCAATGACTGTGACAATACTGGGTGAGACAACTTTTTTTGTCACGGATGTGTCACGGTCATTGACCTTGACAAGTTCGTTAGAATTGTCACGGTCGTATCACGGGCCATGACCGTGACACGATTAGTCACGGTTAAAAACCGTGACAAAGCCTTGTCCCCTTTTAAAAAAACTATCACGATCAATGACCGTGACAAATCCATGAGAACAGTTGTCATGGACTTGTCACGATCAATGACCGTGACAATTCTGGGCAGAATTAAAAAAAATCTGCTGGGCAGTATGGCCACTACAACTGCCCAGCAGTATATTTGTACCTGTTATAGCAACGTTGTACCTGTTCAAACATCATATCCAAACAAACTAAAGATAATGCAAATATATATTCAAAATAGAAACTATTTAAGAAGAAACAACATCACCATCAATTATCTCAAATCTACAAACTATTTATCTGGAAAAGAGATTTTGTACCGCGACGCTCGGGGACACCTCCTTATTCTTCCATTCTCATCCAAATATCCACATAAGTATCGAGCATATGTGGCCTACCTCAGGGCCACTCCATGTCCCCTGAATTGAAATAAAGTAAAATTAGTATCCGCCCCGCAAATATAGATAAATATAAATCGAAATCGAAATTGACATATAAATATAAATACATTACCTGTAGTGTCACCCAAACAGCTAACTTGAGCTCATATGGCACCTCCTTCCAACTAATGTACCCCGGGAAATCGTGTCAAATATAATTATCTTCATATATAAAGACTAAGAAATGCCATAATCCTATGGAGTTATGCACTGCAAATTCCTTACAACCGTTGTGTAGCCAAAAATCAGCAGCTGAAGTTGTCAATTCCACCTTTCAATGGTCTCCCATGTTTTGGTAGAGGTTCCAAGTGGTGGGGTATGGAAAGTGAAATTGACAACTTCAACTAGTGATGTTTGGCTACATAACGGTTGGGAGGAATTTGCAGAGCATAACTCCATAGGATTATGGCAATTCTTAGTGTTCGGATAGACGAAGAGATTCAGTCTCCTCTCCATAAATAGGGCACCCCAAATAACTATGTACTAATCACCTATTAAAGGTAAGAAGCGTATATTCATGGATTATTATAAACAAAACTTAGATGTAGTTGGAATATTTATGTATTAATCTCCTCTCCACACACGCACACCACACAAGAGTGAAAATGATAAAGTGCAAATCAATTATAAGCATTAAAAATGGATTTTTCAGTACAAATTGAAATATTTATTACAAATTGAAAAATTGTTTCAAATTCGGGTTATCATAAAAAATGAATTGATATTCAATAGGAGCAGCCAAGTCATCCACACTACTATTAAGACGCCTTGGAGCGTGTTGAAAAATTGACCACGGCTCGTTGTTGAGTACTCTGAATAAAACACTTGCTTAACCTTTTGAAATGCACAAACAAACGACTCATTGCTCACGTGGTCGTTGCTCTTCAACTTGGACAAGTCAACCATGATCAAATTGGTGACAGGATCAACTTTACAAGCATTTTTATCCTCAACTCTTACCCAGTCACAGTAAAATACAACCTCTTTGAAGCTTATATAATCCAATTCAAATATATTTTGGATTACACCATAGTAAGTCATTTCAGCTTCAACGAGGTTTTTATCTTTTGCGCTCGCTCGAAAGATAGTAAGTGCTTTGTATGAAATTACCAAGTTCTGTACATTTGTACTTTCCTCGTACACTTTAGCGCCGAAAATGTAACCTTTCAATCGATACTTTTTGTACTCTTGTACCACGAACAAGGGTCCAGTGGCTAGACGAGCAAGCCTTGATGAGCTGAGAATATAGATAAATTAATTATATTAGTGGTAAAATTTGAGTGTAATGTAACGTTATATGACAATTGTTTTCATTATAATTACCTCTTGTGTCAACCACAACCTAAATTCGTTGTCTGATTCTACCAATGTCTTTCGTCTTTTATTGTTCTCACAGGCTTCATATTTTCTGCATATTACAAAATTAATCATGTATAAAATAATCTAAAATAATGTTAAACACTATAATAATCGAAACTTACTTTTTCCATTCTTCGACATCTTCATGTGTGTCAAATAGATAACGAGCTACTTGTTCATGTTGTAAACTCGTTAATTTCACTCGTTTTTCCATCACATGACCACCATCATCGATGAATTCATCAGTGTCATCAACGCTGGTCGAGTCAGTCATGTATTCCCGAGTATATATTTATGACTCCATGGTGATGTATTCCTCTACAATTGATCCTACAATGTATGGCATATTCTTGACGTAATCTTTAAAAACTTTCATCAATCTTTCAAACGGATACATCCACCGATATCTAACTGGACCACAAAGAAGTGCCTCGTCACATAGGTGCACTAACAAGTGAACACTTATGTCAAAGAATGCTGGGGGAAAGTACCTATCCAATACACAAATCGCTTCGATCACAACCACTTTTTCGGCCACTATATGTTCTCGATTCACTACCTTCTCACACAAGAGGGAGAAGGTAATACTAATTTGCATAATAGCCCTACGCAAATCCTTGTGCTTGGAGAAACAGTGCTTAAACAATAGAGGAACCAATTGCATGATCACATGCCAATCGTGGGACTTACACTTATGTAAATCATGAGTATCATAATTCACAATCCTTTGCAAGTTGGACGAAAAAGTAGATGGGACCTTCAAATTATATATTGTGTATAGAAGCACCTTCCTTTCCCCACTCATTAAAGTAAATGCACCAGGGGGAATTATTGTCCTTCCCCTACTATCTTCTTTCAACCATAGTTGTGGCTTAAGTTTTAACGTTTTAAGGTCTTTTCGTGCATTTTCTCCATCCTTCGAACGACTCCCCCCAATGCAAGTACCCACAATATGTTCAACTAAGTTCTTATCTGCATGCATCACATCCAATACATGGCGCACCGAGTTATTCTTCCAATAAGGAAAGTCAAATAAAATTGACTTCCGAGACCATGCCTTTCTTATCTCAGTTTCATTCCCAGTTGGGGTCTTCTTATGCTTGACATTCTTAAATTTGGGATTCTTACCTGGCATATTAGGGCCACATTGAGAAGATTTACTTTCAATTTCTTAACCCGAAAGTTAGCTCGGCGGTAGCCTATGTTCAACTCCGCCCAATAAAAAATTTGAAACTTTCTCAGATCTAAAACTATGAGCTGGGGGTAAAAAACTCCTGTGGCGATGGTATACATTTTTTAAGCTAGAGGATAGACGAAGAGATTCAGTTTCCTCTTCATAAATAGGACACCCCAAGTAACCATGTACTACACAACCGAATAATGTCCCATAAGCTGGAAAATCATGAATTGCCCACATTAACATAGCTTTCAGTGTAAACTCTTCTTTTCTAAAAGAGTCAAATGATTGCACACCCTCTTCCCAAAACTCATTTAACTCTTATACCAAAGGAGCCCGGTAGACGTCAATGTCATCACTTGGTGCCTTTGGCCCAGGTATCAACAAAGCCATCATCGAAAATTCAGGTCTTATACACTGTGAAGGAGGGAGGTTGAATGGGGCTAGGATCACTGGATATACACTATGATTGGTGCTTAGATTTCCAAATGGATTGAAACCATCTGTTGATATAGCCAAACGAATGTTGCGTTGTTCTCGAGCGAAATCGGGATACTCAAAATTCATCCTCCGCCAGGTAGTATAATCAATAGGATGACGCATGATATTAACCCCTACTTTTGCCCTAGCATACCAAGTCATTGCCTCTGCAATCCATGGTACTATGAAAAATTGCTTTAATCTAGGCCCAACGGGAAAATATTTCAATACTTTTTAGCCACTTTTGAGCTTGTGCCTTCCTTACTGGTAGATTGGACATATCTAGGTTCATCGCATACCGGATAACGGTCGAGATTTTCATACTCCTTTCGGTATAGTATGCAATCATACACACAAGCATGAATCGATTTATACTTCATTCCCAAACCTTTCAAATTGTTATTTATAACAGGATTGTTATTTTGAAGTGTATTCACCTTGGGTAATAAGCCCTTCACCCATTTCAGAATTCTCGTCACGCTATTGCAAGACAAATCGTACTGCGTCTTCAAACTGTACAAACCAACCATGGCATGTAAAGTTGTTTGATCTTTCACACAGCCAGAGTATAACGGTTGGGTCGCCTTAAATTTTAAACTTTGGTAGTCATCGTCAAATTTTATCGTGTTATCTTCACGAGCACTTGAATCTTCTATATCATCAGTAACCTCATTATCCTCTGCTTCATAAACTCCGTACGCATCATCAACTAAATCCTCTAACATATTATGATCTACGTCGTCCCCTTATACCTCTATTCTACTTGTTGAAGGTTGTTGTGAAGGTTGGTCGGGGACAAAAGGAACTTTCAATTGACCATGAAAACTCCAAAATCGATAACTATCTTGTATACCCATTCTTAATAAATGTAGTTCAACTGTTTTCCACTTAAACACCTTACCATTCTTACACCTAGCACAAGGACACGGAAACTCTTCATCATTATGACATCTCTTTGCATATTTCACAAATTCATTAGCACCTCTGCGAAACACATCCCCCATTCTATTAGTCTCACCCATCCACTCTTTGTATTTCGGATATCCCATCACAGCTACCACAACTAAACACCTATTAAAGGTAAACAAAACTTAGATTTATAGTATGTTTTATTTAATTATCTCATCATTTAATTATCCTATTAAAGGTGAGTGGTCCAATCCCATTCAAGACTGTATTTTCCTGTAATATACTTAACAGCTCATGCACATTGTTACGATTTGAAAAAAATTCGACAGCATATCCCAGTAGTTCTCTAAGTACACGATGTAGATTGGAAGGTGTGAGTGTTATTTCAATTGATCAATTGAAATAACAATCACACTTGTCAATCTAGTATGTACCCAGAAAACATTAAGATACGAATTGAAATAACAATCACACTTGTCAATCTAGTATGTACCCAGAAAACATTAAGATACGACTGCAGAACTTCCTCCAAAAGTAACAACTTTAAGCCAATAAGAATATTATACAAAAATTATACAATCTCAAACTGTCCAAACGGGACAATTCGAGAGATATCATTACATGGGTAATGACTCTCGAACGGGTCTAAGGGCTATTGAATGCGTACGCATAAGAACTAGAAGGCTAGTATCTATGCGCACTATATTTAATTTCAAGTATGTTTCATTTAATTATCATACTATATATATATTGTTCGATATAGAGAGTAATTTTCAAAAAAAGTTAAAAAATCCCACCCCCATATGGACAATAATCCAGTGGTCATGCCACTTTTAAAACCAACCAACCAAACATTTACTAAACAAAATAATCCAACATCAATGTCAACAACAAATGTGTATCCCGTACTCCTTCTAATTCATCTACTCAATTAATTCATTTCATCCATTAAACTAATAATTAACGTATAGAATTATTAATTTACTAATTTACACTGAGGGGCAATCCTACTTTCATATGAAATTGACAAATTAATGGGTTAATTAAAATACAAAAATAAATTCATGGGTTAATTTAAAGACAAAAATACAAATTCATGGATTAATTCAAATACACACACCCCCACCCCCACCACCACCTCCCTCCACACCCCCCACTCACCACATACCCCCCCACCCCCACCCCCACTCACCACATACACATAGACGCACAATAGCCCCCACCCTGCCCCACCTCCCTCCACACCCCCCACCCCCTACCCCCACCCTGCTCCAACCCCCACACATGCAAACACACACACACACGCACTCACACACATGCACATATACACACACACACACATATATATATACACACAAACATATATATAAATGGAAGAGAGAGAGAGAAATAAACCTGAAAGTAGAGAGAGAGAGAGAGAGAGAGAGAGAGAGAGAGAGAGAGAGAGCAACGTAGAGAGAGAGAGGGAGGGAACGGCGGGAGGGAAAAAGAAGGGGAAGGGAATTTTACTACAGAAGTTGTCACGGTCGTGTCAAGGTCATCAACTGTGACAATTATTTAAAGAATTGTCACGGTCATTGACCGTGACACGACCATGACAACTACATTTGTCACGGTCAATGACCGTGACAATTGTTTGTCACGGTCGTGTCAAGGTCATTGGCCGTGACACAAAATGTGAGATTTGTGTCACAGTCAATGACCTTGACAAGGGTGGCCGGCTTAAAGGTGATAATTTTGTCATTTTAGTGTAGTGTGGATGAGACGCCTCATTCGACAGCGGTCCTGTGCGCTTTGGGAGAGAGGTGGTGTGATACTACCCACACCTTCCATTTCGCCTTCGGGGAGATGACTATGACTTCCATAGATGTGCAGAAGCTGTTGGGGTTAGATTGTCATGGAAAGCAGATAGAGGTGGATCGCTCTTTACGGGTGAGACCGGAGGCAGTGTGTGCGGCACTTGGTGATGTAGGGAGGATAGTTTCTTGGGATTCTATCCGGCTGTCCGTGATGAAGGATGTTCTGCAGAGAAGGGTGATTGATGTGGAGGACGGGCTGCAAGTGAGGCAGATGGATCGGTTATTTATTCGGATAGTATTGGGAGGTTTCATGGTGGGGTCGAGCGATGATGTCATCCATTTGTGGTTCTTTCCGTAACTGAGGATGTTTTCAAACATCTTTTTCTATGATCGGGGGAGTCTAACTTTGGCAACCCTTTACTCTTCTCTGGGTGCATTTATCCGGTGCTGCCGGCAGACCTTTACTGGAGCCATGTACCTTCTTGAGGTATTCTTCAGTTTGTGCATTCTTGCATTTGCATTTTCCTTTCATGCATTCGCATTTTCCTTTCATGCATTCACATTTTCCTTTCATGCATTCACATTTTCCTTAATCGTCACTTTTTGTTTGTGTATTCAGACGTGGTTCTACGAGGTGATTGGGTGCAATACCCCGCTGATCGCTTTGAAGAAAGATATTATTGGGGACTTCTGTCGATTGTATCGATGGCGTAAGGCCAATCGACAGTCAAAGGGATCTCTCTCTCTTGAGGCGGTGCATCAGGTCTTGAATGACCTGACGAGTGGTAGGGTAAGACTCTTTCCATTTCAGTCTTGGTTTTATCACCTTCTGATCCTGTATTGATTTTTTCCTGCTTGGAGATTTTCAAGTGATCTTTTATCCCTGAGGGACAACCATTCAGGATGCAGGGGTGACCAGGGTGAATGCGCGGATGAGGCATTTGTTGGCGCATGAGTTGGGCCATTCCTGATATCTCGGGGAGAGGGTGGTTCATCAGATTGACGAGGAGGAGGTGGTGGTGCCACCTGCCCAGCCTCCTACGTCTATGAGGCGGGATCGACTGCTGTTGAAGGATGAGAGGATCACGGCGATGATCGGTGAGTCCTATTTATTGTACACCGATATGGCTGCGTCGTATGACTATATGGACTTTGTGACGATCTCGTTGATGGCGCCCAGCATATATGATGCTCTGCCTTTCTCTCCGGCGGGTTCGAGTCGGGCGGTGGGATCTTCCCACAGTGGCGGTGGTCCGTAGGCATCTGAGGCGGCGGTGACTTCTGAGGTTCCTTTTATATGGTGGCATACCCCTTCATATAACATTTGGCAGGCTAATGGAGGGATCGTGCCTATGTTGCACCATCCTCATGCAATGGATTCAAAGGAGTTGGGTTTGAGAGAGGAGGTCCTCCAACCTGCGGTATACATTTCTAATCCTCTCTTTCTTTCTTTTTTGTTTTGGTCATCTCTGTTTTGATACTTATTTCACTTTTTCTTGCAGCAAGTCCGGGTGTCGACCACTTGGCAAAGGGACATCAAAGACTAGATATCTTCGGTGATTGCACATATTCGGGATGCAGTTCTTGTTCCTTCTTTCTTGGTTCCATCTACCTCGTCCGGAGAGGACTCGAGATCGGGTAGTGGTGGCGCATCATCTCGCCATAGGGGGAAGAGAGCACGTCGCAGGGGTGGAAGCTCTTGAGAGAGAGAGAGTGTGGGTTCGGGCTGAGTCCCGTATTTTTTCTTTTTCTTTTTATTTCCTGCAAAAATGATGTAACACAGAAAACAGATATATGCAATGCAATGGAATTTTTTTATTATCATTTATTAATGATGAATGAATGCATGCACATGCGCTTTTTACTTTGCTGCTGAGACCGTAAAAATGAATATTTTTTCGGAATTTTTTTTTAACGAAAGTTTTTTTATTAAAGGGATTTTGAAATTCTGTTGATAATATCAATTTATTTTTATTGAATTTTCTGATTTGACAAAAGAGGAAATTTCTAAAATGGGGGGGGTTGCCGATCGGCAAGCACCCTGACCTGCCTATCGGCATTTCAGTCCAATCCCATCAATTCAATGTTTTGAATGGTACCCTCTTCAGCCTTTGGAACCTTGTAGGGAAGGATTCCCTCTGATTTCTATTGGGATTATGTCTCTTGTGAGGATTCTCAAGTATAAAAAGTGATAAGGGTGTAGTGTTTCCATCACGCCTTTGCGTTTTCACCTACTTGCCCACTATATCTTAGCCTTGTAAGATGGCTCTCCATGGTAGCATTGAGTTTGCTAACTACCTCGAAGCCTTGGATGCAATGTGATCTTATAATGTCTACTATGATGCTTTTAATATGCGTCGAGTCTCCCTGTGGCGCAATCATCCTCTTGAGGGGAACGTGCTGATGGCGGCGGTACAATTCTGGTACCCCGAAGACCATGTATTTTTCTTTGGGTTGGATAACGTTTTTCCTACCTATGAGGAATTTTCTGCCATACTGGGTGTAAATCATAGTGTTGCTGCGGCTTTGCTAGAATTTTCCCATTCTCCCAGGGATTTATTAGTTGGGCTTCTTCGTGTTTCGCCTTCGGTGGCCAGATCATTGGTTATTGGAGGAATGATCTCCCTCTCGGCAGTGCTGCAGATTGTAAATTTGCGGGAAGTAGGTGATGCTGGCTATGATGGATCCGTTGGTCTGGGTCTGGTTTCAAAATTATTGTTGGTGACTGGAGAACTGCAGGTGGACTCGCAACATGCAGCCATTACTTCCTATATGTCTTATCGTCGCAATCCTGCGGCGGTTATACTGGCGAAGAACCTAAATGGCTTGGATGCCTGGAGATAAGGTCGTTCTGACTTTTTGAGGGGTAGCCCCATGATACTGTTTATGTGGTTGTCCGAAAGATTCTTCTTGGCGACCCCTCTAGAATATTCCTTGTCGGCCGTACCCAACTTCTTTTCACGCTACTTCATCAGTGTTGGTCTGTATGTTGAGAACTGGGAGCATTGGCTCGTGTAGTATGGGGCTCGTGGTCTGTATTGGTCAGTGCCTTAGTGGTGGCAGTTGCAGCTTATTCTGGTGCTAGGAGAGTATTCATATGTGCACTGGTTGGTCTCAGGCAAAACTCCTTTTATTTCCCTTGGTGGCTTCTGTGCCAATTTGGCTGGGCATAGGTCATGCCACCTCGGACCTCAAATTTCTTTCCGGTAGAAGATTTGACTGAGCGCCTGCGTCTGTTGCTTGGATCTCTGTGGGAAAATCGGCGTCCGTCCAACCGTCCCTCTCAGTCTGTCGGGAAAGTTTGGCATGTACCTAAAGATTATATGAAGTGGTTGTGGAGGAAAGTAGTCAGCAAGATGTTGGCAGTGGAGACTGGACAAAGATGGTTTATTTTATACACCATGGAAGGGGATGTTGTGGTCTTTTCGAAGATGGTTCGGGCTTATCGGTCCATGGAATGTTTACGGCACTCTATTCAGGCAGGGAAACTTGGGGACCTCAGGATGTAGATGATGAGGGTGTAGGATCCTCTGGTAGCTGTGGGTAGGACTCCTGGGGAGTTTATTTGTGTGATATATGTGGGGGTTTTATTTGGCTTTTATGGTAGTAGGGGGAAGGGAGTTATCCATTCCTTTTCTTATGTAATCCGTACTGTAATTTCTTATTAATGAAATAAGCAAGTTTCTAATCATCCAACTGTGCCTTTCGATGAGTTTTGTATTTTGAATTATCTATACTAATCGCTAGGGCATACATAATCCTTTTGTTCAATTATTCCTTATAATGAACCACCGTTCTCGGAGGTAAGAAAAGAATGGTATTTTGTGAAAAAGAAAGGGGTCGTGCTCATGTAAGACATATGAGCTGCCAATGTACCTCTGGGGTTTTTAATTTTTTTAATTTTTCTTGAAAAATGGTTTTTTACAGAGGATCAGGCCCACGTAGTTCTGGGTAGAAGGAAATGAAGAGCATTTTTTTTTTTAGAATAGAAGGGGGATAAGAAGAGTCGTAGCGCGCCAAGATTTCGGACTAGGGGCAGAATTTCTTGAGACCCTCCAGATCGACTGGATGAGACATCTCTTCCCCATCTAGGTCCGTGAGCATGGTGGCACCGCCGGATAAGATTTTCTTCACAGTGTAGGGGACACTCCAATTAGGTTTGAATTTCCCTCTAGGGTCCCAGACGGGTTCTATTATCTCTTTGAGGTATAAATCCCCCTCCTGGACACCGCGGTCCTTGACTCTCTTGTTGAATGATCGCGCTATTCGGAGATGGTACCCCTGTATGTGGTAAAGTTCTTTTAATCTTCTTTCATCTAGGAGGGCTAGCTCATCAAGACGTCTTTGGCACCAGTCCTCTTTACTAACTTTGCTTTCGATCATGACGCATAGCGAGGGTACTTCCACCTCTACAGGTAGGACTGCTTCCATGCCCTAGACCAGAGAGTAAGGTGAAGCCCCGATAAAGGTTTGGATTTAGGTTCGATAGCCCTAGAGGGCGTATGAGATCCGGTCGGCCAAATCCCTACACCTTTCAGTCAACTTGCTAATGATAGCTTTGAGGTTCTTATTGGCGACTTCCACTGCACCATTGGTCTGAGGTCGGTAGGGAGAATATTTGTGTCTCTGAATCCCGTACTCGTTGACCACTTCTGTGACTTCTTCTTTGAAATGAAACCCCTTATCTGACAGTAGCTCATGCGGGACCCCATATTGGTAGATGATATTCTTCTTGAGGAATTAGGCCACTTTCCTGGCGTTCAATACTCCGTATGACTCAGCTTCGACCCATTTGGTGAAGTAATCAATGGAGACTAGGATAAATTCATGTCCGTTTGAAGCCTTTGGTGTAACCTTCCCTATGATGTCGAAACCCTAGGTGGAGAACGGTCAGGGAGAGGTCATGTTGTATAATTCTCGTGGAGGTAGGTGTTGAAGATTGGAGAATTGTTGGCATTTTAGGCATCTCCGAACATCGACGGTACAATCCTGGGTCATGGTGGTCCAGTAGTAGCCCTGTCAGAGGATTTTATTGGCAAGCATATGACCATTCATGTGGGGTCCGCATTCCCTGTTGTGGATTTTTTACATTATCTTCTCAATCTCAGCCCCTGCGATATAGTATAGATGAGTTCCATCGAAGTTTCTCTTGAGTAGATCTTTATGACAGATGATGTACTGGGCGACCAGTCTTCGGAGGGTTGTTCGGCCTTTCTTGTTCGAACCCTCGGGATACCTACCATGATTGAGGAGGCACCAGATATCATAGTACCAGCAATCAGCTAGTTCGGGATCTTCGATGGGGACAAGCTCAATATGGTAGGAATTGGTCAATTTGTATTGCTTTTAAACTAGGAATGGGGGTCATTGTTATTCCCATGGATATGTCGACCATGGAGGACAAGGTAGCGAGAGCATCGACTAGGTTATTCTTTGCTCAGGGTAGGTAATGGAAGGTTATATCTTGGAATCGGAAGGCTAACTCTTCTAATTAGGCATGAAAGGGTTGGAGTTTTTCGTCCTTGACTTTCCACTTTCTGAGCACTTGACCGATGATAAGGGCAAAATCCCCCTAGATGTCAAGGTATTGAATACCTTTCTTAAGAGAAACTTTGAGGCCTGTTGTGCATGCCTCGTATTCCGTCATGTTATGGGTGCAAGGGAAATCCAATTTAATGGCAATGGGAGTGTGGGAGTCATCTCGGGCGATCAAATGTATCCCAATGCCATATCCCTTTTTGTTGGCAGCGCTGTCAAAGAACATTTTCCATCGAAGGAGGTCTTGAGCGGTGTAGAGGATATTTTCATCTGGGAATTCAGAGATTCGAACATCGACTTCTTCTACAGGGTATCGGCGAGGTACTCAGAGATGGCTCTTCCTTTCATGGCTTTTTGCGTGACGTGCATGATATCGAATTTAGTTAGGAATATCAACCATCGGGCCATTCGACTTGATAAGGCAGGTTTCTCAAGCAGGTATTTGATGGGGTCCATTCGGGATAAAAGTTTGATGGGGAAGGCTAACATGTAGTGTCGCAACTTTTGGGTGACCCAGATAAGTGTGACACAAGCCTTCTCCAAACCAGTGTAGTTGACCTCGTACCCGGCCAATTTGCGGTTGGTGTAATAAATTACTCTTTCTTTGTGGGAGTCCTCAAGGTACTGGGCTAGAAAAGCCCCGGCTTCAGTATCGGTTATGGTTAGGTATAGGAGCAAAGGGAGACAAGGCTGTGGTGGCATGAGCACTGGAGGTTGGGTCAGATATTGTTTGGTTCGGTCAAAAGCTTCTTGGCAGGCCTCATTCCAAACCATGGTTGAATCCTTTCGGAGGAGTTTGAAGATTGGTTCACAGATGGAGGTTAGCTGGCTGTTGAACCGGCTGATATACTATAATTTTTCAAGAAACCCTCGAACTTCTTTCTCTGTTCGGGGTGGTGGCATCCCAAGTATGGCCTTCAGCTTTACAGGATCTGCCTATATCCCCTTTTTTGCTGACCATAAATCCTAAGAGTTTTCCCTTTGTAATGCCAAAGACACACTTATGTGGATTAAGGCGCATCTGATACCGTCGCAGTCGTTCGAAGAACTTCCGGAGAGCGGGAGCATGACCTTCTCTAGTTCTAGACTTGATAATCATATCATCCACATAAAACTCGACCTCTTTGTGAATCAGATCGTGTAGGATGGTTGTGTAAGCCCTTTGGTAGGTAGCCCCAGCATTCTTGAGACCAAATGGCATAACGGTGTAGCAAAAGGTTACCTATGGGGTGATGAATGCGGTTTTTTTCTTGGTGGTCGAGGTGCATCTTGATTTGGTTGTATCCGGAAAACTCGTCGATGAATGACTTCAAAGCATGACTGGCTGTGTTTTCCACAATCATGTCGATATTGGGTAGCGGATAATGATCCTTTGGAGAAATTTTGTTTCAATCTAAGTAGTTTACACACATTCGAACCTTCCCCCTGATTTCGGTGCAGGCACTATGTTGGCTAGCCATGTGGGATATTCGATCACCCTAATGAAGACCACGTTTAACTGTTTGACCACCTCTTCTTTGACCTGGAGTGACCATTCGGTGCAGAGTTTTCTCAATTTTTGTTTAACCGGCTTGTAATCTGGGAGAGTGGGAATCTTGTGCGGAGATATTTCAGGATCAATGTCGGGCATATCAATTGTAGGACCATGCGAAGACATCCACGAACTCCTTCAGTAATTCTTCGAGTTATGCATGCTCATGCTCGTCAAGGGTAGCCCCTATCCTAATCTTGCGCAGTTGGCTACTAAAATTGAGATTAATAACAACAGTCTCTTCTTCATTAACTTGAACGCGGTTATGTTGTTTATTATTAACCTTATTTAGATCAGTTAAGAATTATTCATTTGCAAAATCATCATCATCAAAAGTTTGATTAGAATCTAAACAATTAATGTAAGGCACATCAAGATACTCAAAATCTTTGTTTATTTCCTTGATAGGAACAACAACATTGAGAACCTTATCAAAAGAGGTCTCGATTACATTTGAACAAGGATAAACAACAGAAGAAGAAATAAGGTAAGCATTGGGGTTAGGGGAGATTTCAAGAGGTAGAACTGGCGCAGCATGCCAGTTGAGGAGAGGTGTATCAGCAACTTTAATAAGATGGGATGGATCCACTGATGTAGTACCTCAATGAACCACCCAGAGTACTAGCCCCAGTGTCTATAAGTTAAAGGAATCTTCGGAGTCACTTTCCTCAGTCTCTTTCGTATCTTTGATGAGCAGTTGTATGCGGTGTTGGAAACTTTCGGCCCATGGGTAGCTATCTTGGAAAAAGATCTCCATTCTCAGCTTCAGCTTCTTATCTGTGTGGTCATACCATGGTTCTGGAAAACCACTAAAAGGGAAAATATTCGCCTTCTTTGAAGAATCGTCCATTCATGGAGTCTCCTAAGATAGTCGGGATGTAGTCTAATTTTCTCGTTGGTCGGGATTGGTGGATCATTCTGAGCTCTTATTCTGATGGTTGATACCCCAAGCCATAAGGAGGGAAAGATTTCTTCAGTTTGATGGGCTTGAGTATCCCTTGATGCATTTACCCTAGTCCCAATTCGGGCATGAAGTGTATGATTCTGAACATCTGAATTACATTAACATTTCCATGAGGGTCATATTCCGGAAAAGCCCTTTCTTTGAAACCGTCCCCTGTTGGGAGTAGGAGTGGCTCAGCTTGGAATCCTGATAGGAGCATATCATTTGACCCGTGTTGTATCTCAAGGATTGGACTGCTGGTGCTTGCACCCTCGACATTTTCGTTATTGCCCAAAATGGTTATGACTCGCCCGTTGGTGAAGAACTTTAATTTCTGATGGAGTGAGGAAGACACACCCTTGATATTGTGGAGCCAGGGTCGTCCAAGCAACAGGTTGAAACAAGATGGGATGTCTATGACTTTGAATTCAATGATAGGTTTTATAGGGGCCAACCCCTATTACAAGATTTATGGATCCCATCACCTCATGACGGGTATTATCGTAGGCACGTATAATGACGGAAGATGGAGCGAGGTTGATTTATTTTAGGCCTAAACACTTGAAGGTTCTCAGAGGGCAAACATTCAAGGATGATTCGTTATCGACAAGGGAGAGTGGCATGGACTTCCCCATAACTTTGACGGAGATGTTGAGTGCATGATTGTGATTTGGACCAATTTTGGGTATATCTTCTTTAGAAAATGATAGAATTCGGGTAGAGGTCAAGGATCCGACCAGATTTATCGCTTGTTCTGGTAAGGTAGAGGGAGGAACTGTGGGTACAGTGAGCAATTTGATTAAAGCATTTTTGTGTAGCTGGGAAGACATGAAAAGTCCCCATAGAGTGATGTTAGCTTTAGTTTTCTTCAGTTGATTGAGGATCTTACTCTCCTCAATTGTCATCTCTGGCATAGGTGTCATTTGATGGTAGTGAGCTTGGAACCTGGTAATGTCTCCCTCATCTGGTCATGTGATTTACTGAAGAAGGAAAGAACATGAATCCCATTTCCTGATCAATCTTAGAATGTTCTGCCACCCTATTTATCTCTCCGAGGAGATCTTCAAATGATATCATCCCATATATGTCGGTTGCTGGGCCAGTTCTTTCTGAAGCTTGTTCCTCGCTTGAATCTTAAAATTCTTCTCCCCATCCGGTGGCAACAATTCTTTATTTCCATGTAAAGTCAATGCATTCCATAACTCTAATGGCTTCTTCATACAGGTCCTCCCATTCTGTGGGTATATGTGTGATTGAATGGACTAAACGCCCTTGTAGCTTCAAAGTGTCAAGTAACCTGGTGATATTGCAAATGTTGTTGTTTTGCCCGAATAATTCTGCCATAATATGGACAATACCATCTAGGCTGACATAATGGATTGGTACTACCCACCTGTTTGAATCTCGGTCCCACTTTCATACTTCCAAGAATAGTGTACTGAACCTTTGGCAATCGATGACCATATGTGAGGGAAATTTCAGCCCGAACTCTAGGAGTTGGTTTAACACCTCCGACAATTCCATATTTCCATTTTCTGAATGGGTACGAACACTGATGCATGCTATGGTGAGGAGCGATAGAGCCTGATCAGCGAGGTTAGTAGGGTGTAGGAGGAAATATGGGTAAATTTGAAGAGGTTTAGGATAGTATATGGGTTTAATTTGAGTTGATGGATCAAAATCTAGGTTTTCTTCTAAGAAGAGGGCATTGGCATGATTTGGAAGTGGATTACGAGTAGTGTTTGGATTAGGATTGGCTAGTGGGGCAATGGTACCCCGGTTAATGAGATATTGAATTATGTTTTGAAGGTGAAAGAATTGGTCGGTGGTATAGCTGGCAGTTTGGTGAAAGGTGCAATGAGCATCGGCCTTGAAGTTTCTTGGGAGTGGATTTGGAAATGGACGGGGATCCAAGGGTTTGATGAGGTTTCAGCTTAACAAAGCTTGGTAAACTTTTGAGAGGGGAGAATGGAGATCATTGTATTCCCTTCGGATGGGGGCAGGGCGGCTTTCTGGTACTCATTATGTGGTTGGTTGAGAGATGTTATTAATGGTTGAGATTGTAGCACTGGCAGGATTATAATACTTTCTAGGGGTGAACTTTCCGGACACCTTCTTCGGTTCAACTTATATTTTAACAAGGATTTCCTCGATTTCTACTCCTGCCTCTCTGAGAGCTCGGAAGTGGGGATATTATTGTCCTCCCATCGTCGCTCGAAAATGTGTCAAGAAGTTCTTCTTCACTATTTTGACTTGTTCTTCCTCGGATGGCCGATTGATCATGGTAACTGCTTGCTCCCTCCACCGGGTTATGAAGTTACTGACTGATTCTCCCGGATTCTATTTGAGTAGCTCCAAATCACGACGGGTGACCTCAAGCACTTCGTTGTATTTATATTGCGACATGAATTCTCGATCTACATCCTCCCAACTACGGATTCTGGATTCCTCAAGGGATAAAAAAGCATCGGAGGGCACTATCTTTCAAAGTTTGCTGAAACAATTGGGCCATCAGTTCTTCAGAAGCCCATAGTCGAGTCATGGAACGATGATAAATGCGAATATGAAAAATCGGGGGTCCACTACCTCCAAACTTCTCGATATTTGGCATCTTGAACTTCTCGGGTAACCTCGCTTTAGGATAAGGAGACATGTGGGTGTAGTCCATGTAATTCCCAGATATTATGACTTGGTCGAACTTCTTGGTGAACATATTGAGATCCACTTTGACTCTATTCAAATCCTCCTCCTTTGGATCAACGACCATAGGAAGGTTAGCCATAGGCTGGGCAATGTTTGGCATTGGAAGTTTGGCAGGCGGTGGCCCATTGACAGGAGGGGCACGTGGAGCGCGCTGATATTCTTCGGGAATCGAGATAGGCTCGGGTGGACCCATAGCATGAAGGAATAGGGCCTCGGGCTATTGAGGAATTTGAACCTGGTTTCGTTGCATCTCTCGGACCTTGGTTTGGAGGTTGTCAATCTTGGACACGAGTTGAGCTAGGACTGTCGTCAAATCCAGCTGTATGGATGGTGCTTGATCTGTATTCTCTATGGAAAGTGGATGGATTCCGAACTCAGAAGAAGTAGTAGAGGAACGGACGAAACTCCGGGGTGATTTGACTGAAGATCGAAGCCAATAGGGAGCCAGGCCAAGGGCTTGCGATTGACCTGAGAGGGCATAGGATGAGATTTATTTTTGAGAAAAAGGGAAGAAACTATTTTTCTCATTTTTTTTTTGATAAAGAAAGGATAAATGTTTTTGAATTTTTGATAAATAAGGGAGAAATGTTTTTCGATTTTTGATAAAGAAGGGAGAAATGTATTTGGAGACGGAACT
The DNA here is from genome assembly GCA_949130495.1 of Sambucus nigra. NCBI lineage: Eukaryota > Viridiplantae > Streptophyta > Magnoliopsida > Dipsacales > Adoxaceae > Sambucus > Sambucus nigra. Next base: position 407,425,421 of record OX422209.1, on the reverse strand, counting down.
CAGCATGATTATTATGATTATTATGTTCTCACTTGTATTTAATTTTCCTAAATGCAATGCTGGACGGGACCCGATCAAGGAAAAGTGGGGTTTTTAATATATGTAAAGCTACGGTTTGGACTTGTAACCAGGCTCATGGACAGGGTCCCGTTTTAAAAAATGCACGAAAATTGGGAGGCAGATCGACCCGTAATTTCTATAGAGTTTCTAATTGAAACCAGCAATCTAAAGTGCGTGTCCTAGGTTTGACACCTATATGCAGGTATGCAGTTGGTTGGGTGAATCGGCATGGGTTCCCCCCTTTGGCGTGACTTCCACGATATACGTCTTGCTCTTGCGGGCAATCGGTACGTGTGGATAAGCCATTTGATATACCTAAGTGTACATGAATTGCTTCACTATATACCTCGTGGGGACGGTACGTGTGAGAGAAAATTCGATATACTCGGCGTACGTGAACGAATTCCCTGTAATATACCTCCCGTCATGACTTCGGACAAGCGGTATGATGTGGGGGAAGCGTTTGATATACGTCGAAGGTACTTGTCCAATGAAAGGTGAGAGTCACATCGCTTAGGCTAACTGCGACCTGCCGGACTAGTGCCCATCACGAAATGACCATACAGTTACTGGGAAAAATTTGGTCAATAACAATGCTCTTTGGTGATGTCGTGTGAATTAATGGATGATTATCTTATTAGTATCTTATGATGAGAATGCCTTTCTTGATTATACTAAACAGGGATAAAAGTAAAAGTACCAAAGGTACACCAAATATGGATGAGTGATGCGTGCAACATGCGGATATATATGATCCTAGGTTCACGTGGTGTGAAGTGTACATGGAGAATTTTCTACAAGTGTGTGAACACAAGAATAAGCATGGGATACACATGAAAAGCGGGAACATGCAGATATGGGGGGAAACATAAATAGATATAGCATCCATGCAAATTGAGTCAAGTACTCAAAATACTCATATTCTCCAGCAGAGTTGCCACTGTGGCCATCCCCGATTATGGCCGCGCGGGCGGGCGCGCGAAGGGAAAGGATCCTTCGGGTCTCGCGCATCCCTCTCGGGAGCGCTTCGGCCGACGTTATTTGAGATGAGGTGTAAAAATATAGAGAGATTCAGAGTCGCCAGTCTATTTTACTCAAAACAGACAAAAGAAAAAGGGGAAGGCATCCCGAAGGAAGGCATCCAAAGACATACTGGTGCATGCGAAACCAAAATGATTCGAGAAGGGTTCGGAGGCTTTGTTACAAAATGGGAAGGTGTTAGGCACCCATTCCGCCCTTTCGATCTCTCATGGATATTTGTTATTTTCCTTTATATTTCCCCCCGTGATATGTGTGCATGTGTATATATATAATGGAGGTAGGAATCCTCGACTTGTATCATGGAAAAGATAAAGTGAGTCATCCGTAGGAAGATATAAGAATAGTATTAGAAAAATAAGATTTATGTGATTACCCCTACGTTGATCACTATAATGGAACGATAACGCATATGGAGTAATACGTCACTAAGGGCAAGTATATAGAATATAAGAAGATTATATTTTGAGAAAATAGAAAATAAGAGAAAAAGTAAGAAAAGGACTCGAGTCTCGGGTTTTACCCCGAGACGCCTACCTAGCCTATAAAGGCATCAAAGTCCACATAGTTTTCATGCAAAACGAGGGGTGGGGTTTATCCGATAAATCCAAATGGGGGATCTCTTATTTGTGTGTGTGTGTGTGTGTGTGTGTAGAAAAAGTGTTTTAGTTGTGAGAAAAGAGTGAGAAAAGTATGAGAATCCCTATTTGGAATTTCAAAGTCGCTCTCTTTTTCTTATTTTTTTGGGCTTTATTTATATGAAAAATAAGAGATGTGCAATAATACTAAATAAAAAGTTTATTAGGATGTGTGAGATGAGATAATAAAAGTGCTAAGTAATAAAAACAAGTTATTGAGAATTTAAGGGAATTTAAGAGAAAGTTGAGAAAATTGGACCTTCTTGAAGATCTTGAGCTTGATCTTGAGTGTTGGGGGGAAGCCCTTGCACTTGGATGATGATGGAGAGTGGCTAATTCACCATGTTTGATGAAAAGGATGATGAAAAGTGGAAGTAAAAAAGGGATTTGGAAGTTGAAATCACGCTGCCTTCGAGAGAGATTTCTTGGATTCGTTGAGAGTGAATTTTATCAGATCTGGGATCTCCCTGCAAATGAGGTGAAGGCCTACTTTTAAAGGCTCAGGTCACTGCCGATTGGCATAGACCTCATCCTACCTATCGACACCTACCGATAGGCAGGGTCTAGAACCTGCCATTTGGTAGTGTGATTTAGGCCTTTTCGGGGAAACCGTTGGTCAGAATCGCATATGGGGAAAACCGTTGGAAAGTTAATTCAAAGATCTTCGAAAGTCCTTTGGACTACTCCCGGGTTTGGGAGTTGACTTTGGGTCAAATATGGCTCAAAAACATTTGTCGATCCATTGGACGGGGAATCGTTCGTACGCAAATGGATCGTTCGTCCGCATGGTAAGTCCAAATTGCGCACAGGGTGGACTGTTGGAAAGGTTAGGAGATGTACTTCGACATTACAAAGAGTTTGACCCGGTTTTGGGAGTTGACTTTGGTCAACCAGGCCCTGGAAGCATTCGGTTACCTCTTGGATTCAAATGGATCGTTCATCCGCATAGTAAGTTGGAATCGTGCACGGGACGGACCGTTGGAAAGGGTATTCAGTGACCTTCAAAGATTCATTCAGCCTCGGTTGAGGTGAAGATTTGAGTTATGTTAAATAGAGCCCGAGAGCGCCCGCTGGCCTCTGGGTCAGGTTTTAGACCAAATGGATCATTCGTCTGCATGGTAAGTCAGAATCGTGCACGGAATGGACCGTTGGAAAGGGTATTCAGTGCCCTTTGAGTATTCATTCAGCCTCAATCGAGATGAAAAGTTTGACTTTTTGGTCAAACTGAGCCAGGGAGTGAGCGATGGCTTCTAGGTCAGTACTCGGGACATGACTTGGGTTTGTTGTGACGAAGGGAGGTACTAGGGACCTAAGGAGAGTTGAGGGTAACGGAATGGGGTGTCTACAATATTAGTCCAGATTGTCCCAAGTTAAAGGGGATAGAGTGTTATCACTTTCATCAAATAGGTCATACTAAAAAGAACTATCCTATGCTACTAGGAGGGATTCAATTAGCTACTACTAGTCGAGGTTCATCACCTGGAGGCATAGGGAGAGGAGGAGGTAGAAGATATGCTAGTTGTTCCAGGGCTGCGGGAAGAATATTTTCTATGACTTTACAGGATGCTCAGGCTACTCCAGAGGTGGTGATGGGTACATTTTCTCTCATGAACAAACATGCTTATGGGCTTATTGATTCAGGTTCTACTCATTCATTTGTAACACTGTCATTTAGCATGCATTTGGTTAGACCATGTTCTTATCTATATTGTGGCTTATATATTTCTACACCTATGGGAGATGTGATGTTAGTGGGACTTGTGTATAAAAATTGTGTATTGTATGTGGGGGAGAGGGAGTTGACCATGGATTTCATTCCACTAGATATTCGAGATTTTGATATTATCTTGGGTATGGATTGGTTATCTTCCTACCATGCATCGATTGGCTGTTTTCGCAAAGAGATTACATTTAATATGCCTCGGAGGAAGAATTCAAATTTACTACAGAAAGAAATGTGGTTCCAAATTGTCTTATTTCTTCCTTTTAGGGGAGGAAATTGATAAATAAGGGTTGTCAGGGATTTTTATCATATATTGTGGATACAAACAGGGAATTACAAAAATTAGATGATATCCCAATAGTTAAGTATTTTGCAGAAGTGTTCCCATATGAATTACGAGGGTTGCCACCTAACAGAGCGGTAGAGTTTACTATTGATTTAGTGTCTGGTACAACTCCAGTTTCTATTTCTCCGTATAGAATGGATCCTGTGGAACTAAAGGAGTTAAAGATTCAACTGCGAGATTTGATAGATAGAGGTTTTATTCGACCCAGTGTATCACCATGGGGTGCTCCGGTATTATCTGTGAAGAAGAAAGACGTCCCCATGCGACTTTGCATTGATTATCGGTAGTTGAACAAGGTAACTATTCGAAATAAATATCCATTGCCTCGTATTGATGATTTGTTTGATCAATTACAAAGTGATAAAGTATTTTCAAAATTGAATTTGAGATCGTGTTATCATCAATTAAGGGTGAGAGATTGTGAAATTTCTAAGAAAACTTTTTTGTTCTCGCTATGGTCATTATGAATTTTTGGTTATGCCATTTGGGCTAACAAATGCTCCTGCAGTGTTTATGGATTTAATGAATTGAGTATTTCATCCTATCATAGATTCATTTGTGATTGTCTTTATTGATGATGTTTTAATGTACTCCCCCAGCCAAGAGGAACATGATTAGCATCTAATAGTTGTATTGCAAGTTTTGCGAGATAGTCAATTATTTGCTAAGTTTAAAAAATGTGAGTTTTGGTTAAATTAGGTAGTATTTCTGGGGCATGTTGTTTGGGAGATGGAATTTATGTTGACCCTAAGAAGGTAGAGGCAATTATACAATGGGAGATACCAAGAAATGTAACTGAGATAAGGAGTTTCCTAGGATTGGCTGGATATTATAGAAGATTCATAAAGGGGTTTTCATCTATAGCCTTATCGTTGACTAAATTAACCCGAAAGGAAATGAAATTTGTGTGGAGTGATGAATGTCAGCACAACTTTGAAAAGTTGAAAAATAAACTAGTATCAGCTATAGTTCTCACTATTCCATCCAGTGGAGAAAGTTTTATGATTTATACTGACGCTTCACATCAGGGTCTGGGTTGTGTTTTCATGCAATATGGAAAGATAATTTCCTATGCATCTAGACAGTTAAAGGCGCATGAACGTAATTATCCTACACACGATTTAGAACTTGTGGCTATTGTTTTTGCCTTGAAATTATGGAGACATCATTTATATGGAGAGACGCGTGAAATTTTCACTAACCTTCAAAGTGTGAAGTATTTATTTACACATAGAGACTTAAATTTGAGACAAAGACGTTGGATGGAGTTAATTAAAGACTATGATTATACCATTCACCATCATCCCAGGAGGGCCAATGTTATTGCAGATGCTCTAAGTCAGAAGCCATTGGGGAGGTTATCTTGTATTCAATGTGCACCAGTTGGCAATATTATAGAATTAAGATTGATGGCAGTAGAGTTGAACTTAACTGAAATGGGAGCATTAATTGCACACGTTACAGTGAGACCTTTACAGGCAGAACGCATACGAAATTTGCAAGTCAGTGATCCATTTCTTGAGAAGAATAAACGGGAAATCCTGGATGGTAAAGATAGTGACTTTGAAATTAATAATGATGAATCGTTGTGTTATAAAAACATAATTTCTGTACCGAATGATCCATCCTTAAAAAAGGATATATTAGAAGAGGCACATAGTTCTATTTACTCTATCCATCCTGGAGGTACCAAAATGTACAGAGATTTGAAAGAGTATTACTGGTGGAATAATATGAAATGTGAGATTACAGAATTTGTAGCTAAATGTTTAGTATGCTAGTAAGTGATGGTGGAGCATCAGAAGCCGACGGGATTACTGCGATCATTACTTATTCCGGAATGGAAGTGGGAACATATAACGATGGATTTTGTTATTAGATTACCACAATCACCAAAGGGGCATGATTCTATTTGGGTGATTATAGATCGATTAAGAAAGTCAGATCATTTTCTTCCAGTTAAGATGACCTACACTGTTGACAAGTATGCAGATATATAAGTTGATGAGATTATACATTTACATGGGGCACCAATGTCAATAGTATCAGATAGAGATCCAACATTCACTTATAAGTTTTGGCCTCATTTACAGAATGCCCTGGGCACAAGTTTGAAGTTCAGTACTGTATTTCATCCCCAAACCGAAGGGCAATCAAAAGAAATGATTCAAATATTAGAAGACATTTTACGGGCCAATGTATTTGACTTCAAAGGTAGTTGGGATAATCATTTTCCATTGATGGAATTCACATATAATAATAGTTATCAGTCCACCATTGGTATGGCTCCTTATGAAGTTTTATATGGGAGGAGATGTAGAACGCCATTATGTTGGGATGAAGTAGGTGAAAGGAAAATCTTAGGTCCTGAATTGATAGATGTGACAACTAAAAAGATTAAAATAATTCGGGAACGGATAAAGATAGCGCAATACAGGCAAAATTTTTATGTAGATACAAGGAAGTATCCATTCGAATTTGAAAAGGGAGATTTTGTATTCCTGCATATTTTAGTGTGGAAAGGCGTCATGATATCTGGAAAATAGGGGAAACTAAGTCCAAGATACATTGTACCATATGAAGTGTTGGAAAGAATTGGGACACTAGCATATAGATTTGAATTACCTCCAAAATTATCCCATTTACATGACGTGTTTCACGTATCGATGCTTCGTAAGTATTTGGAAGATCCATCTCATCAACTGAGAACCCAACCTATTGAACTGAAAGAAGACTTGTTATACATCGAGGAACCGATGGAAATTTTTTATCATAAGGAGCAAGTATTGAGGAATAAAGTTATTCCCTTAGTTACAGTTATGTGGATGAGCCATGGAGTTAAAGAAGAAAATTGGGAAACGGAGGATAGCATGAAGAAATAGTATCCCCATTTGTTTGGTAAGTGACATTCATATTAAATTTCGTGGATAAAAGTTTCTAGGGGGGGAAGTTGTGACAACTCGGATATAATTATGATAGATTATATTTAAATCATGCTGACCTTATGCGATATTCTTTAAGTGTTATTAGTATATTGAATGTTAAGTGATTATGGTCAGTATAATCCTACTTTCATAAATAATGAAATGTCGAATTATTTACAAACACAAGATTTTGTTATTTTGTGTAGAAATTTTCTTGTTGGAGACTGGTTTTGAGCTTTATAATATAACAATTAACTCAAGGTGAAAACTATATAGTTGTACAAATACGAGTTAGGTTTGCTACAAAACAAATGGAGCATCAAACGGATGTCCGAGTAAGAATCTAGCCCGAATTTACGAACAAGGGACAAATCTGTCCATTCCCTTTAAGTGGTAAATTGTCTTTTAGTAAACCAAATGTTTTAATTTGATTGGTTGGCATGGGAGGAAGCCTTGGAGGACTTAAAACACTTCTTCTAACCTATTTCTTCAGCAAATAAAACCCTAGTTTCAATTTTGTAGAGTTTTTCCTTGAGGAAAGAGAAAGTGGAAGTTTAAGGATGAAAAGATTACAAGAAAAGCTAGGAAGATTCCAAGAAAATTCTTAAACTATTTCCAAGGTATAATTATGTGATTAATATTGTTTTAATCTTGTATTATACTTATTTCGAAGTATGTAAATCGTGAATAATTGATTAAAATTCCATCGTCCTTTGTGATAATAAGTATTTGTTCACATGTGAGATAAGTGGTGTACATAGCTCGTATTGCTTGTTATTGAAATCCCTTGTATTCAAACTTACATATATTTTGTGTGCTTACTTGAATTGAGAAATTCCAATTGGATATGAAAATAGACTCATATATTCATATCATATCCTTTAAATTAGAATTTAACTCCTTGTGTTTGGGCCTTGGTGATGGTTTCAAGTTGGTACATAGTTGTTGTTTGGATATTTAGTTTCGATATACCCTGAGTTAAGTCAAGCTTTTAACATGTCAAATGAAGTAAAAAATTATGAAACTTTAATTCTGTTCTATTTAATATGTGTACTGAAAATGGGTATAAAATCATGGAAAGTTATGATGGGTAAAGATTATGAAAATTCTTCGAAGTTGAAGGAACAATAGAGGAGCTTGTGGGGAAGATTTATTAGGTTGTACAGAAATGGTCATAACTTGCTCTAGGAAGCTTGAAAATTGCACCGCCACTTGTAATGGAAAGTGTATTAAGATATTTTTCCATATTGATAATCTTGGACACCTGTATATGTACAATTTATGAATATGGTATGGTTAAGTATGGAGGAGAATAATTTGCGGCCATAATGGATACCTCGTGAAAGAATGTTTTTATCCTCCCTTTCCCAAAAGTATTTTGAGTACATGTTTCATGTGTATATACATTGAGAAGTATCATTTTATGTTTACTTGATTTTAGTTATGAATTCCTTACGAGGTATTTTCTATGGTTGAATATTAATAACCTTATCAACATATATACCATTGTTTGGTTTTTATACATGTTTCATGGAATGTGACTTGAGTAGAATTAAATTGTTGTTGTATAGTCATTGAAAGTTACATACATGTATTAAGATAATACTTATAATTGAGATTCAGTACTGATTTAGTTGGATTAACAGGTGTAAGCTCAAATCAACTCAGTTCAGCTCCACCCGAGGGAAACATGAATACATAATTGACAACCCAATGTGAGTGTACTTATTGAGTTAAATGTGGATATAATGTGTATGTATTATATAGTGAGATGATATGGATTATTAAAAGCCAAAGATGTTGAGATTTTATGTCTTATTAAAAGTCAAGAGATGTTGAGATGTTATGGCATTATAAAAGTTAAGATATGTTGAGTTGCTATGCAATTCGGGAGATGTTAGGTTATTAAAACCTATGGATATGATTATCGCCTACGGGTAAGAGATGTGGGGTTTATTAACTCCGGATATGTATAGGTCCTAATTTGGCACATAGATGGATATTTATTGATTTGTTAATATGTTAAAATATTACTTTTACTATATAGATATATTGTATATTCAGTGAGTTTCTAAACTCATGGTTTTATATTTTTACATTTTCAAGTTTTCAAGCTGCCATTGTTAGGTCTAGGAGGTTGAGTAAAATAGTAGTAGGGTCTTGTTAGTTTGTTTTATACATTGTACTAGTTGTAATTAAGATAAATGGTATGTGAGTTCTGTTTAAATTATGTCTCCTTAGAACGATTGGATTTTTAGTATTCCGCATTTTAACCTTGAATTTGTTTCAATATGTATTACGAAATAAATAAATAAATAAATAAATAATAAATGTGGTTTGTGAACTATTTAGTTAATTTTATCCAAATCGGGTTAGGGTGTGACAAAGGGTAAGTTCACTCCTAGATATGTGGGGCTATTCCCTATTATCGAGTGGGTTGGGCCAGTTGCGTATAGACTTGGGCTACCAGAACACTTGCATAGGATCCATGACGTGTTCCACATTTCCTCACTGAGGTAATATCTTCGAGATGATTTTTCCCACACTCACATTATTTTAGAGGATATTGATCTGCAGCCTGATAGTTCCTATGAAGAGGGGTCGATTGCTATCCTAGACCGTAGAGAGAGGAAATTGAGGTCGAAGGTAGTACCATTAGTGCGTGTTCAGTGGCGGCATCATAATGCCGAGGAATCAACCTGGGAGCACGAGGATGAGATGCGTGAGCGTTATCCAGAGTTATTCTTGCTAGGTATACTTTATTTCTAAATTTCGAGACAAAATTCTGTTATTAGGGGGGAAGTATGTAATACCCCATATTTTTACTGATTTTATTTAAGTTTATTTATTGCGATTAATTAAATTAAATGGGATAATTATTTACGAATTAATTCGGATCTAAATACAAGCGAGACAAGAGTTAGTATTTGATTATGATAATAATTTTGAATATTACTAGGTGAATATGGTAATATATGATTACTAAATTTATTAATATTGTCGTGAGTTATAAATACGAAAAATTCAGAAATTAAGTTGGGACGCGTGTGTTAGTCATGTCGGGAACCAATTTAAATGGATTTAAAAGTAAATTATTTTTACATCATTTGTATGGTCATTGGAGCGCACCAACGTGTCCGGAAGGGTCGAGATAGTTAGAAAACACTATCAAGGGTTTAGTTTGGGTCTCGGGACATTTTAGGCCTAACCGGAAGCACGAGAGGGTATTTTAGTCATTTTGACTTTTTGAGGAATTATAACCCACGAATTTTAGACTTAATATATCACCAACACTAGAACTCTTATCACCAACGATATTTAGAGAGGAAGAGAGGAATGTTCTCAAAAGAAAAAACCACCCTTAGAGGCTTTTGCACCACCGTCACCACCACTGGATAGATTGAAAAGAGAGGACGATCAAAATCTTCATTCCCAGGAAAGTGGTTTAACTTGCAATAATCAGTGTATATATTATCCATGATAGTTTAGGAATTGGGAATAACCCTAAAAATATTAAAATTTATGGCATTGGAACAAAAATCATAATCTGGGTCGGATTTGTATGTAGACTTAATTCTGGAAATACATCAATCATGATCCATGCATAGATAATTACGAAATTATGTTGAGTTGTTTGATGTTATTAAAGAAAATAGGATTCCTATTGATAATTAGATGATTTGATCCAAGAAAAGAGAAACTCGTGATGATTTAAGAATTTTGGAACATTAAGAATCATGTATGTAGGTTATTAGATCACCTAATACGTTTACTTTAGAATTTGGCATCTTGTAATGGACATTTGGGAAAAATCTAGGGCTAAAAAAGCAGAAAACAGTGACTGTAACTATTCGATCGATCGATCGACATTCATAGGTCAGTCGATCAACATTCATAGGTCGATCGATCGACTGAGTTTGATCGATCGACATTATTGAGTCGATCGATCGACCTCCTCAAAAATTGTGATATTTTCCCTTTTTGGATTTAAGAAATTCAACTTTGAAAGTTATCGGTGGGGGATTATGTGAACACATTGAGACTTAAGGAGGACCAGTAGGGAAGTATATGGAGAACAGAATATTCTAGAATTTAATTGGGACTTAATGTTAAACTATCGAGGGTTTGACGCGTGAACTACTATTAGTGGTTGTGAGTAAATGAATTAAATTTATATATGTGATAACTCAAGGTTAGAGACAGAAATATGGACCTTAAATTACTGAATTGACCTTAGGGACAAGTGGTAAACTTAGTACCCTTGTTGGGATATGATTAAGTCCTTTGAGTTATACGACATGATAGTTATTGGCTAATCGTTTTATGTATGAGATGGGATGATATTAGATTACGTATCAGACTTATGGTATAGGGTTGAAAATATACCACTAATAATGTGATAATTACCTAAGTTGTGTGAATACTTAGTATATGGACTATTGTGTGTATGACATAACCACCATACTTTCTATCACGGGAGGTTGGCTTACGAAAAAGGACCATCTTATTGTTGTGTGCCTACGGGGGATTTAGATCGGTACCTTGTGGACATTGGAATGTGAATGACTTATTTGTGAGTTAATAAATTAGCTGACCATGGGAGCGTAGGTGCTTATGTGACCCGTGGGTATGTGAATTATGTTTGCCTCCACTATGTGTGATTTTCTACTAAAACGGTTCTTGAGCGATTCAGAACGCTTAATCCTTATGTGCGTAATGTAACGGAATTCGATAGTAGAGTATGCGTGCACCGGAACTTAGCCTAGGCGTTCCATATGTGTATATATGTACTAAGATTTATATATATGTACCAATATCATAGCTCTTTTATTGAGTGGTATTTCTTAGATTTGTATTGCTTATAAGTAATATCATATTTATAATTCATCGATGGGATGGATCCCATTTGGTTCTCTGTGTGATGAGAAATGACCTACTTAATTAAGTGGTTAGAGTATTGCTTTCATACGGCGGGAGTCATTGGTTCAAATCTAAAAGTAGGTATAACTTATTAGATACCATTGAACCTAACCTATTTAGGTGCCCTTTCACAAAGGCACCCTGTTTCAGGAGGGTATCCCTCTTCGGGAGGAAGGTATATAGGACACCCCGACCGTTGCGTCCTTCTACTTTTCCATCATGGTAATGGAGCCCGGTTAAGAAGGAGTCCCGGCACAAGAGTGGAGTCATTCCCTTGCCCCAAAATTCTAGTTTTTATTTAAATCCCTTCTCAACCCTTATTGATTTGTAGATGCGAATAATTCAGATTTTTAAATGGGTTAAAAATGTGAGAAATCATACAATATTTGATTTAAATAAATTGATTAATGTACAGGTGAATAATACGTAGAATATACATTTGTATGATACGATTAGACCCCCTATATTATAATGTGAAGACATGAGTTAGAATAGACTAGTTAGCTAGTGACCTAACTAGGATGGGTTACGAGTATACGTTAGGTGTGCACATTAGTTGAGGGGTGAGGAACACATGTGAGAGCACGTAACTAACATGTATATAATATTTACTCTTTAACGCAATTAAACACTTGCTATATTTTAAACTATTTTCACCCCGAGCTCTGACCCATTTGCTTTAACATTTCTTTCTTTTGTAAAAACCTTTTAGGTGCCCAGCCACAGGGACGCCAAGCTTAGAAGTTCCATGACATTGACGTGATGTAGCTGCTGTGAAAGTTACAGGATCTCGTTACTAGATGCCTCCACATCTATCATTGCTTCTTTTGGGAGTCATTTATTCGAGTTAGGGCCTGTTTCCCATTTCATTCAGAGACAGCAATTTTAGACTCTCATTTTTATTTCAGTCTTGGGATTTTATTTATTCAGACTATTGTAATTGGTTTATTTATATTGATACTATTATTGGAGTGTTTACTCCAGACAACAGTTATTTCATTCTGTTGATTAAATTATGAGATTGTTCATGTGATTGTTGGATAATGATTTAAATTATTTTGTTGATGGTTAAATTGAACATTAAAACTTGACATTTCGCTATTTTTAAATATTAGGTGGTTACTAATTAATTAAATATTTTTTACTGTGATGCTACGAACTGAACCAACTTGACATTTTGCATTAAATTAAATAAAGTAGTAGCTACTCGGTATGTAATTAGTCAGGGTGTCACACACACATGTTAGTACGTGACACTCTCTTGAGAATTCTCACCCCTCATCTAGTGTGCGCACCTATCGTATTACTAAAATGACTCATAAATCTAACTCCCTCCTTCCATAAAGTCTGATTCGCAAAATCGTAAGACTATGATTTATTTAAGATACCATCTTATTAAGGGTTATTTAAGTCAATTATGTAATTCTCAATACCACTATGAGGTTTCAAACACTTACTATAATTAGGAGCATTTATTCCATATTTATCTACTTATACGTATAGTAGAAGAATTCCAGGTATATACAAATCGACACCCCACATAAAATCTATGGTGCGGGACTAATCTGCTATCAAGTCCTCGTATCTCTCATTCAAAGGAAAATACTATTTCGGAATCAATCTCGAACTCTATTAACACAATACCCACAAAATGGAGGTGAAGCATAGTTCCAATTCACTAAGAGGTCATAACATACCCTCATGTCTCTTAGGATCGTCTAACTATCATTCTCATATAGCCTGTACCAAAGAATCCTATGTTATAGGGTACGAGTCAGTATCCCCCATAAAGGTCCCATCGAGATAAACTGTCCTGGTGCGAAAACCTCCGTGATAGCAAGTAGCGCGGGTATGATTATACACAGATAAATATCATTATATATATAGACATAAATTCAATTATATATATATATATATATATATATATATATATATATATATATATATATATATATATTCACGTATTTCAATTAGGTTCTCCCATAACCCATAATAATATTAAAACCATATGTGGTACAAATCACCCAAGTCCTACGTATAATTAACGCATTTCTTTTTATTCTCAATTGTCTCCATTTCATAAGTACTTCTCATCCCTTGAAGTGTTTTCTTTTACTAGATGTAAATTTAGAAGGTGTACCTTCACTAACATACTAGTCTAAGTCTTTCTTCAGTCTCCCAATACCTCACTTAATGTATGCACGATTTCTAATAAATTTTATGACCTATTTATCCCATGGTTACATCTTGTATAAAGTCGCATCTCCCTGTAACACCCCGTACTTTTGGGAATAATTAAATTTCATAAATGGGTCTAAAGCAAGATTTTGAAGTATTTCTCTGAATAATAATTTTTGGAGTTTTTGAAGGTTGGATGATTTCAGTGGTGTGTTCCGTTTACTTTTGGGACTAAATAAATAAGTTGGACTATTTAATTACATGTCGCAGTGGGTAGAGCGACAAAGGATAATATTTTAATTGGAAAACTCGTATTGAGATATGTCGGGTTTAATTAGCGGGTTGCGGTCAAGTACCTTGGATAGAAATTTTGATTGCACGGTTGGTCTCAAAATGGCCGAGAGAGTTAGAATAGAGTATCCGGGGGTATTGTTTAGGCTTCGAGAATTTTTGGGATTAAAAGGACCTCGTAATTGAGTATACGAGTCATTTTTGGGTTTAATAAGGGATAAACCCTTTTTCTCCCTATATAAGGAAAGGGAGGGGGAAAGAAAAGGAAGGAAAGAAAGTGGAGAGGAAAGGAAGAGAGAAAAGAGAAAGAAAATGGAGGTTCCGGCCAAACTCCGCGAGATTCGACTCAGGATCGTCGGATTTTACCCACGAGGCAAGTGTTTACCTGCTTTATTCATTTTGGAGCATAAATCTCATATCAAAATTTGGTATAAACAAATCAGAAGATTTTCGGGATGGGATTTTATGAATCAAAATGGGTTTTCGAAAAATAAATGAGTAAACTCCGACTATTATCCAATTTGAGAAATTTAGGAAATTATTGAAATCATTTGTTGGTTTTGGGTTCTAGGATGTCTAGAACCCATTTTATATGTGTACATATTGCTTTTTGAGGTTGGAGGATGTTGGGGTAGGAGATAAAAGCTTAGGAAAAGCTTTAATGGACAAAACAGCTTCTCGGAGAAGAAGCTGTTTGAAGTGATCGATCGATCGAGGGTATAGGATTGATCGATCGAGCATCGATCGATCGAGGGCCAAGGGTCGATCGATCGACCCTTCAGGATTTTTGGCAATTTTTGCCTAGGGTTAATTATATGGGAAATTCCGATTTAGTTGTTCCTAGTTTAATTATTATAGGAGATAAGTATTTCTTTAGTAATGTATCACCAGCCATTTGGGGGAAACTTATGGCAGTAGGAGGGTGCTAAAATTGTGTGGCACTAAGGTATATTTTAGAGGAAAATAAATAAATTGAGGGATTAAGCAAATTGGGATTTCTAGAAAAATAATAGGGGACTTGAAAATAATTATTGGAGTGAAATGTATACCTTGGATTAATTGTGTAAAATCCAAGACTTATTTAATTGTTGATATTCGGAGCGAGTGACACCGAAGGGAGTATTTTAGCGAATGATTATAGCTGAATAGTCGTGCGAGTAGGAAACATGAAGTGTATATGGAATTAGTGAGTAACTCCTACGAGGTAACTAGGATGGAATTTGGGTTACATGTTAAAGATAAGTTGAGGGTATACTTATTATACGATTATGTATAGGGATATTTGGAGAGTGTATAAATCCCTAACAGTGATGAAGGTGTGAGAAATATTTTAGGAGGAAAATACTTAAATACCTTTATGAGATTGGAAATTGTAGCTAGGTATTCACTTGAGGAGTGATGATTGTATACGTATATATGTATATATATACGATGTGATTAGAGTATATATTACATACGATATGAGTACATATATATCTATATGTGATTGATGTATGCGTATCTTAGAGGCTGATTCCATGGGCTTTCCTTTAGTAAAGGGTTGGAACAGCCAGATTATATATATTTCTCTAGTGCGATCCTGGGAGGTTGCACGACGTGGGTGAATACCCTGGCTTGAGTAGTGGGGAGAGTATAGTCCCCAGGTCATTATCGTCCCGTGTTCGAGTGCGATGTGTGTAACTTCACTGGCAGGGGGAATATGACCGCCTCCACCATTTTGTGTTTTTACCTTGACCATTGAAAGAGTCTGTCTTGGTACCGTGGTTCAGTGAGTAAACCCGGAGTTGGATTGACACTATGAGATCGCATCCTCGAGTTATAGCTCATTGGGATGGTTATTGTACTTGTGTGTTTAGTAAACTACTTGTGTATGAGAGAAAGAATATATATATATGTATCTCTGCTAGAGTATAGAGATAATATGAATAAAGAGTAAATCTCAGTCCGGGAGATTCTATCCGAATGGGCATTATAAAAATGAATATAGAGTAAACCTTAGTTCGGGAGATATTATCCGGAAGTATATTATAGATGTATATGAGAGTGAGTATGATATGTATATTATTATATAAGTATGTTTATATATTAATTTTGTACTAAGGGCCCAATGGATCTCGACCATTGACACTGCCAAGTAGTAGTGTATCGGGGGGAGGTTCTTTGTTTGGATTTCGCTTCGCGAGACACCCCATGCACGAACGTAGTGCAGTGTTGAGAATTGGGAGCAGTTTATCCCTTAGTACATGGGTTTTGGGGTTTCTAGAGGTCTGGGAAGATAGAGTAGTTAGGCGGGGTAGCTTAACTAGGGGACTTAATGGAGGCGTTAGGTGTGCATTATTATAACAGGGGTGAGGGTATCTCATGGGAGTGCGATACCAACTTACATATGAGATCAAACCTATTTTAAAAAAAAAGCATTTATGCACTTGTAAAATATTTTTACAACTCGGGCTCTGACCCGTTTTCCTATATAGGTGTCCAGACTTTTATATATATTATGTATTATATATATATATATATTTGGTGTCCAGACACAGGGACGCCTGGATGATGATTCATTCGAGTCAGATGTCTGCTGCAGCAGCTGTGGATGCGTGTAGGTTCACTGTAGATGCTTATATTCTTGTAATCTAGATAGGAGGTACTGAAAAAAAATTCGGGCTAATCACCCAACTGTATTTATTTATTCTTTTACCGCCTTTTAGTGCAGTATTCATTTTGATTGTATTATTGTTGAACCGAGTGTTCGGTTATTTTTTTTCATTTTAGTTTCATTTATTTAAACTGTGTGGATGTTTTTAATTGAATATTGTTTAAAAAGATTAGTTAAATAAAATTTTGACGCCAGCCTAAAGTTATGCTAAGAATGAACCATATGTGACTCCTGTTTTAATTTGGTAAAGGAGTGATCGCCCAGTATTTTATTAGGCGGGGTGTCACAAATGGTATCAGAGCATCAGGTTCTAGTGTCCTTAGGAATCTGTGCAGACGTACTACGCTTTTAGCGTTGCCTTCAATTTGATGTAAAGCCTTAGGAATTAGGACTGTTGATTCCTATTGTGATATTTTGTTCTCCTGCTATTATATAGGATTATAGTTATTCTTTTGCGCTCTCATTTGAGATTATTATACTTATTGAGGAAGGGCGACCAAGGAATGCCGTGATGACGGCAGCAGGAGGCGGGGCTTAGCTGGAACAGCTAGTTAAGTCAAGGACTAGGACCGCAACGGAGGTTACTCCCCTTGTGGCATTTGCTAAGGATTGTTGTGGCGACTACTAAAGTATAGTAGTCATGAGTAACCAAGTACCACTGTAGTAGGAAGTGGTGTTAAACTTGAATTACCCGATAAACTTGAATTGGAAAGAAGTTTGAAGGGTCTTTGATAAGGACTATATGTTGAGGTGTAAGTCATAAGGAGTCGGTGTAACTTCACGCAGGGGAAGTATAAGGCTCGAGAGATTGGGCTTAGAGAAGGTTATGGAAAAATAACCATATGTGAAAATTTAAGGAAAATTTTTCACTCATAGGAGCAATGTTGAAATGGTGGGAATGGTAGTCATTATGTGTAAGGGAGCAGGATGTTTATCTCAAAAAGGGATCTTACAGATGGATACAACCATTAGTTCCTTTGGGTTCTCGGTAATAAAGAGAATGCAGTGTTTGGATCATTCACATAAGGTTCGGGTAGATGTCGATCTTGAATCAAGAGTGAGAAGAGTGCGCTTGCATTCAAAAAAGGAAGTTATTTAATTAAACTCAGTTTTTATCAATTAAGTCCTAAATATGCATCTAGGTGTGATTGATGATGATAAAATCAAGCAAGAACATTATAACACACACAAATAGGAAAAATCGCCCAAAGGGGAAAAACCTTTTATTTTCACTATAATTTTGTAAGAAAACGACTTACACTGATTACAATGAAAATATGTGACACAAAAATGCCCTCGGGTGTCGGTTCTGATGTCGTCGTCTAGAACTATCCCTTTCCAGTAGGGCAGCAATGAAGACGAGAATGGCTTCCTCGCAAATTACTACAGATGAGTAGATGATCCTCTTGAAGGTTTAAAAATTCACAAACATATATGGGAATGGTTTTGTGAATCAAAAAAAGGTTTAGAAAACCCTGAAAAGATGAAGTCTTATTCTGGACTGTTTTCGTCGAATTTTGAGATTGCAGAAAGACTTGAAAACCGTGTAGAAGGTGAACAAGTATTTATACAAAAATCAAGGCGGACGCTCGTTCGAACGAGATATCCATATCGCTCGAACGAAGAACAAATGTCGTTCAAATGAGATTGCGCAATATGCCTATCTCGCGTGAACGACAGTCAAAGTCATTTGAGTGAGCTCGTCGATCAAGGCACTTCGCTTCTACACTTAGAAAAAATTCTGCATTTGATAAAAAATTAATCCATACTTCAAAAACAATTTTAATAAAATTTCCTGAATATTTATGCAAATATTAAAGCTTCAATAAACCATTTCACCGATAAAGTGTAGTGGAGTAGTGGGAATGAGCTGAGCAGCACGTCGCATATAGCATGATGCATGTGAAGATAATGGATGCATTGAATTCAGATAAAGGTCGTCGAGGATGATCGTGTTGACGTGCCGAATGTAACAGTATCTGATATACAAACTGTGATATAGGAGAAAATAGAAAATTCCTAGATTCTACCCCGGACATTTATAAAATTATGTCCTTATAAATCTCCCCCTATATCTATGCCGATACATACAAAAAAAATCCGAATTATGCCAACAAATGACATACAAGATAATATCCCCATTAAACCCGCAAACTGAGAATACAAAATGACATGTCTTTTCAAATCTTTTGCTCTTCAGAAACTTCCAAAGCTTTTCTCATCAGGGTGTGTAATCAAATAATAAGTAATATTATACCTACACACATGAGATAAAGTAAATACCCGTGACAAGCAACAGTTTGAAATATAATGATATGCAAACATTGATGATCAAATTAAGCTTAATCATATCATTTTTAAATCATCCAAACATCAAAATAATTCTCCCCCATAATTCTTCTCCCCTTTTTATGATGTCCCCAAATAGACAGATATGAGAAGCATAAATGAATGCACATGAAGAATGACACACGGGAATAAACTGCTCCTTTTTGTATTTTGAAAATAATATACAACAAAGAGGGTGTGATCAAATTCAATAGGAAAATCAATGCATACAAACATGACATATGTGCACAATGAATATCAGATACTCCTACCGAATGAACTCAAAATCTTCCTTTGGTGTAAAAAGGTGGTAATATGAGACATTGACTCAATCAAATCAACAAATCGAAGCTCAATGTGATTTCCACACCAATAACGTCCAAAACTATCGCATGCTTTTTCAGGACTTTTGCAAACCCGTTTATATTCTCCAACCAAACTCCCTCAGATTTATATTTTTTATAGAGGCGATCTAAATTCTCAAACTTTGGAGAATTGAAGGTGAAACCTAATGGAATATATTGCTTTTTATTGCCTTTAATTTTTTCGGGCTCTTTTAACCTCTTTGGAACCCATATAATAAAATTCCTCAATTTTTAGGTCCTTTTTAACGGTGGCTTAGAATCGTAAAGGCTAAATGAACCTTTCGCAGCCCTTTCCCATTTTCAAATAAACACACAGTCTCACCAAAATGGTTTTTACATGCATTCCAATCTTGTAAAGTTTTATCTCATATGATTAGTTGTATAGACAAAATTGAGATGGAAACACTGAAGCCAATATATGATAGACAAGTACAATAATAAAATACAGCCATGCATGTGTGCAATAAAGGAGATAGGAGTCAAACATGTGGAAAGATATCACTACTCACATCTCAAATACTCCAATCAATGTAAAGCACATGGATGAAATGATGTAGCGTCTCAAATCTATATCAAACAGTCACATGGATAAATGGAATGGAATTGTAACTAGGCTATCTTAAATGCTCATCCATAAAAGGTGCAAATAAAATACAAAAATCTTTTTGAGCTTTTCTAAGAGTATTATAAAAGAAAATCTTTTTGGATTTTTCAAAAAAGTAATACAAATTAATGATACATATAAAATAAACTAGCAATAGGAAGCATATGATATGAACATGAAAAATCATGATATCCTAGACACGGACCAAACCCTTAGTCAACTGTGCAAATCCCCAAAGACTTCCAAAGACTCTCAAATCTAAGGGCATCTAAAGGCTTTATGAAGATATCAGCTAACTGACGGTCGGTGGGTACGAAACTCAGGGATACGACTTTCTCCTCAACTAACTGATGGATTGCGGGATATGTGTATCGCACTCGTGTTGTCACAGGAAATAGTTATGGTGTCCTGTGAAATCCCATAATCCTCCAACAATTACTTCATCCACAAGAGTTGGGTGCAAGAACTCCCGACGACAATGTACTCAGCCTCCGGGTGGACAAAGAGATGGAATTTTTCTTCTTTCTCAACCAGGAGACAAGAGAAGAACCAAAATAGAAACACCCACCAGAAGTGCTCCTACAACCATCTACATCCCCGGCCCAATCGGCATCCGAATAAGCAGACAAACGATCATTGGTATCAAAGGAATACCAAATACCGTATGAGAGAGTCCCACTCACGTATTTGATAATACGTCTTAGAGCAAGTAAGTGTGACTCTTTCGGGGATGCTTGATATCGCGCACAGACTCCAACACTAAAGGCTATGTCGGTACGACTAGCAGTAAAGTAGAGAAGACTACCTATCATACAAGTTTTTCTCTACGTCCTTGCCTGAAGTGTCCTTACTAAGCTTGGTAGTGGTACTCATAGGTGTATGTGCATGCTTAGCGGAGTCTAACCCAAATTTCTTCACTAGGTCTCTAGCATACTTAGATTGGGAGATGAACATCCCATCCTCTAGCTGACGAACCTGGAGACCGAGGAAGAAAGTAAGCTCACCAACCATGCTCATCTCAAACTCACTTTTCATCTCCTCCTCAAACTGATGATCATGTTGGAAGCACATGGATCAAAAGACTATGTCGTCCACATAGATTTGGGCAACAAAAATAGCACCGTCATCTCTCCTGACGAACAATATCATATCAACTCCCCCTCTTTTGAATCCACGGGCTAAGAGATAGGAAGTAAGCCTCTCGTACCAAGCACGGGGTGCTTGCTTCAAACCATACAAGGATTTCCTCAGATAGTAGACGTGCTCTGAGTGCTTAGGGTCTTCAAACCCTTTCGGTTGTTCCACGTAAACCTCCTCCTGTAGAATGCCATTTAGAAAGGCACTCTTGATATCCGTTTGATGTAACTTGAAGCGTAGATGACATGCGATGGCGAGTAGTAAGCGGACGGACTCAAGCCTCGTAACAGGACAAACGTGTCCCCAAAGTCTACACCTTTTATCTATGTGTAGCCTTGAGCGACCAACCTAGCCTTGTTTCTGATTATGGTACCATTTTCATCCATTTTATTCTTGAAAATCCATCTGGTACCTATCATATTAGTCTCACTAGGTCGGGGGACAAGTTCCAAGACATTATTCTTTTTAAACTTAAGCAACTCATCCTGCATAGCAGATATCCAGTGTTTATCCTTAAGTGCTTCTTTCTGATTCTTGGGCTCGACTTTGGACGTGTAGAAAAAATGGCTAACAACGTTCTCGAGCTGAGCACGAGTCTGGACCCCTAGAGTGGGATCACAAACAATGGCAGAAGTGTCATGACTCTTGCGAACCCAAGCAGGAGTGTCCCCTAACACAGGAGTAGGGTCCACAAAGTGTGGGTGAGGTACAAGTAAATTACTGCCAGAAACATCCTCATCCTCACACCGAAGGCTAGAATCAATAACGCCGAAGGTTCATCATCTTGCACGGTGACGTTTATTGACTCCATAACCTTAGAGCTTCTCAGGTTAAAAACCCGGTACGCTCTATTATTCGATGAATAGCCTAACAGTATTCCCTCACTGCTTCAGGAGTCAAACTTTCCTAATTTCTCTCTATCCCATAGGATATAGCATTTACTCCCAAAAACACGGGAATATCCAAGGTTAGGTTTTTTGTCAGTCCATAATTCATAAGGTGTCTTAAGAGTGTGTGGACGTAGGTAAATCCTATTCACCATGTGGCATACAGTAGACCCTTCCTCTGCCCAAAATCTCCTAGAAACCTTACGACCTAGAAGCATAGATCTAGCCATTTCCTAGATCGTCCTATTCTTTCTCTCAGTAATCCCATTTTGCTGAGGAGTCTTCACAACAGAAAACTCATGTTTGATCCCAATGATATCACAGTAAAAATCTACCTTTTCTTCCTTAAATTCAGTGTCGTTGTCACTACGTATCCTGTTAATAGTGACTCCGTGTTGATTTTGCAGGACATGGCACTTGGTCGTTAAAAACTCCACAACATCGGATTTGTCCCTCAGAAAACCTACAATCGAGTATCTGGAGAAATCATCCACCATAACGAGGATATACCTCTTACCACCCAGACTCTCAGTACGAGTAGGACCCATAAGATCCATTTGAAGAAGCTCAAGTACATGAGAGGTGGTAATGGAATGAAACTTCCTATGGGGGCTATGAATTTGTTTTCCTAACTGCCAGGGTCCACAAATAATTGAAGTTGGCTTTCCAAGTGATGGTAAGCCATGTACTAGGTCCTGTTTAGCTAAACGAGTTAAATCTCTAATGTTCACATGACCTAGACGTTGGTGCCACAGATCCATAGGAGTGATCGTGGCGCTGTTGCAGATAAGTGAGGGCATGGGCTCAGTCCCATAGCAATTATCCTCTGTCCTCACCCCTCACACTAAAAGTTTACCAGCTTGATTATATACATTATAAGCGTCCCGGTCAAATTTTAGGGCAAAGTTATCGTCGCACAACGTGCTAATGCTGAGAAGGTTTGCTTTCAAACCTTTGACGTACAAAACAATCTCTAGCTTAGGAAATCCTGGTAACTCTACAGTACCACGTCTTACAATGCTAGACTTGCTCCCATCTCCAAAGGTGACTCTACCATCCTTATACTCCTCAAGATAAATAAAAATGAGGTATCATCTGTCATATGTCTGGAGCACCCACTATTAAAATACCACTGTGAGGTATTATCTGCTTTGAGAGCGACATAAACAACAAGGGACTTTTTATCTTTCTTAGGTACCGAAGAAGTGGTGCCCTTTTGTTTACCCTTGTTCTTTTTGGTTTTAGCCGAAATGTGAGAAGCATTAACTAACGGCAAAGACATCCGTTGGAATTCCTCCATCAAACTCTATGATGTGGAAGCTAAAAACTAAACTCGCTCTCACAGACTGGAAAAATCATTAGTATGCTGTGGTGGAGCAGTAGTACATCGTGTTCGACCCATACTATAGCAAAACTCCCAGAGGTGGCCTTTTCTTTTGCAATATGTACAAAAGAATACAGTCTTAGGCGGACCTTGGTTTGCTTTTCTTGTTCGAACTCTCCTCCAAGATTTTTGACGATTTCCATAAGGAGTCGTAGTAAACTCGGGAACTGGTTCAGGTGCAATTTGGGACGTGGAGGCACCATCATAACCTATTCCCTACCTATCACCAAAACCTAAAGCGGGGCCGAGGAGCATATTTCCCATCTTTCCAGATTTGTCCTCGATTTGAACCTTGACTTCTCGTGCTTTCTCCAGATCATGAGTAAGCTGGGTTAAAAGGGCTTAAAGTTTCTTCCGAGTCTCCATGGAGGAATGGAGCTCACTCGTAAAACTAGCCA
This sequence comes from Sambucus nigra, assembly GCA_949130495.1. Lineage (NCBI taxonomy): Eukaryota > Viridiplantae > Streptophyta > Magnoliopsida > Dipsacales > Adoxaceae > Sambucus > Sambucus nigra. The sequence continues at coordinate 407,401,547 of OX422209.1, read as the reverse complement.
CTTGTTTAGTCAAGTCCCCTCTCTCTTTCTCAAAATAACTCTTTCTCTTTCTAAACAAACTCTCTTTCTAAACAAACTCTCTTTCTCAACACAGGCAGACTCTCTCTCTCTTAAGGTAGTGTAGGTGGAGGACTCTCTCTCTCTCTCATTTTTCTTAAATCTTCCTCTAAACCTATGATCCTAAGAACTAACGCTTTGTTATACTTTTTAGTTTTAAATGACTCAAAATATAGCTCAGCGTAGGCATGTTTAATATCACTATCGCTCTCACTTGAGTCATCCTCCCCCTCACTCACATCGCTCTCGCTGTCGAGGTGTCCTTGTGAAGAAGCATCCTCACCATCGTGAGGAGCACTAGAAGTACTCACATGACTAGCCACGAATTCAGTGAAGTTACACTCATGCGTTGACTCATCTCCAGAATCCACCGACTCGACCTTACTGTCGTCACTAAGGGTAGAATTAAGGACAACTTTTCCCTTTTCTCTATTCATCCTAGTAGCACACTCAAAATCAATACGACCCCTACCGTCTCACTCAAAGCATCTCTCACTTTATTTCTTAGGAGGGTCTTTGAAATCTTTTTCAGTTTTCTTTTCAAACTTATTTTTCTCAAACTTCTTTTTATCTTTAAAATTACCATTTTTCTTGAATTTGAGAATTCTTTTGAAATTTTTAGCAAATAGGGTCAAATCATCTAAGTCAAAATCACACTCAGAATCTGATGTATCTATCTCTCTTTTTCTATATGACTCTCCCCTCTTTCTTGCCAACCCTCCACTCTTGCTTTCCTAGGCATTAAGTGCAATTCCCTTATCTTTAAACTTGACAAATTTAGGAAACATATCAATTTCATACGTTTGCAAGTCTCCTACAAGTTCTTCCAATTTAAGCGTATTTAAATTATCCATAGAATTTAACACAGTGACTTTGGGGATAAAACGCTTAGGTAGTGATCTAAGAATCTTTTTAACAACTCTAGCATTAGGAATGTGTTCACCAAGATTAAAGCTAGTGTTAACAATATTGGAAAGTCTAGCATAAAATTCATCAAAACATTCTGATTCAAGCATGGTGATTGTTTCAAATTGAGTTGTTAAATTTGCAGTTTAGACTCTTTCACAACATTAGTTCTTTCGTGGGTAAGTTGCAAAACATCCCATGCCTCTTTTGACGTGGTGCACGTCATTATGCGTTTGAACTCATCAGGTGTGACAGACCCAGAAATAGCACTTAAACCCTTAGAATTAAAAGATGACCATTTAAATTCTTCTTCAGTCCATGCAGTAGCAGGTTTTAAATTGTTCATGTTTTCAAGCGTGACGGAGGGAGGTGTCCACCCTCGTTCAACCAAAATCCAGACACATTCATCAATGGATTTTAATGCACATCTCGTGCGGGCTTTCCAGTATGCATAGTTTGTCCGGTCAAAAACTGGCATTTTATTATATAACTTCTCCATTATAAACACACTCGTTTTCAAAAATCAATTTTTCAGAAAATTGATATCTTAGAAAAATTTTATGGAAAATTACACGGTAAAGTTGTGTAATTGGCTCTGATACCAATTTGAGAAGAGTGCGCTTGCGTTCAAATAAGGAAGTGATTTAATTAAACTCGATTTTTATCAATTAAGTCCTAAACATGCATCTAGGTGTGATTGATGATGATAAAATCAAGAAAGAACATTAAAACACACATAAATGAGGAAAAATCCCTCAATGGGAAAAAACCTTTTATTTTCACTATAATTTTGTAATAAAATGTCTTACACGGATTACAATGAAAATATGTGACACAGAAATACCCTCGGGTGTCGGTTCTGATGTCATCGGCTGGAACTATCCCTTTCCAGTAGGGCAGCAATGAAGAAGAGAACGACTTCCTCACAAATTACTCTAGATGAGTAGATGATCCTGTTGAAGGTTTAAAGATTCACACACATATTTGGGAATGGTTTTGTGAATCAAAAAAAGGTTTAGAAAACTTTAAAAAGATGAAGTCTTATTCTCGACTATTTTCGCAGAATTTTGAGATTGCAGAAAGACTTGAAAATCGTGTAGAAGGTGAACAGGTATTGATACGAAAATCAAGGCAAACGCTCGTTCGAACGAGATAGCCATGTCGCTCGAACGAAGCACATATGTCATTCAAACGAGATCGTGTGACATGCCTATCTCGCGTGAATTACAGTCAAATTCGTTTGAGCAAGCTCTGCGATCAAGGCACTTCGCTTCTACACTTAGAAAAAATTATGCATTTGATAAAAAATTAATCCAGACTTCAAAAACAATTTTAAAAAAATTTCCCAAATATTTATGCAAATATTAAAGCTCCAATAAACCATTTTACCGATAAAGTGTGGTGGAGTAGTGGGAATGAGCTGAGCAGAATGCTGCATGTAGCATGATGCACGTGAAGATAATGGATGCATTGAATTCGGATAAAGGCCATCGAGGATGATCATGTTGGCGTGCCGAATGTAACGATATCAGACATACAAATTGTGATCTAGGAGAAAATAGAAAATTCCTAGATTCTACCCCGGACATTTATAAAATTATGTCCTTACAAAGAGTGATAAGGATAACTAAGTTTTGTACCTAAGTAAGGTAGGTACAATGAAGATATGGTCCTTCAGTGGAAGGATAGGTTTGCTGAATAAGTGTTGCTAACACTTGTGGAGAATTTGTATCCATGGAACCCATTAGTGGACATCCACCCAAGGAATTCATTAAAACGGGGCTCTTGAAATCGATAGTAGAGTTCCTTAACGAAAAGATAAGGAAACTATGCAAGAAATTGTTAGGATCGAGGCTATAGAGTCTGAGATAGTGATAATGTTAACATGGTCAGGGTGGACAGAGATGGGGATAGGTCGCTATGTGGAGTATAAAACCACATGGGTAGTCCTTACCTAATATAAATTAAAGGAAAAGAATAGGGTGCCGAGGTGGGGCATCAATTTAAAATAGTTTTGGATCGACTGACTAGTGAAGTTATCATTATGAGTTTTACCTCACATGGGGAAGGTATATTTGGTGTGACTCGATAAAGTCATGGTATTTTGCTAACCCTAGGTTCGTGTGTGTAATTCCAGCTTTGGGGCAGTATTGATAACATTAATATAGTGCATGTCTAAGTGTTTTTTCGCAGTAGCGGAGTTCTATTTTCCTTCATTCGTTGTAAAAGCGGGTGTTGATATTTTGAATATATATATCTGGTTTGTATTACCCGTTCTATGTGTGATATATGAGTATAGTAATTTTCTGAGTATAAAATATTCTTTGTTGATCAGAACGATAGCATGCTAATGATTGCAAGACTATCATGTCCACAGTTCTAGGGTAGAATAGGTTATTATTGCGATATCTCACCTAGATACAAGTTAAGTTCGCCTTTGTTATTATGGGTAAATGGAAACTTCGGTGAGCATACATTTCGTTTTTTTATTCAAGTGAGTGGCGACCTTATAGATATGATTTAAGGCGTGTTGGATTTATTGTTAAGCTGTAAGATTAATTTCGTTGTTGTTTGCGCTGAGGACTTAGTGTTAGTGCAAGCGCCTGGTGGTGTGGCTCCTGGAAGGAAATTGGAGTCCCGACCACATTTTTTTGATTGGTGGGATGGGTTTATCTTAGTGGCATATTTGAAGTTAATGGACCTCCACAATCGAAAAAGTTAAGTAGTAGTGTAATGGAGGGGTTCCTTGTTTGGATTTCGCTTGCGAGACGCTCCACGCTTGAACCTTAACGACGTCGGGAGTGGAGAGATGTTATAGGATGCAAGAATGTTGATTTCGTGAATAAGTCATATAGTGTGGATGAAACATTATAGAATGAGAGTCGTGTGATGATTGTATCCTTAGAGACGTAAGTGCTATGAAAAAGCACTAAAATGGTTCCCTCACCGCAAGTAAGTAGGTGAGGCAAGATAAAGGAAATTGATTTAAGGATTATAGTTAGGCCTTGATGAGAAGGAAATTCGAAGATAGTATGTTTTGGGTGTGAGGTTCATAACATGTTTGAAGGGAGTAGGCGCCTTAATTAGTTAGATTTTTCCTTTTCGCCAAGGTGGAAGGATGGAGTGGTAGAAGAACGTTAGTATGTTAGCAAGATAGGATTTAGGACGTCCCATTGGTGTGCCATATGCTGTTATATCTTGATGACTGACAACGCGAGGAAGTAGTGTAACGGGAGGGTTTCTTGTCTGGATTTTGCTTTACGAGACGTCCCACGCATGAAACCGAGAAAATGTCGGAAGTTGAGAGAGGCCTTGGGCAATAGGGACATACTTAGAATTATACTCGTTTTGCATAGGTAGGGCAATGCATAGACCGTAGCATTATTAGGATGCGAGTTCAATCGAATTAGCAGAGCCGATATAGGAAGATTTTGGGGAGTAAACCACAAGAAGATTGGTTGATTAACCCTAAGGAGAATTGAATTTAAAGGGTTGGGAGGACCCATGTGTGAGTATTACACCGAGGAAGTGAGGCCCTTATTTAGAGATAGTGTTACGTGTTGAACGTTCATAATGGTTGGGCTGATAGGCACGACTTAAAAGGTGTTTAAGAACATTGGTAAATTGGTTTTGCCTATCACCTGAAATAGAAGGGGCGTAGTATATAAAGTTGAAGTTTATGCCGTGAGGCAGTCACGAATGGATTGGGAGTGTGTTGGATGGAACGTCGTGAGAGGTAGGCAATAATTCAATTGTATAGGGAAATAAGAGATAGCATGCCCAAGATAAGAAAGGACACTCACGAGAGTGGTCGAGCGTCAGAGTAATTTCTTTTTGGGTGAAATTAGATATCCAGATGTAGACGAGCGAGCGTTTAGAATCGTGTTTGGACGTTAGAGCGACAGCTGTAGGCTCATCTTTCTACGTGGAGCACTAGAAACGATGGGTGCGATGTGACGTTATTAGAGTCACTTTAAGACTGTGGTACTGATTAGGCATATATTCTTCACATTTATCCCCTTAATTTCAGTATTTTTATGATCCCGTGCAGTGTAAGTAGCTTGGATTTGTCTCTTATTTATTCTACTAACCTTTTTTTGCAAGTATTTCGTGTTTTGTGTATTTCTCATGTGTTTTAGAGGTATTTCACGCAAGTTAGTGCGAAGGAGAAATCAAAACAGTGAAAGAAACCAAGAAATGGAGAGTTGAAGGGCATTTTCGTAATTTTTCAGCCTTAGTCCGGAGGTGGGGCCAACTAGAAAGTTTAAGAGCTCTAAATTACAAGAATACTGGAAAAAACGGCACCTCAATCCGAGCTACGGTGAAGAAGTTACGATATTTTGAAGTTGCGCGATAATGAAGAGTCTGGATGTGCGGATTTCTGTAATTAATTATGCATTTAATGCAGTGAAACTCTTGGAAAACTTGTGCCACAAGCGAAATTTGATGCCAAATTCATGCAACTTGGTGCTATAAAAGACCAAGCCCTACCTCATTTTCAAGAGGAGGGGAGTTGCTAGAGAGAGGTTAGGTTAGGAGTAGGTTAGAAGTGCTAGATTGAATTTTAGGGTTAGATTTTGAGAGCAAATTTTCTATTCCTTCAAGAGTTTTCATGAACCCTAGTTTGTAAGAAATTCTGGATTCCAATTCCATTTTTGTTGCTGAATTCAAGTAATATCTTTCCATTCTCTATTTTTATTATTTGCAAATTATTTCCCATGTCTTGTAGATCCATAATTTTGTGTGTGAATTTATTCTTGAACCAAATCATGAGTAGCTAAATTCCCAAGGGTTGGGGTACATGAACTCAATCCAAGGCAAATTATTTATGTAGAAAATAGAGGTTAAATTAAAATATTGATTGAATCGTGAAAGCACCGCTTTATATTTACCTTTGATTTCGTATGGTGCGGGCTTGAACCTCATATACGTAATGCTTAGAATATATAAAGACTGGATTCATTCACCGCTTTATATCTATCTTTGATTTCATATGATGCGGGCTAGATCCCTCATATATGTAATGCTTAGAATGTATAAAGACCGGATCTAGTCAATAATTTTAATTTACAATTCTAGTATTTTATACGGTAATTTGTTAAGGATTGAGGGATTGTACCCTACCTTATTTTCTCCCATTTGTCAGATCTAATTTCTTTTGCACTTTTCAGGTTGTTTTTCTTAAGTAATTTTTTAATATAAATTTTCCCAATTTTTTAATCCTCTTTTCGTTTCTTTTACGAAATCATTTCAAGATTTAATAATTTTTCTTATTACTATTTGGCAATCTCGATCCCTGTGGATACGATCCCGACTTACCGGGTTTATTACTTGAGCGACAGGCTTGCACTTGAGCCTAGATTGTACGCACTTTTGAGACAAATATTAAGTCGGGTCAAGTTTTTGGCGCCGTTGCCGGGGATTGAAATTGTTAAATTTTTAAGAAAGTTATTTTTATCTACAAGTGATTTCGAAAAAAAAAAAAAAAATAACAAAAATTGAAAAAAAAAATGGGTGTCACGTTCTTGAATTGACCAATTTGAAATGTCTTATTTTAACTCTTTTGGTGGCTTTAATTGTTATGCTAATAGTGAGGAAGAGGAGGCACTCAAGACTTATGACCATTGGATCAATATCACTAAAGATGATTATATTAAATACAAGCCTAGTGCTGAGAAACTCCAAATTTATCAAAATCAATTGCTTGAAGAAGAAAGACTTGAAAAAGAATATCGCGAAAAAAATCGTTATTGGGAGCAAGAGTTAGATGCATTATTTGAACCCAATGAGGATTTTTTTTTCGATAGTTTTGAAGATGAAGTAAGTTTTCAACCAAATGAGGTTTTCGAGGTGCTAGAACCAAGAAAGCCTACTTTGGAAGAACTCTTACTTGATCTAAAAAAGCAATCTGATGACCGTGCTGTTCTCGAGTCGAAAATTATAGCAACTTGCAAGGAGTTGAATGATTATTTGGACAACTTAGAAAAGGTCGAGACTTGCGCTTCACCTAATACTTTTGAGAATGAAATCATTGAAATTGATCCAAGTTATTTTGAATCTCAACCTATTATAAATATTGCAAAATCTACTGAGGTTGAGGATCATTTGTCTCCTTGTGTCCCCACTATTATCGAACCATTAAATCCATCACAAGAATTGGATGAATGTCTTAAGGATGTTGATCCGCTTCTTGTATGGGAATGTTATTTTGAGATGCTTCATCTTACGGGCCACACACTTAGACGTGTCACTCCACCAGATCCAATTGAAAATTTTGAGGGAAAAAATTTTGAGGACACCAAGCAAGAGAGAGAGCTAGAGGAGTTGAGCCTAGCAGAGTTTGAGCGCGAGTTTGGACAGGTAGATGCAAGCCTTAATGATGAAGTCCAATCTTTCTGGGCCTCAATTTGTCATTTGGACGAAAGCGAGTGGGACAATAGAATTGATGCATTCCTCCTTCCCAAACCTTCACCCATACCATTTGAGTCTTCGGAGATACTTGAAGATACGACTCAAATATTGTCCGACTTAGAGACCAACACACGTGCTACGCAACAAGAGGATCATTTTCCGGTTTATGAGGACAAGCACTCTATGCTTAAATTGTTTTCTAATATGGATTGTTCCTTTTTGTGTGCCCCTCTCCCCATACTACTTGAAAAATCTTTGGAACGTGATTCTATATTTCTTGGATCCCAATGGGACTTGTCCTCTTATGCACCAAAATCCTTCATTATCCCCCTAAATTTTGTAATTGGTGATGGTTCATTTTTTAAACTTTTCGCATGCCTTCCGTTTTTCAAACGGAATTCTTACTTTTCGGGAGGCATGCATCCTAATGAGGGTACACCATTAATCCCTCAAAGTCAAATTGTATTTTGGGTGGACCCTCAAATTTTTCGACTTCTAGTGTATGATTTATTAGCCGTTCAAATTGTAGGTTGTACATAATTAGTTTTTTTTCTTTTTCTTTTTCTTTCCGTTTTTAATAGTGTAGTGTCATTAGTTAAAGTTTTTGTTATTATTTTTTCTATGCTTGGTTCTAACATGTTTTGTAGATTCAATGGACTCGCACTCATCAGGGATCGCTCCATTTGGGTAATATCTTTCTTTTCCTCTCTTTATGTTGTGTTCTTGATTCACATTGAGGACAATGCAACATTTAAGTTAGGGGGTGTGGGATATTCTTCCCATTTATTGTTTAGATTCATTGATTCGATCACATGTTCTTTCCAAGTGTGTTTTGAAAAAAAAAATTGAAAAATTTTGAAAAAAGCCAAAAATATTTTTGTTCAAAATAAATAAAAATTAGAATTTAAATTTTTCAAAAATATCACCTTTGTTCTATTTAAAGTCTCAAATTGTAAAATTCTCAATTGCACTAAGCCAAAATTGACCAAAGATAGAAATTGAAAGAAAATTGACGACTTAACGAATAAGTGTGGAGATTGATCAAACCCGGTGAGATTTCGAGCCTTTCAATTTTTTTATGAGTTTTTAAATAAATCTGAGTTTATGATTAACTCAAAGTTCTTTTCAGCGTTTTAATAAGTCGTTGATGATCTCAATCCTTTGTTTTGATCGGTTATGGGAAATGTGTGAAATGTTGTCTCGAAATTCGTGCTAAATATATCTCTAAACTTAATTAATCTCGAGATGCATATGGTAATGTGATTAGCAATTTGGACAATGAAGTAGGCCCTCGTTTGTTACCCAAAAATATTAGCCATAAAAAGATGTGAAAAATTATCCCTTTGCAACCCACTTTGAGCCAAATAAAATTTATCCTTTCGTTTGATAACCCGAAAAACCCAAATAGCCCGGAATTGTGAAAATTGAGAAAATTTATCAAGTAAGTCCAAATTGAGCAATAAAAAGGGGCAAGAGAAAAAAGAAGAAAAAAAAAAGAAGAGAAGAAAAAGAAAAGAAAAAAGAGAAAAATAAGCAAATGCCCGAAAAAAAAGCACTTATGGACATCATAAGGAAATTTTCCAATTCCGAATAGCCCATGTATTCTCATTTTTACCCTTTACACTTTATGACCCAAGAAAGTCCTAACCGAGTCCGAATGGCGAAATTGATTACTGCATGGAGAGCTAAGATACAAAAAGATAATATGAGAGATTAAATGGTGTGAACTAGAAGTGATGTTTCCCATTTCCAAATAACTGTATTCCTATGATGAGATTTTTCACCATAAATTTCCTTCTTTTCAATTTTGTATGCATGAATTTGTGTCCATTATATTTACTCTTTATATCATGCATACCGAGAGAAAATAGCCACAATCCGAGTGATTCGTTTGTGAGTGCAATCCGTAAGAATTTGAATCAAAACGAATTTTTGGAAAGTAACGTAATGCTCAATCGGTGGAAATTTGAGGTTTAATTGATGGCTTTGCACACACACACTACGGTTTGAAACAGTTGAATATGAGTTGATGGTGATTATTTTTTCGAAAAGTTTAAATTGTACAATTTTTAAGTATTTTGATATTTATTTGAGTCAATAAAGAATTTTGTGGGTAAATTCACTGCAAACCCTCACGAGACAAAACTCGTCCAACTAGGGTAACCTAGGGGTTTAAAGGCTTATTGCATACGCTAAATGCAATCGCTTGCCTGCGAAAGTGGAATTTTATTTTAATAAAAGAATTTTCAAGAGTAGAATTTTGGCTAATTTCATTTACATTGCTCGGGATGCGCAAAGTTCTAAGTTAGGGGGTGTGATTAGGCATATATTCTTCACATTTATCCCCTTAATTTCAGTATTTTTATGATCCCGTGCAGTGTAAGTAGCTTGGATTTGTCTCTTATTTATTCTACTAACCTTTTTTTGCAAGTATTTCGTGTTTTGTGTATTTCTCATGTGTTTTAGAGGTATTTCACGCAAGTTAGTGCGAAGGAGAAATCAAAACAGTGAAAGAAACCAAGAAATGGAGAGTTGAAGGGCATTTTCGTAATTTTTCAGCCTTAGTCCGGAGGTGGGGCCAACTAGAAAGTTTAAGAGCTCTAAATTACAAGAATACTGGAAAAAACGGCACCTCAATCCGAGCTACGGTGAAGAAGTTACGATATTTTGAAGTTGCGCGATAATGAAGAGTCTGGATGTGCGGATTTCTGTAATTAATTATGCATTTAATGCAGTGAAACTCTTGGAAAACTTGTGCCACAAGCGAAATTTGATGCCAAAATCATGCAACTTGGTGCTATAAAAGACCAAGCCCTACCTCATTTTCAAGAGGAGGGGAGTTGCTAGAGAGAGGCTAGGTTAGGAGTAGGTTAGAAGTGCTAGATTGAATTTTAGGGTTAGATTTTGAGAGCAAATTTTCTATTCCTTCAAGAGTTTTCATGAACCCTAGTTTGTAAGAAATTCTGGATTCCAATTCCATTTTTGTTGCTGAATTCAAGTAATATCTTTCCATTCTCTATTTTTATTATTTGCAAATTATTTCCCATGTCTTGTAGATCCATAATTTTGTGTGTGAATTTATTCTTGAACCAAATCATGAGTAGCTAAATTCCCAAGGGTTGGGGTACATGAACTCAATCCAAGGCAAATTATTTATGTAGAAAATAGAGGTTAAATTAAAATATTGATTGAAGCGGTGCTTTGAACCTCATATACGTAATGCTTAGAATATATAAAGACTGGATTCATTCACCGCTTTATATCTATCTTTGATTTCATATGATGCGGGCTAGATCCCTCATATATGTAATGCTTAGAATGTATAAAGACCGGATCTAGTCAATAATTTTAATTTACAATTCTAGTATTCTATACGGTAATTTGTTAAGGATTGAGGGATTGTACCCTACCTTATTTTCTCCCATTTGTGAGATCTAATTTCTTTTGTACTTTTCAGTTTGTTTTTCTTAAGTAATTTTTTAATATAAATTTTCCCAATTTTTAATCATCTTTTCGTTTCTTTTACGAAATCATTTCAAGATTTAATAATTTTTCTTATTACTATTTGGCAATCTCGATCCCTGTGGATACGATCCCGACTTACCGGGTTTATTACTTGAGCAACAGGCTTGCACTTGAGCCTAGATTGTACGCACTTTTGAGTCAAATATTAAGTCGCGTCAGGTACCAGTATAGTGTCATATAAACCTGGATGGAGGTGAGTGCCGAATGAGTGTATGGTTGAGAGCCAATGGGTTAGTACTTTTCCCCTTAAGGCATTAGGATGTGGAGCGATCCTAGGATAGTGCTGGTTGTATCTGAATTTCGAGAACGAAATTCCGATGTAAGGGGGGGAGTATGTAACACCCCATACTTTTGGGAATAATTAAATTTCATAAATGGGTGTAAAGCAAGAATTTGAGGTATTTCTCTAAATAATAATTTTTGGAATTTTTGAAGGTTGGATGATTTCAGTGGTGTGTTCCATTTACTTTTGGGACTAAATAAATAAGTTGGACTATTTAATTACATGTCGCAGTGGATAGAGAGACAAAGGAATATATTTTAATTGGAAAACTCGTATTGAGATATGTCGGGTTTAATTAGCGGGTTGTGGTCAAGTACCTTGGATGGAAATTTTGATTGCGCGGTTGATCTCGAAATGGTCGAGATAGTTAGAATAGAGTATTCGGGGGGTATTGTTTTGGCTCCGAGAATTTTTGGGATTAAATGGAACTCCTAATTGAGTAAACGAGTCATTTTTGGGTTTAATAAGGGATAAACCCTTTTTCTCCCTATATAAGGCAAGGGAGGGGGAAAGAAAAGGAAGCAAAGAAAGTGGAGAGGAGAGGAGGACAGAAATGGAGCTTCAGGCCAAACTCCGCGGGATTCGACTCGGGATCGTCAGACTTTATCCACGAGGCAAGTGTTTACTTGCTTTATTTATTTTGGATCATAAATCTCATATCAAAATATAGTATAAACAAATCAGAAGATTTTCGGGATGGGAGTTTATGAATCACAATGGGTTTTCGAAAAATAAACGAGTAAACCCCGACTTTTATGCAATTTGAGAAATTTAGGAAATTATTGAAATCATTTGTTGGATTTGGGTTCTAGGACGTTTAGAACCCATTTTATATGTGTCTATATCGTTTTTTGAGGTTGGAGGATGTTGGCGGTAGGAGATAAAATCTTGGGAGAAGTTTTAATGGTCGAAACATTTTCTCAGAGAAGAAGTTATCCGAAGAGATCGATCGATCGAGGGTATAGGATCGATCAAACATCGATCGATTGACGTCCAAGGGTCGATCGATCGACCCTTCATGATTTTTGTCAATTTTTGTACAGGGTTAAATATATGGGAAATTCTGATTTAGTTGTTCCTAGTTTAATTATTTGAGGAGATAAGTATTTATTTAGTGATGTATCACTAGCCATTTGGGGGAAACTTATGGGGGCTAGGAGGGTACTAAAATTATGTGGCACTAAGGTATATTTTCGAGGAAAATAAATAAATTGAGGGATTGGACAAATTGGGATTTCTAGAAAAATAAGAGGGCACTTTTAAATAATTATTGGAGTTAAATGTATGCCTTGGATTAATTGAGTAAAATCCAAGACTTATTTAATTGTTGATATTCGGAGTGAGTGACCCCCAAGGGAGTATTTTAGCGAACGATTATAGCTGAATAGTCGTGTGAGTAGGAAAGAGGAAGTGTATATGGAATTAGTGAGTAACTCCTACGAGGTAACTAGGATGGAATTTGGGTTACAGGTTAAAGATAAGTTAAGGGTATACTTATTATATGGTTATGTATCGGGATATTTTGAGAGTGTATAAATCCCTAACAGCGATGAAGGTGTGAGATATATTTAAGTAGGAAAATACTTAAATACCTTTACAAGATTGGCAATTATAGCCGGGTATTCACTTGAGGAGTGATGATTGTATATGTATATATCCATATAATAAGATGGAATGGTTTTTGAATTGGAAAAAATGTAAAAGCACAATAACGGCTAAGATTTAGCCACATCTCCTTTTGCCAAAACAAGGGCTGTGATCTCACCCCCCAAATAAATTATCCCGCCCAAACGTCTTACCTATCCCGCCCAACCATTTCTTAACCATTTCACTTTTTTCAAACACACGCTTTATCTTTATTTTCCCAAAGATAGCTTTCGTTTATCACCCATTTTGCTCTCAGCCTGTTCACACACGCACATGTTTCCCTCACACGCCCCCAACCGGAGTCATTCAGCGGAAATAACCTTGCAGCTCCTTCTGTGCACCCAGACAGAACTATTTGGTCTTCTTTTTCTTTTTAATTAACTGTTCTAAGAGTCCATAGAGTTCACAGATATTTACTCCGACTTTTATGGTTTGAAAATTAAAAACTGTCATAATGTTTCTTCAACATTCAGGACATCAAACTGCAACATTCATTATACTGTAAGTAAATTTCTGCAACTATTTAATAGTTAAAATGGGTTCAGATCTAGGTTTCGTCTATTTGTTGAAGTAAATTTGAAGAGAAAACACAAAAACAGAGGAGGTATTATTTCATCTCTTTCTTGGTGAATGGAATCGCATATGAGAAATCGCATATTATTTCATCTCTTTGTTGGTGAACGAAATCGCATATTATTTCATCTCGACAGAGCTTTTTAATTGCTAGGGATTTTTGTAACTAATAATAGTTTGAGTTTTGGGGTTTGCATTTTGGTACAGGTACCATCTCTTCCACACACTGCTACATGTACCACCTCTCTTCATTTTTGCACAAGGGTTTGAAGTTTTTTTTGCACCTGGGATTTGGGTTTCAGATCTAAAAATTATTGGGTATATTTTTGTTTCGCACGTGATGGTTCGCATCGGCCATTTTTTCCAAATCGGGTTTTGTTCAAAAAATTATTTTTCTGATACCCAAATAGAAAGAGAGCTGCAGCGAGAGAGAGCTGGAGATTTACTCTGCTGCGAAAGCACCATCTTTGAAGGTAGCTCTTTCGAGTTATAATATTGTAAATTCTACCTCTTTTTTTGGATCAGAGGGCACCCACGTATATTGTTGATTTTTTCTTCAGTTCTCATCGAGGTGGAATCACCACACCACTGCTACCAGGTACTTTCTTTCTATTTGTTATTTCATTCTATTTGGTATAATTCAGGGATAGTATTGATGATGTGTTACAACTTTAGTGAACTTTGTACTGAACTGTTTTCCACCTATTCAATTTATGTTTTTCTCCACATGTTTGTTAAATTTTGTTTCTACAGATAAGAGATAATTTATGTTTTTCTCCATATGATTCAGGGGTAGACAAGGAGCATGTATTACCCTGTTCAATCTTTCCACTATTTTGGTTTTTAAGGGTCATACTACATTTTTTTTATTATCTAGGTACAAGGATATACACTGTCTATTAACTTCTAATACTTCTTTGTCTAGGTTTAGGGCTATATGTTGGCATTACTAAGATATTTTTTTGAAGCAGATGAATCCAATTAGAGCACCTTAGAAGGTACTTATTAAAGGTTGTCTGCAAACTTCCAATTCACACTGGTTGTCTATAAACTTAGATGGTACTTATTGAATTCTCTATTTTGGTTTTCAAGATCTAATATTTTTTTATTTAGTTTTAGTTCTTTTCGGTTCCAAATTGCTACAGATGTAGGCGTCGAAGTGATTGATGCATTGCCATACATAGGCGATGAATACGAGGACCTCAAAGTAAAAGTAAAAGTGAAAGTGAATCGATTGGTCGAAGAAGAGATGTGTAGCAGTGAATGTAATTTGAGTTTTCAGACCAACTTAGAGTTTTCAGTGAATGTAGTAGTGGATCCTATTTCTTTGAGTTTTCAGACCAGCTTAGAGTTGGATGTTCTTGACGTAAAATGGTGCACGTAATTTGATATTGGAGAATTTAATATCCATCTACATTTACATCTAAATAAAGTGTTACTCCAACCTTGCTGAAACTTTCCATCAATTTGTCTTCACCAATTATAGATATACCATTTCACGTATTCTTTCTTTGTTTTTTCTACACTACTGGAAAGCCGGGTTCGGGTCGGGGCATCACTTTATCTTTTTTCGCGACACAAATGTTAATAAACCACATTTGAGAAAAAGCACAAACACAATGGTTTCATCTGATTGTTTCATAATGTTAATCAAATCATATTATGCAAGTTATGGATTTGACCTGTGCTGTATTGGTAGATGGAATGTAAGTGTAGCCACTATAGATGTACAAAATGGCTTCTAACTTGAAACCAAAAATTGATATATAAGTTCTCATCACATTTACAACTTAATTAATCAATTTTCATTTGTGAAGAACTAATGGATGAGTGCGTGTATGATTTGCGTATGTTGCAATGTGTAGAATAAAACCTTATTATTTATTTGTATTTTAATTTTATTGCTAATTTTTTATGTTTCAAAATTCGTTATTAATATTTAAGACATATTTTAATCATTAAAAACTAATTCTATATTTTAGTTAATATATCCATTTTTATTTTTTTTCTCTTTACTTTAAATTTAATTTAAGAACAAATTGTTGTTTTATTTGATTTACCTTGAAATTGTTTGGCAAGAACATTGTTGAGGACTCAAGTTACTCAATCTTTATGTTGGGGTGAATCATGCAACTCTTAAATATGCATGCCCTTGAGGGATGGTAGAAATTATACTTTGTTTTCTTGGGAAATGAAATTTTTTTCATTTTGCGATTATGTACTTTTAAAATATGCATGCCCTTCAGGCACGGGCATACACTATATATTGGAGAACTTATATATTGGGCCAACTATATATATTGGGGAAATTATACTTATATATATTGGGGAACGATATATAGATGTTTTGTTGGGGACCATTATTTTTGCCGTTTAGCGATTACGTACTTTTGAAATTTTTGGCGTTTCGCAATTGCGTACTTTGGAAATTTTCGTCGTGCCTTCAGGCACGGGTATTCGCTAGTGTATATATATAGGATATGATTAGAGTATATATTACATATGATATGAGTACATATATATCTTTGTGTGATTGATGTATGTGTATCTTAGAGGCCTATTCCACCGGCTTTCCTTTGGTATAGGGTTGGAGCAGCCAGATTATATATATTTCTCTAGTGCGATCCAGGGAGGTTGCGCGATGTGGGTGAATCCCTTGGTTTGAGGAGCAGGGAGAGTATAGTCCCTAGGTCATTATTGTCCCGCGTTCGGGTGCAATGTGTGTAACTCCACTTGCAGGGGGAACATGACCATGACTATTGAGAGAGTCTGGCTTGGTATCGTGGTTCAGTGAGTAAACCCACAGTTGGATCGGCACTATGAGATCGCATCCTCGAATTATAGCTCGTTGGGATGGTTATTGTACTTGTGTGTTCAGTACACTACTTGTGTATGAGAGCAAGAATATATATATATATATATATATATATATATATGTATGTATGTATCTCTGCTAGAGTATAGAGATAATATGAATAAAGAGTAAATCTCAGTCTGGGAGATTCTATCCGGTTGTGCATTATAAAAATGAATATAGAGTAAACCTTAGTCCGGAAGATATTATCCGGATGTATATTGTAAGAAGTATATGAGAGTGAGTATGATATGTATATTATTATATAAGTATGTTTATATATTCGCTTTGTACTAAGGGCCTAATAGATCTCGACCATTGACACTGCCAAATAGTAGTGTATCGGGGGGGGGGGTTCCTTGTTTGGATTTCGCTTCGCAAGACACCCCACGTACGAAAGTAGTGCAGTGTTGAGAATGGAAAGAAGTTTAGCCCTTAGTACATGGGTTTTGAGGTTTCTAGAGGTCAGGGAAGATAGAGTAGTTAGGCGGGGTATCTTAACTAGGGGTCTTAATGGAGGCGTTAGGTGTGCACTATTAGAAAAGGGGTGACGGGTATCTCATGGGAGTGCGATACCAACTTAAATTTGAGATAAAACCTATTTTTTTTTAAAATAAAGCATTTATGCACTTGCAAAATATTTTTACACCTTGGGCTCTGACCCGTTTTCCTCTTTTTCCTTTTCTTGCTCTCTCTCTCTCTCTATATATATATATATATATATATATATCTACTTTAAAAGAGGCTACTTCCTTCTTAAAAATCAAAGGACTAAACTACTCTCATTAATTTTAAACTTCCTACCATACCCTTACTAATACACCCAATTATGTATCCCTACTTTCTTCTACCATTTTCGTTCTTCCAATCCAACCCTATAAATCAATCGTCACAAAAATTAATGACAATACATTCATTTTTCACATTCATTCATTGTATCAAATCTCAAATTAATGTTAATCCATTCATCTTCCACATTCATTCAGCCTGTCAAATGGAATCTGAAACACCAACAGTTAGGAATTAATGATAACACATTCATTTTGCACATTCATTCATTGTATCAAATCCCAAATTAATGTTAATTCATTCATCTTCCACATTCATTCACCCTGTTAAATGGAATCTGAAACACCAACAGTCAGGAATGCCTACGAAATTTTTCTTATATTAAATATGTATCTTCTATGCCATCCAATATATTTTTCCTTGCTTTTGGTTCTTCTGGAAAGGTTAGTACTCCTACTTCAGTGTATACTTTTTTCTTCTTTTCTGGTTTAAAATGTTAATAATAATCTGATAAGTTTGTACGTAAAGTAAATTTCAATGTGGTTGGATTTTTTAATCTCTTGAAATTATATTTTTAATTGTATAATTTCTAAAATATTAAAATCTTTGCCATTAAAATATCAGTAACGATGTTCGTTTTTGGGTTCTGATAAATTGTTATGTTAAGTTGTTCAATAATTATTTCCAAAGTTATGTTTTTCAAAAATATCAGATATCCAAATTGTATATTGTATTCATGTTTTTCATTTTATTTGTCATTTTATCATCAAATTAAGTTAATTTTTATATTTTACTAATTTCGTATTGATTTAAATATATAGTTTTGGGCATATATTTGTGAGTTATAGATCTTTTATTTATGTTATTCAAGTTTTATATGATCTAAATCATATGTTGGAGAATGTCCGCTAACTGAGCGATTAAATTATCTTTGCATAGGTTTTTGTATTCAAATATATCCTTTGGCACTTGGTGGATTCGTGACTTTAAAGATCTTGGAGGAATAGTTTGTTGTTAGACAAGACGAAGAACGGTTGATACCAGTTCAAGAGGAAATAATTTTCTATTCGTTTATGTTTTGCTATGACCATAAACAAATCCCAGGGACAAACAATTGCTAATGTTGTGGTCTACTTACCAACAAATGTCTTCTCACATGGCCAACTGTACGTTGCTTTATCGAGAGGAACTTCAATGGCAACCACAAAAGTACTTCTCCAATCGAAAAAATCAAAGAAAAATAATGTGACAAAAAATATCGTCTACAAAGAATTCTATTAGCATCAAGGTACAAATGAATTTATTATCCCACTCATTATTGATATTTATTTATTTCTTAAATAATATTTATGTTTTCCATTTCACTAAAACATTTCTTACTTAAGTTCATTTTTATTCATAATAAATTTCTTTCTTATCACTTTACATTAATATACTATACATATTGTCATCATTTTTTAATAGGCCAAACTCTTACTGATTAGATGGCATCAACTGATGTCGAAATTGAGGACTACAAAATGATCAACAATCTACAACGACTCGAATCAAAGTGGCAAAATTGTTGCTCAAGTCATGCGAAGAGGCAATATAGACTCTTACAACAATTCAAGAGGCGCTGGCAGTGTTATAAAAATAATATTGATGGATGAAGAGGTTCCAATTTTGCAACTTACATTATTTAAAATCATTTATATGATCATTTTCTCTATCGTAAATTTACTGTACTAAAAAAAATATGGGGCACTAAGATTCAACCAGTCATATGGAATGAAGATATTCAAAGACTGGAAGGGTTGCTTCAAATTTAGAAACAATATTCCATTACTAATAGTATGGTCAAGGGAGTGAATGATGCTTACAAAACCGTTCACGACAAAATCGAGGTTTCATTCAATAAATACACTGAGATCGTTGAATGAGATCGTAATTTCAAATTCTCGTCATCATTCTACAAATTCACCTCCTTTGATGATTTGCTCGCTGAGACAAAGGACGATAAAGCATATGGTATTTATTACTATATAAATTTCGATAAAACAATGATACAATTTTTTATATTACCTTACTTTTACTTCTCAAACATACAGAAGTAATTGCATTTGTCATAAATGTGAAACCAATGATGACAATTACAAAAGCCTCAAACTATGCTAAAATGAATCTGCATGATATAACACTTCGAGATACAAAGTATGCATTCTATACTTTAAACTATCGATTCGAAACAAAACTTACTTAAAGTTTACTCTCATATTTTCGCTTTTGTTCATAATTTCTCGCTTTTCTTCATAATCCTTTATATTAAATTCAATATTATTATTTATTATTTATGACACGTTTCAATCAATGAAATTCACATTATGGGGAGACTTAGCAGAGAATGAAGGCGAAAAAATAAGTGACTTATCGTAACATTTCCTATAATAGCCATTTCTGAAGCTAAACGTTCATCCTACGAAGGTACAATGATACTTATCATCTCACGAACAATTAATAAAATTCCTACTAACTCAAAATAAATCAATACATTATTCACAGGGGAGTATAGCTTGAGCAGTGTATCAAAGGCTACAATTCAGATTGACCCCGATATCATACAAGTTATTGAATTAAAGGACTGGTTAGACAATTTCTTTAAAAAAAATAATAATTCTCCCTTACATGTATTAATTTCACAAATGTCAATTACAGGTTGTCAACATTAATATCGTCCCCACATTTCTTCAAATTTTCTTCGCCTCCCCAAAAAATAATCAACAATGTGGACACTATTTCTATTCGTGATATTATTAATGGAATCCCATCAACTATAGAGGTAATTATTCATTTACTATGATTCACTTTTACGTCTCTAATATCCTCAATTTAATAACATAACATATCTGATTTTTCACAAACCATAGAATCTTTTATGTTCTTTCGTGGCAATGATCCTGGAGGTTAGAAACAAGTAAAATCCATGATATGATGCTTGCAATGTATGCAACAAAAAGTCACTGTTGAAAATGGAAATGGCACATGTTTAAATTGTGGTACTTCAAATTCAAATTGCACAACAAGGTAAATTAATATGATCAAGAATCTTTCAATATTAATAATAAAACTCATATATAAAACTTTACTAATACATTATTCAAAAAAAATATAAGGTAGTTACTTCAATTTGTCGTCCAAGACGAAGATGAAAGAGCATCAGTGACGCTATTCGAGGAAGCAGAATCATTCATTGGCTGCAACATTCCAAATTTCATCGCTTCTAAAGACTGGGTAATATCATTCTTATTTACAATTCAAATTCATACATTTATTCAATAAGATCAATAACAATTATATATAATTAAGATTCATATATATTATTTGGTTTACACAGGGAATTTTGCACTCAGACTATGTTCCAAAGTTATATACATGCATTGGGAAAATATACAGATTCTACAATAAAGGGAAATTACTTAAAGCATCCGATCGAAAGCTTGCACTTTTTGTATCTCTGAAAGTGGAAGAGGAAGAACAACCATCCAATCCTAACAAACGTCAAAAGCAACATATTTGACGATTACATTTCAATTTTTTACCCTTAAACATTGTCGTTATACAATTTATTCCAAAAACAAATTATCTATTGCTTTGCATTTTACATTTCTTATAACTTGGATTTATGGATATTGATTTAAAATATTCAATCGTAATGCATGGCTTATTGCGTCCACAGAACTACATTGTTAGTTACTTTACTCAATTAACTGTCCTTAATTTAACAAAGGGTTTACAGTCATACATTATTATTCATGATTTCATTCCTAAAGAGAAATATCGGAAATCGCACACACGTGCAACGCATGTGGTCACATCCAGTATATATAGGTGTCCATACACTCGGACGCCTAGATGATGGTTCCTTCAAGTCAGGCGTCTGCTGCAGCAGCTGTTAATGCTTGCAGGTTCACTATAGACGCTTCTATTCTTGTAATCTAGATTGGAGGTACTGTATAAAAATTCGGGCTAATCACCCAACTGTATTTATTTATTCTTTTACCTCCTTTTAGTGCGACATTCATTCTGATTTTATTATTATTGAACCGAGTGTTCGGTTATTTTATTTCTTTTCAGTTTCATTTATTTAAACTGTGTGAATGTTTTAATTGAATATTGTTTAAAAAGATTAGTTATATAAAATCTTGATGCCAACCTAATAGGTTATTAGTAATTAATTTGGTTTTCGACAGTGATGCTAAGAATGAACCATATGCGACTCCTATTTTAATTTGGTACATGAGTGATCGCCCGGTATTTTATTAGGCGGGTTGTCACACTCCCAGACCCTACTTAGACTCTCTTGGTCCTTCCCATGGCCCATTATTATCTTTAAATTATATCCAAGGTTACCTACGCATTTAAATCAAATTAACAAAAAGGAAGGGGAGAAGTGTTCAGTTTCCAGGTGGGGTCGATCGATTGATAAAAAGGGGTCGATCTATCGATCGAGCAATTCTTGTCCAGATTCTGCAAATTCATACCTACGGGTTTCTTCCATAAATATTAACCAAATATCCATTAACTAGTCGCAAGATCCCAACCAACCATAAGGAACATTATATAAACAATAACAGGTGATTTCTAATGTCAGAACTCCATTAATTCATCAAGAATCAGCATCAAACGAATTAAATTCAAGTATTTATTCTAACCCTAGTTTATTTTATTTCTTATGAATTCCATTGATTTTTAGATTCCTATCTCTACTGGGCATCAATTTCATTTTTACTAATCTAAATCCAACAAAGCAATCATCCTAACATGATTTCTATTATGCAATTTCAATAATTATTCCCAGACATCAATTGTCTTTTTATGAAACACAAATATTATTCTCTTACACTAACATGCATGTGATATCAACCAAAATAACAGCAAGTTAGATACTTTCCTCGAATATGAAGGTCTGATTCTCAGGTGTTGATGGGTATGGTTGTGTCCCTCATTTCCCAATCTATGCTTTGGTGGTGAAAGATGGCAACGGTGGTGTAGTTTGGTGGCTCTCCTCCTTGGAAGGCTTCTCTCTTCTCTCTTCCTTAGCCTCTCTGCAACTCTACAACTTCTAATAACCCTCCAGGACTCTAACTCCTATAAGATAAAACTCTTCAATTTTCGTCCATATTTAAGCCTTAAAATGGATAATTACTTCTCGAGTTGCCGGTTAAGCCTAAAAACATCCCGAGACCCAAACTAAACCCTCGGGTACATTTTTCTGACTATCTCGAACCTTTCGAACACGTTGGTGCACTCAAAATGACCATACGGGTGACTTATAATTTAATTACTTTATATTCCATTAATTTAGTCCCGACACGACACAAGCGCGTCTCGACTTAAATTCTATAATTGTCGTGTTACTCACTCGTGATAATTTTTATAAAATCCAATTCTATGTATTACTTTACTCATTAGGTAATTTCCAACAAATAGTTATTAACTCTCATCAGGCTAGTAAATATTTATTTTAAAATCCGGATTAATATTAAATAAATTTCTTCCCAAATTAATTTAATAAAATCCCCGTAATAAAAGTCATAAAAATACAGGGTATTACATGTGCCCCCTACGACACATTTTCAAACCTAAGTTTACCTATTTTGAAATTCATGTTCTATTCTCAAATCGGGAGTCTCACGACTGCTATGTGTTACGTTGGACGAACACGACGTGTTCGTGCCACTCGTGGCGTCATTTAGGATCAGTTGGGGGTGTCCACCCCCTCATGGCTCATTTACAACTTTCAACACTAAGTGTGCCTATTTTCAAATTAATGTACTATTCCCAATGTAGGTGTCCCGCAACTATGCAACCAATTACTAGGTGTTATATTAGATGCATATAAGGTGTTTGTGCCACTCGTAGTGCCGTTTGGTGCCATTGGGGGTGTGTGACTCTTTTACGGAACATTTTGAAGTCTGAGTGTGGTTGTTTTCACATTACTGTCCTATTTAAAAACTGAGAGTCCCGTAATAGCGCGATAGGTTACTACATGTTACGTTGGTTGTGCACAAGGTGTTCGTCCAACTCGTGGTTCCATTTGTGGGCATTTGGGGTTATCCTCCCCCTCGGGGTACATTTTCAAGACTAGGTGTGCCTATTTTCAAATTCTTATCCTATTCTCAAACTGAGAGTCCCGTGACTGCATGGTGTTACGGTTGATGTGCACAAGGTGTTCGTGCCACTTACAATGCCATTGGGGGGAAATTGGGTTTGTCCATGCCTCGCGACACATTTTTATTTTTCAAGTGTATGTGTGTATGTTTTCAAATTTGTGTATTATTACGAAATCAAGAGTTCCATGACTGCACGATCTTTGCTACAGGTTACGTTTGCGCACGAGGTGTTCGTGCCACTCGCGGTGCTATTTGGGGGCAGCTGGGGACGCCTGCCCCCTCATAGCATGTTTTCAAGACTAAGTGTGTATGTTTTCAAATTCATGTCCTATTATCAAACTGGGACTCCCATGACTGCATGGGCGATTGCTACGTGTTGTTAGAAGCGCATGAGGTGATTGGGCCACTCGCGGTGATGTTTGGGGGGCATTAGAGGTGTCCCCACCTGCGTGGGTCATTTTAAATCCTAAGTATCCATGTTTTAAAATTCATGTCCTATTCTAAAACAAGGAGTCCTTTGATAGCGCGGACGGTTGATACTTGTTAGGTTTGATACGCACGCGGTGTACATTCCACTTGTGGTGCCGTTTAGGCGGTCGGGGGTGTCCGCTTCCTCATGGCATATTTTAAAACCTAAGTGTGAATATTTTCATATTTCAATCCTATTCTCAAATCGAGAGTCCAGGGACTGTGTGGTTGATTTCTAGGTGTTATGTTGGATGTGCTCGAGGTGTTTACGCCACTCGCGGTACCGTTTGGGCATGGTTTGGGGTGTCCTCCCTCTTGCAATAAGCTTTTAATTTTCAAGACTAAGTGTGATTGTTTTTTAATTTGTGTCTTATTCTCAAATCGAGAGACCCGTAATTTCATGGTCGGTCGCTACGGTGGACTCACATGAGGTGTTCATTCCTGTTGCGGTTCTATTTAGTGGAGGTTAGGGGTATCCGCCCCCTTTCGGCACCTCTTTAAGCTTAGGTGTGTCTGTTTTCAAATTTGTGTCATATTCTAAAACTGGGAGTCATTTCACGGTGCAACTAGTTGCTTCGTGGTACGTTGGACGCAAATGAGGTTCTCGTAATACCATTTGGGGGGTGTTCGTGGTGTCAACCCCCTCGCATCATGTTTTTAACTTTCTAGCCTAAGTGTGCCTATTTTTAATTTTGTGCTCTATTCTCAAATCGAGAGTCCTGCCACTATGTGGCCAATTGCTATGTGCTGCCTTGGATGTGAACGAGGTGTTCGTTCCACTAGTGGTGCCATTTGGGGGCAGTTGGGTGGTGTCCGTACATTCACGACATATTTTCAAGCCTAATTGCACATGTTCTCAAATTCGTTTTCTATTCTCAAACTAGGAGTCCCGCGACTGTGAACACAAGGTGTTTGGGCCACTCGAGGCAATATTTGGGTGCCATTGAGGGTGTCTGCCCCCTTGTGGAACATTTTGAAGACTAATTTTGCATGTTTTAAAATTATTATCGTATTCTCAAAACAAAAGTATAAAAACTATACGGACAATTGCTACATTTTACGTTGGACGTGTAGGAGGTGTTCGTTCCACTAACGGTGTCGTTTGGGGGCGGTTGGGGTGCCCACCTGCTCATAGTAAGTTTGCAAGCCCAAGTGTTCCTATTTTCAAATTCATGTCCTATGGGGACAGTTGTTACTTGAAAATTTAGATGGGAAGGAGGTGTTCATTCCACTCGCGGTGTCGTTTGGGGGCCATTAAGGGTGCCTTCCCCCTTGTGGCCAATTTTCAAATTGAAGTGTGCCTTTTTCAAATTCATGTCCTATTCACAAAATAGGAGTACGACAACTGCCCGACTGGTTGCTATGTGTTACATTGGACGCACACGAGGAGTTCAGGACACTCACGGTGCCGTGAGATGGTTAGGGATGTCCACCCCGTGTTGGCACATTTTGAAGCTTAAATGTTTCTCTTTTCAAAATTTTGTCCTATTCTCAAACAGGGAGTTCCGCAACTACGGAGCCAATTGCTGCATAATACATTAGACGCGCACGAGGTGTTCGTTACACTAGTGATGTCTCTTGGGGGCCGTTGGTGGCATCCACTCCCTGGCAGTAAGATTTTAATTTTCTAGCCTACGTGTTCCTAGTTTCAAATTCGTGTCCTACTCATAAAATCGGGAGTCTCGCGACTGCACGAACAATTGCTACGTGTTGCGTTAGATGCGCATGAGGGTTTAGTTCCACTCGAGGTGCCGTTAAGGGGCAGTTGGGGGTGTTTGCTAACTCGCAGCACGTTTTTAAATCCAAGTGTGAGTGTTTTAAAATTCGTGCCTTATTCTCAAACTAGGAGTCCCGCGACTATGCAACCAATTGATATGTGTTACGTTAGAAGTGTGGGTCGTGGCACTTGTGGCGACGTTTGGATGTCGTTAGGGTGTCCATACCCTCGCGGCACATTTCCAAGATGAAGTTTACCTATTTTCAAATTCGTGTACTGTTCTCAAACCTGAAGTGCGAAGACAATACCCACGGTTACTATGTATTACGTTGGATGTTCAAAAGGTGTTCATTCCACTTGCAGTTCCATTTGGGGGCAGTTGGAGGTGACCACCAACTCATGAAACGTTGTCAAGCCTAAGTGAACCTGTTTTAAAATTCGTGTCCTATTCTCAAATTGAGAGTCCCATAAATACGCTACTTATAGCTAAGTGTTACATTGGAAGCTCATGAGGTGTTATTGCCCCTCGCGGTGACATTTTGAGGCTGTTTGGGGTGTTCGCCCCCTCATGGCATGATTTCAAGCCTAAGTGTGCATGTTATTGAATTTGTGTCCTATTCTCAAATTAGGAGACCAACAACTGGGCGGGTGGTTCTGATGTGTTATGTTGGATGTGCCCGAGATTTTCATTCCACTAGCGGTGCCATTTGAGAGGTCAGGGGTTTTCGCCCCTCCCAAAAATTTTCAAGCCTAAGTGTGCATGTTTTTAAACTTTTGTCTTATTCTCAAACTGGGAGTACCACGATTACATGACCAGTTTCTACGTGTTATGTTGGATGTGCACGAGGTGTTTGTGCCACTCGCAATGTAATTTGGGGCCCTCGTGGTATGTTCTCAAGCCTAAGAGTGTTTGTTTTCAAACTTTTGTCCTATTCTCAAATCGGGAGTCTCACAACTGCGCAACTAGTTGCTACGTGTTACTATGGATGTGCACAAGGTGTTCTAACCACTCAAAATGTTGTTTGGGGGAAGTTGGGTGTGTTTGCCCCCTCGCGGTACGTTTTCAATTCTTAAGCCTAGGTGTGCCTGTTTTCAAATTTGTGTCCTATTCTTAAACTGGGAGTCTCGGGACTATGTGGCTGATTCCTATGTGTTACATTGGACACGCGAGGTGTTCGTTCAACTCGTGATGCCATTTGGGTGAGGTTTGTCATGTTCGAACCCTCCCGGCATATTTTGAAGCTTAAGTGTTCCTAATTTTGAATTTGTGTCCTATTCTCAAACTAGGAGTCTCGTGACTGTGCAGATGATTGCTACCTGTTACATTGGATGCCGCTCACGATATCGTTTGGAGACCGTTGCAGGTGTTCGCCCTTGTGGCATGTTTTCAAGTCTAAGTGTGCTTATTTTTAAATTTGTGTCCTATTCTCAAACCGCGAGTCTCGTGACTATGCAACTGCTTGCTACATGATACGATGGATGCACACGAGGTGTTATCTCCACTCGCTATGTCATTTGGGAAAGTTAGGGGTCTCAGCCCCCTAACGTTTTCAATTTTCAAGCCTAAATGTGCATTTTTCAAATTCATGTTCAAATATCAAACTAGGAGTACCGAGATTGTGCAATTGGGTTTCTATGTGTTGCATTGGACATGGGAGGTGTTTGTTCCACTCGTGGTTCCGTTTCGATGAGGTCAGTGATGTTTGTCCCCTCCCCTCACGTCTTCAACCTTAAATGTGCCTATTTTTGAATTTGTGTCCTATTCTCAATCTGGTAGTCCCGCGACTGTGCGTCTGGTTGCAAAATTTTACGTTGGACGCGCACGAGGTGATCGTTCCACTTGCGATGTTGTTTGGGTTACATTGGGGTGTCTTCCCCTCACGACATGTTCTCAATTTTCTAATATAAGTGTTTCTATTTTCAAATTCGAGTCATATTCTCAAATCGGGAGTCCCACGACTGCACGACCAGATGCTATGTGTTGCGTTGTACACACACAAGGTGTTTGTGCCACTTGCGGTACCGTTTGGGGGCGATCAGGGGTGGTCACCCACTCGCGGCACGTTTTTAAGCCTCAGTGCGTATGTTTTCCAATTCATTCCTTATTATCAAATCGGGAGTCTCGTGACTGTGCGATCGATTAGTACGTGTTACGTTGGAACTGCACGAGGTTTTCGTGCCACTAGAAGAGACATTTGGGGGTCGTTGGGGGTGTTCGGCCCCTCGCGTCATGTTTTCAAGCCTAACTTTGCTTGTTTTCAACTTCGTAACCTATTATCAAATTAGGAGCCCCACGACTGCTCTAACGGTTGCTACGTGTTAAATTGTAGGTGCACGAGATGTTCATTCCACTCTCGATGTCATTTAGGGGCGGATGAGTGTGTTTGCCTCCTCTCTGCATATTTTCAAACCTTAATGTGCCTATTTTCAAATTTTTATCCTATTCTCAAATTGGGCGACTAATGACTATGCGACCGGATGCTACGTATTACATTTGACACGCATGATATTTTCGTGCCACTTGCGGTGCCATTTGGTGTTTGTTAGAGGTGTTGTCCCCTCTCAGGACAATTTCAAGCATAAGTGTGCTTGTTTTCAAATCTGTGTTCTATTCTCAAACCGGGAGTTCCGTACCTGTGTGATCGGTTGCTACATGTTAAGTTGGATGTGAACGAGGTTTTCGTGCCACTCGCGATGCCATGTGGGTGGAATTGGGTTGTCCGCCACCTCGCAACATGTTTTTAAGCCTAAGTGTGCGAGTTTTCAAATTTGTGTCCTATTCTCTAACCAGGAGTCTCGCGACGGCGGAACCAATTTCTACCTATTACATTGGATGCACACGAAGTGTTCGTGCCACTTGCGGTTCCATTTGGGTCCGGTGGGGGTGTTCTCCCCTATAGCACATTTTCAAGCCTAAGTGTGACTGTTTTTAAATTCGTGTCCTATTCTTAAATCGTGTGTCCCACGACTGTGCAGCCGATTGCTACATGTTACGGGGTAATCCCAAAAGTTGTTTATGGCACTCGCGGTGATGTTTGGGGGCCGTTGATAACATTCTCCTCCTCTCCGCTTGCTTTCTAGACTAAGTGTGTGACAACCCGAATATAATTATAATAAATTATATTTAAATCATGCTTATCTTATGTGATATGAATAATGTGATATTAGTATATCTAATGTTGAGTGATTATGTTTAGTCTAATCCTACTGTCATAAATCATGAAATGTCGAGTTATGTACGAACACAAGATTTGGTTATTTTCGATAGAAATGTCCCTGTTTAAGACTAGTTTTGACCTTTATAACATTATAAATGACTTGAGGTGAAAACTACATAGTTGTAGACATGTGAGTTAGGATCGTAACACAACAAACGGTGCATCAAATGGATGCTCGAGGAAGAAGTTAGGTTGAAATTACGAGAAGGGGCAAATATGTCAATTCCCTTAAGTGGTATTTTGTCTTTTATTAAACCAAATGTTTTAAATTGATTGGTTGGCTTGGGAGGCAGCCTTGGCCGACTTAAAACCCTCCCTCTAACATATTTCTTCAGCAAAAACCAGCCATGAAAGGGTTTGAAGCTTAGGGAAAGAGAAAGTAGAAGTTAAGGAAGAAAAGTGAGGAGAAAAAGGGTAGAAAAATTCGTGGAAATTACGTAAAAAGCCCTGAAGGTAATCCTAATTGTAATTCTTGTTATTTATATTATATTACTGATTTATATGATATAAATCATCATAAGTTTACGAAAGTTTCAGCCCTTTATATATTTGTATGGTTAGATGCAAGCTTATGTTAAGTTGAATGTAGAAACCCTAAAAATTGCTTTGTATTGAAACCCCTTGTATTCAAACTTGCATATCTCTTTGTGTGATTACTGGAATTGAGAAATTCCAATTGGAAATGAAATTAGACTCATATATACATATAATATCTGAAAATTATAATTTATCTCCTTGTGGTTAGGCCGTAATAATGATTTCAAGTTGGTACATAGTTGCTGTTTGTATACTTGATTTCGGTATGCCTTGAGTTTGGTCCAGATTTTGAGATAGCAAATGAAGTCCAAATATTATGAAACTTTAATTATGTACTATTCAGTATGTCTAATGAAAGTGTGTTGAAAATCATGGAAATTTATGGTGGAGAAAAATTATGAAAATTCTTGGAAGTTGAAGGAACAATAGAGGAGCTTGTAGGGAAGATTTCTTGTGTTGTAGAGAAATGTTCATAACTTGCCCTAGGAAGCTTGAAAAATTACACCGTCACTTGTACTGGATAGTATATTCATATGTGTTTTCATATTGATGAGGTTGGACCCCTGTATTTGTACAATTTAGGAATATAGGATGGTTAAGTATGCAAGACCATAATTTCAGGCCATACTTGGTACCCTTTGAATGAATGTTTGTATTTCGTCCTTACAAAGGGTACTTTGAGTACATGTTTCATGTTTATATACATTGAGGAGTATAATTTCATGTTTACTTGACTTTGGTTATAAATTACTCATAAGGTATTTCCTACAGTTGAATGTCCGTAACTTTATCAACATGTACATCATTGTTTGCCTTTACCTATATTTTATGGAATGTGACTTAATTGGAATTATATTGTTGATGTATAGTCATGGAAAGTTACATAATTATGTTTGAATAATATTTATGATTGAGGTTCAGTACTGATCTAGTTGGATTGATAGGTGTAAGGTCTAATCAACCCAGTTCAGCTCCACCAGAAGGAAACCTGAATACGTAGTTGCCAACCAAGGTGAGTGTACTCACTGGAAAGAGATATTTGTATTGTGTTGTTGGTGTGATCATAATGTTATGCATATAAAATTGTTCATTTCGGTTTACCGAAATGAGGGGTTACTCCTCGACCAGGAATGGGGGAGATTTGTCTATTAATGACAAGGGGTTACTCCTCGACCAGGAATGGGGGAGAATTGTCTATTTAGACAGGATATGTGAACCATGATTCGGAAAATTTGGTCATTCATTATGAATGAGCCGGATAAGTTAATACATAAGTATATGGACATGATTTATTGCATTTAAATTCATGCAGTAGTTTAGTAGTGATGCATTCACCGGGCTATTTTTGCTCATGGTTCCTATGTCCACATTTTTCAGGTAATACGATGTCACTGCCAAATCTAGGAAGTCGGGTTGGGTTAGCCAGGAATGGGAGAAACAAGGATTTTGTTTAAATGTAAACGATGTAATTAAGTTATCTTATCCTTCAAGAAAGTTTTTATGGACATGATTACTATGATGTTGTAAAAAGGTTTTCAGTTATATGGATTTACAATGGTGACTCTGAAATTAAAACTCTTGTTTATGGTTTGGTTAGATTAATTATGGTTTGACTCACTTTGACTTTCAGACTTAATTATAAGTAATTGGGTTGGGGTGTGTCAGCTTTTGGTATCAGAGCCTAGGTTTTAGAGGTTCTGGAGTGAGAAGAGTCTAGATTTGGCAGTGAATGTTAGAAATATATTTTATTTGATACTAACGATTATGTTAGGAAAGATATGTATATCTGCATGTTGTTATATCTTTGATTCATTACAGATATAAGAGAATGGAACGAGGGAATGTGAATGTGGGAATAGATGATGAGGCTTCAAATATTCCAGCAGAAGCGGAGGTTGAGCAACCTGTTCAGATAAATGTGGAACCCGAGCAAGAACAACTGACAGATATGCAAAAAATGGCACGTGCTATGACTCTAATGGCAGAGCAACAAGCTAGGTTTATGGCTCATGTGGAAGAACAACAGACCAGGCAACTGGAGGCACAAGCCTTGGCTAGGGCTGAGGAGGTGATACACCAGGAAGAAAGAAGTACTTCACATGAGAAATTTATTAAGATGAACCCACCATCGTTCGAAGGAGCAGTTGATCCCGCAGAGGCAGAAGTCTGGGTTAAAGAGATTGAACTTATCTTTGGGGTGATGAAGATGCCTGAAAATCAACGAGTGACCTTGGCGACGTATATGCTGAAAGGAGAAGCTAAATATTGGTGGGATGCCACAAAACATTTGTTGATTACTCCAGAAGGTGGGAATGTGATCTCATGGAATTATTTTGTCAAAGCTTTGTATGATAAGTATTTTCCTCCGATGTATCAAAAACAAAAGGAGAAAGAATATTTTCTGTTGAATCAGGGGAATATGACAGTTAGAGAATACGAAGCTAAACTTACAGCTTTATCTCGGTTTGCTTCGAGGTTTATACGGAATGAGGAAGATATGTGCAGTCGATTTCTCGATGGGCTTGAGTTAGTCATTAAATCACGGTTGTCGGCTTTAGAGACTGTTAATTATTCAGCCTTGGTGAATAAAGCCATGTTGGTAGAAAGGGACGTGAATGAAGCTAGAGGGAATCGAGAACGAGGTGTAAAGAGAAGCAGATTCGATCCAAGTTATCAAAAGGGTGGTGATACAGAATATTCGAGACTTGGAGGGCAGAAATTCCAGCATGGTAGAGGCATGGGAAGTAGTTTTCAAAGGGGTGAAGCAAATGGTGGAAGAGTTTCAAGAGGTTCATCGCAAGAAGATCAAAATGTTTGTTTCTTTTGTGGGGCATCAGGTCATATAAAGAGAAATTGCCCAAAGTTACTGAATATAGAATGTTTTAACTGCCACCAGAAGGGTCATTTGAGAAAGAATTGTCCTATGTTGGCAAGAACAGTTTCAGTCACTAGTGTGGGGCCTCATAAAGGATCTTCTCCAGGCAGTGCCACCAGGGGAAGAGGTACAGGACAAACAAGTGGATCGAAGGAAGGAGGAAGAGTGTTTGCAATGACGCTGCAAGATGCCCATGCTACACCTGAAGTGGTTACAGGTAAACTCTCTATAGCGAACAAAGATTTATATGCACTCATTGATCCTGGATCTATGCATTCATTTGTGGCATTAGATATTGTTTCATGTTTGGGTAGACCATGTTCATTTCTCAATTGTGCCTTATATATTTCTACGCCGATGGAAAGTGTGATTCTGGTTGAGCACGTTTATAAAGATTGTATCTTACGAATGGGGGGACGAGATTTCTATGTTGATTTAATACCGTTGGCCATTCGAGATTTTGATATTATATTGGGGATGGATTGGTTATCATCATGCCATGCTTCCATTGATTGTTTTCGAAAAGAAGTTACATTTCATCTTCCTGGTGAACCCGATTTCCAGTTTACAGGGGAAAGGAATGTTATTCCTAATTGTCTCATCTCAGCAATAAAGAGCAGAAAGTTATTGAGAAAGGGTTGTATGGGGTATTTAGCATATGTGATTGATGTTAGTAAGGAAGCACTTAAAGTTGAAGATATACCAGTGGTTAGAGAATTTTCTGATGTCTTCCCAGAGGAATTGCCAGGACTGCCACCCGATAGGGAAGTAGAGTTCTCCATTGAATTAATTCCAGGTACTGGTCCGATTTCCCTTGCTCCATATAGAATGGCACCAGCGAAGTTGAAAGAATTAAAAGTGCAATTACAAGATCTGATAAGTAGAGGTTTCATTCGGCCTAGTGTTTCACCATGGGGAGCACCCGTGTTATTTGTGAAAAAGAAAGATGGAACAATGCGATTATGTATTGATTATCGGCAATTGAATAAGGTGACCATTAGAAACAAGTACCCTCTACCTCGTATCGATGATTTGTTTGACCAATTACAGGGGGCCACTATATTTTCGAAGATTGATTTGAGATCGGGTTACCACCAACTGAAAGTGAAGGATTGTGATATTTCCAAAACTGCTTTTCGGACTCGATATGGGCACTATGAGTTTTTGGTAATGCCTTTTGGATTAACCAATGCTCCAGCAGTTTTTATGGATTTGATGAATCGGGTATTCCACCCTTTCATTGATTCATTTGTGATTGTATTCATAGACGATGTGTTGGTTTACTCGCGTAGCATGGAGGAACATGAGAAGCATTTGAGACTCGTATTGCAGATTTTGAGAGAGAAGAAATTATTTGCTAAATTCAGCAAGTGTGAGTTTTGGTTGAATGAAATTGTGTTTTTAGGGCACGTTGTCTCGGGAAATGGGATATATGTTGATCCAAAGAAGGTGGAAGCAATTGTTGAATGGGAGAGTCCTAAGAATGTGACAGAAATTAGGAGTTTCCTAGGATTGGCAGGTTACTATCGCAGATTCATTAAGGGATTTTCAGCAATAGCATTACCATTGACAAAGTTGACCCGTAAAGAAGTGAAGTTTGTGTGGGATGAAGAATGCGAAAGGAGTTTTAAAGAATTAAAGAAGCGGTTGGTTTCAGCCCCTATACTTGCTATTCCATGTGGGAATGAGTCTTTTGTAATCTATACAGACGCTTCATTTCAGGGGTTAGGATGTGTTCTTATGCAGAATGGGAAGGTAATCGCATATGCTTCCAGACAATTAAAGACGCATGAACGAAACTACCCTACACACGATCTGGAGCTAGCAGCCATTGTTTTTGCGTTAAAGTTGTGGAGACATTACTTGTATGGAGAAACTTGTGAGATATTTACGGATCATCAAAGTTTGAAATACTTGTTTACACAGAAAGAACTGAATTTGAGACAGAGGCGTTGGATAGAGCTGATTAAAGACTATGACTG
This sequence comes from Sambucus nigra, assembly GCA_949130495.1. Taxonomy (NCBI): domain Eukaryota; kingdom Viridiplantae; phylum Streptophyta; class Magnoliopsida; order Dipsacales; family Adoxaceae; genus Sambucus; species Sambucus nigra. The sequence goes on along the minus strand of OX422209.1, from coordinate 407,367,553 downwards.
TACCATTCATCATCATCCTGGAAAGGCCAATGTAGTAGCAGATGCTTTGAGTCGAAAATCATCAGGGATTCTCGGTTGCATACGGTGTGCTCGTGTTGGAAATATTCTTGACTTGGCATTGATGGGGATTGAATTGAAGTTTTCAAAAAGTGGAGGATTATTAGCACATGTCACAGTGAGACCTTTATTGGCCGAACGCATACGAAATTTGCAGACCAGTGATCCATTCCTTGAGAAGAAGAAACAAGATGTCCTGGATGGTAAAGAGAGTGACTTTGAAATTAAGAATGATGAATCGTTGTGTTATAAAAATAGGATTTGTGTACCTAATGATCCACCCTTAAAGAAAGATATATTAGAAGAGGCACATAGTTCTATTTACTCTATGCATCCGGGAGGTACCAAAATGTACAGAGATTTGAAAGAATATTACTGGTGGAACAATATGAAACGTGAGATTGCAGAGTTCGTAGCTAAATGTTTAGTATGCCAGCAAGTGAAAGCAGAGCATCAGAAGCCGGCAGGATTATTGCAGTCTTTGCCTATTCCGGAATGGAAGTGGGAGCATATAACGATGGACTTTGTTACAGGATTACCCCGGTCACCAAAGGGTCATGATTCTATTTGGGTGATTGTAGATCGATTGACGAAGTCAGCCCATTTTCTTCCAGTTAAGACCACCTACACTGTTGACAAGTATGCACGAATGTACGTTGATGAGATTATCCGTTTACATGGGGCACCAGTGTCAATTGTATCAGATAGAGATCCAACATTCACTTCTAAGTTTTGGCCTCGTCTCCAGAATGCCATGGGCACAAGTTTGAAGTTCAGCACTGCGTTTCATCCACAAACTGATGGGCAATCAGAAAGGACGATTCAAATATTAGAAGACATGTTACGAGCCTGTGTATTTGACTTCAAAGGTAGTTGGGATGATCATTTGCCATTGATGGAATTCTCGTATAATAATAGTTATCAGTCGACTATTGGTATGGCTCCTTATGAAGCTCTATATGGGAGGAGATGTAGAACGCCTTTGTGTTGGGATGAAGTGGGTGAAAGGAAAATTTTGGGTCCTGAATTGATAGATATGACAACTGAAAAGATCAAAATGATTCGGGAACGGATAAAGATAGCGCAAAGCAGGCATAAATTTTATGCAGATAAGAGGAAGCATCCGTTGGAATTTCAGAAGGGAGATTTTGTATTCCTGCGTATTTCACCGTGGAAAGGCGTTATGAGATTTGGCAAAAAGGGGAAACTAAGTCCAAGATACATTGGACCATATGAAGTGTTGGAAAGAATTGGGCCCCTGGCTTATAGATTAGCATTACCTCCAGATTTATCCCGTTTACATGATGTGTTTCATGTATCGATGCTTCGTAAGTATTTGGCGGATCCATCTCATCAGTTGAAAACTCAACCAATTGAACTGAAGGAAGACTTGTCGTACATCGAGGAACCATTGGAAATTATTGATCGTAAGGAGCAGGTGTTGAGGAATAAAGTTATTCACTTAGTTAAAGTTATGTGGATGAGCCATGGAGTTAAAGAAGCAACTTGGGAAATGGAGGACAGCATGAGGAAACAGTATCCCCATTTGTTTGGTAAGTGACCTTTATATTAAATTTCGGGGACGAAATTTTCTAAGGGGGGGAGGTTGTGACAACCCGAATATAATTATAATAAATTATATTTAAATCATGCTTATATTATGTGATATGAATAATGTGATATTAGTATATCTAATGTTGAGTGATTATGTTTAGTCTAATCCTACTGTCATAAATCATGAAATGTCGAGTTATGTACGAACACAAGATTTGGTTATTTTCGATAGAAATGTCCCTGTTTAAGACTAGTTTTGACCTTTATAACATTATAAATGACTTGAGGTGAAAACTACATAGTTGTAGACATGTGAGTTAGGATCGTAACACAACAAACGGTGCATCAAATGGATGCTCGAGGAAGAAGTTAGGTTGAAATTACGAGAAGGGGCAAATATGTCAATTCCCTTAAGTGGTATTTTGTCTTTTATTAAACCAAATGTTTTAAATTGATTGGTTGGCTTGGGAGGCAGCCTTGGCCGACTTAAAACCCTCCCTCTAACATATTTCTTCAGCAAAAACCAGCCATGAAAGGGTTTGAAGCTTAGGGAAAGAGAAAGTAGAAGTTAAGGAAGAAAAGTGAGGAGAAAAAGGGTAGAAAAATTCGTGGAAATTACGTAAAAAGCCCTGAAGGTAATCCTAATTGTAATTCTTGTTATTTATATTATATTACTGATTTATATGATATAAATCATCATAAGTTTACGAAAGTTTCAGCCCTTTATATATTTGTATGGTTAGATGCAAGCTTATGTTAAGTTGAATGTAGAAACCCTAAAAATTGCTTTGTATTGAAACCCCTTGTATTCAAACTTCCATATCTCTTTGTGTGATTACTGGAATTGAGAAATTCCAATTGGAAATGAAATTAGACTCATATATACATATAATATCTGAAAATTATAATTTATCTCCTTGTGGTTAGGCCGTAATAATGATTTCAAGTTGGTACATAGTTGCTGTTTGTATACTTGATTTCGGTATGCCTTGAGTTTGGTCCAGATTTTGAGATAGCAAATGAAGTCCAAATATTATGAAACTTTAATTCTGTACTATTCAGTATGTCTAATGAAAGTGTGTTGAAAATCATGGAAATTTATGGTGGAGAAAAATTATGAAAATTCTTGGAAGTTGAAGGAACAATAGAGGAGCTTGTAGGGAAGATTTCTTGTGTTGTAGAGAAATGTTCATAACTTGCCCTAGGAAGCTTGAAAAATTACACCGTCACTTGTACTGGATAGTATATTCATATGTGTTTTCATATTGATGAGGTTGGACCCCTGTATTTGTACAATTTAGGAATATAGGATGGTTAAGTATGCAAGACCATAATTTCAGGCCATACTTGGTACCCTTTGAATGAATGTTTGTATTTCGTCCTTACAAAGGGTACTTTGAGTACATGTTTCATGTTTATATACATTGAGGAGTATAATTTCATGTTTACTTGACTTTGGTTATAAATTACTCATAAGGTATTTCCTACAGTTGAATGTCCGTAACTTTATCAACATGTACATCATTGTTTGCCTTTACCTATATTTTATGGAATGTGACTTAATTGGAATTATATTGTTGATGTATAGTCATGGAAAGTTACATAATTATGTTTGAATAATATTTATGATTGAGGTTCAGTACTGATCTAGTTGGATTGATAGGTGTAAGGTCTAATCAACCCAGTTCAGCTCCACCAGAAGGAAACCTGAATACGTAGTTGCCAACCAAGGTGAGTGTACTCACTGGAAAGAGATATTTGTATTGTGTTGTTGGTGTGATCATAATGTTATGCATATAAAATTGTTCATTTCGGTTTACCGAAATGAGGGGTTACTCCTCGACCAGGAATGGGGGAGATTTGTCTATTAATGACAAGGGGTTACTCCTCGACCAGGAATGGGGGAGAATTGTCTATTTAGACAGGATATGTGAACCATGATTCGGAAAATTTGGTCATTCATTATGAATGAGCCGGATAAGTTAATACATAAGTATATGGACATGATTTATTGCATTTAAATTCATGCAGTAGTTTAGTAGTGATGCATTCACCGGGCTATTTTTGCTCATGGTTCCTATGTCCACATTTTTCAGGTAATACGATGTCACTGCCAAATCTAGGAAGTCGGGTTGGGTTAGCCAGGAATGGGAGAAACAAGGATTTTGTTTAAATGTAAATGATGTAATTAAGTTATCTTATCCTTCAAGAAAGTTTTTATGGACATGATTACTATGATGTTGTAAAAAGGTTTTCAGTTATATGGATTTACAATGGTGACTCTGAAATTAAAACTCTTGTTTATGGTTTGGTTAGATTAATTATGGTTTGACTCACTTTGACTTTCAGACTTAATTATAAGTAATTGGGTTGGGGTGTGTCAAAGTGTGTCTGTTTTCAAATTCGTGTCCAATTCTCAAATCCGGGGCCCTGCGACTACGTGGACGGTTTCTACACCTAATGATCGACGCGTATGAGGTTTTCATTTTTGGCCCCCTCACAGCTTATTTTCAAACCTAAGTGTGCACGTTTTCAAATACGTGTCCTATTCCCTAACTGGGAGTCTAGCGGCTGCGCGACCTATTGCTACGTGTTACGATGGATGTGCAAGAGTTGTTCGTGCTACTCGTGGTGCCGTTTAGGGGTTCCTGTTTTCAAGACTAAGGGTTCCTGTTTTTAAAATTTGTGTCCTATTCTTAAATATGGAATCCCGAGAGTGATTGCTAAATGTTAGACTGGAAGCGCACGAGCTGTTCTTGCCACTCGTGGTGACGTTTGGAGGCCATTAGGGGTTTCCACCCCCTCATAGCATGTTTTCAAGCCTAAGTGTGCATGTTTTCAAATTCGTGTCGTATTATCAAACTGGGAGTTTGGTGACATCACGGATGGTTGCTATGTGTTACGTTGGACGGGCATGAGGTGTTTGTTCCACACGCGGTGCTGTTTGGAGGCGGTTGAGGTATCTGCCCCGACGTTGCACATTTTCAAGCAGTGTGCCTATCAACAAATTTGTGTTCTATTCTCAAATCGCGAGATCAGCGACTACACGTTCGATTACTACTTGTTATTTTAGACGCACACGAGGTGTTCGTGCCACTCGTGGTGCCATTTTGGGAAGGTTAGGGTTGTCCTCCACTTCCAGCACTTTTTCAAGCATAAGTTTGCCTATTTTTAAATTTGTGTCCTATTCTCAAATTGAGAGTCTCAGGACTATACGACCGATTATTATGTGTACGAGGTGTTCGTTCCACTAGAGGTGCCATTTAGGGATCGTTGCGGGTATCCGCCCCCGTGGAACATTTTCAAGCCTAAGTGTGCATGTTTAAAAATTCATGTCCTATTCTCAAATCCCGAGTCTTGCGATTATTTTCTACATGTTACTATGGGTACGCACGAGGTGTTTGCTCCACTGACGGTTACATTTGGGAGAGATTGTTGGTGTGTACCCCTCGTGGTAAATTTTAAATTTTGAAGCCTAAGTGTGCCCGTTTTCAAATTCGTGTCCTATTTTCAAATCGGGAGTTCATGGAATGTGCGTCCAGTTTCTACATGTTACGTTGGACATGCGAGGTGTTCATTCCACTCGTGGTGCCGTTTCGGTGACGTTTGGGATGTTCGTCCCCTCCGAGTATGTTTTCAAGCTTAAGTGTGCATGTTTTTGAATTTGCATCCTATTCTCAAACTTGAAGTCATGCGACTGTACGATCGGTTGTTATGTGTTACGTTGGATACAAAAGATGTTCTTGTGTCACTCATGATGCCGTTTTGGGGACATTAGGGGTGTCCACCCTCTCGCTATATGTTTTTAAATTTCTAGCCTAAGTGTGTCAATTTTTAAATTTGTGTTCTATTCCTAAATCGGGAGTCTCGCGACTATGCGATCGGTTGCTACATGTTACATTGGATGCGAACAAGGTTTTCATTCCCCTCGCGATGCCGGTTGGGGGCCGTTGGGGGTTTTCTCCCCCTTGCAGCACATTTTGCAAGCCTAAGTGTGTTTGTTTTCAAATTACTATCCTATTCTCAAACAGGGAGTCTCGTGGCTACGCGCCAAATTTCTAGATGTTATGTCGGATGTGCTTGTGACACTCGCGATGCCCTTTGGGGATGATGGGGGCTGTCCTCCCCTCGCAGAACGTTTTCAAGCCTGAGTATGCATGTTTTTAAATTCATGTCCTATTCTCAAATTGGAAGTCCCATGACTGCACGAATGATTGCTATGTGTTATGTTGTAAGCCCAGAAGGTGTTCGTGCCACTCACTGTGATGTTTGGGAGTTGTTGGGGGTGTTCGCCCCCTCATGGCACTTTGTGTGCCTATTTTGAAATTCGTGTCCTTTTTTCCAATGAGGAGCACCATGACAACGTGGACGGTTGCTATGTGTACTGTTGGACATGCACGAGGTTTTTGTTCCATTCGCGGTAACGTTTGGGTGAGATTGGGGGTTTCGGCCCCCTCGCGGAAAATTTTCAAGCCTAAGTGTGCTTATTTTCAAATTCGTGTCCTATTCTCTAACTTGGAGTTCAATGGAATGCGCGACCGATATCTATGTGTTATGATGGATGTACACAAGGTGGTCGTGCCACTCGCGGTGCCATTATAGGGCAGTTGATGGTGTCTTCCCCTTAGCGGTATGGTTTCAATTTTTAAGCCTAAGTGTGCCTGTTTTCAAATTCGTGTACTGATACGACGCAAATATTGCGTATTTCACCCGTTAACCTACGCGTTATTAGCCCCCTCGGGTATCTTATTCCCTATATTTATGCTCGTTAACCAGACAACCCTCGGATTTCTATGTTAACATGTTTTGTAGGGGTTAATTGAGCTTTTGTAGGAATTTGGATGCTTAGTATGAAGTTCGGATGCATTCCGGCGAAGTTCCGTACACAATCGCACGCGCAAGGGCAATTTAGTCATTTCACAATTTGGGCAACTGGTCCAATGTCTTCACGGAAGTTGAAGCCCTCTGAACAAGCTTCGCGTGGCCGCAAACGGTGCGCGATTCCGAATCCGAACGAAGAAGTTACGGGCTTTTGAGCGGAAGAGAATTCCATACCATCCCAAAACAGGGGAAAAATGCAGAAATTACAGGTCCGAATCGATTCGCCCCATTTGCGAATCGATTTGGTTGGAGACAGTGCCAGTTCCTCTGTTTCCGAATCGATTCGGATTCCACCCGAATCGATTCGCCCACCATTCCGAATCGATTCGGATTCCACCCGAATCGATTCGCCCCCCTGGCAGCCTCGAGATATTCTTCAACCGAATCGATTCGGCCCCAGTACCGAATCGATTCGGCCTGCTGATATTTGTTTTTCTCCCATTTTATTTACAAGTTTGCCATAGGTTTTGATTTTTGTATAAATACTCTTCTCTTCATTTTGAAGAGAGATGATTCAGATTTTAGAATAGTTAGGGTTAGGGTTTTGAGAGCTCTTCTTCTTCCTCATTTGGTGTGACAACTTTTGGGTGTTGTAAGTTGTATTTTTCATTACCTCTACCATTAATATAGTTGCTTTCCTTTATTTCCTTGCTTTCTAGATAATTTCCATGCTTTCTAATTAGGTTTATTGTGTTTATTTATTGCTTTTCTAGTTTAATTTAGTTAATTCATTATGAATCCCTAGATAAATAGGTTCGGGATTGTGTTCCGCCATTTTCGGGCCCCGAGCTCCGAAAACTAGGTTTTGCGTAAAATTGCATTTAATTGAAACCTCGCGTATTAAAGTCGGATTATTATGCGTTTAACTTTCTTTGTCATGCAACGTTAGTGTTTATAGCGATTATCCGAATTTAATCCGCGTGTGACCATTTTCCGTTAAATGTTTAATCTCGCAACTTTGGCTTAAATTCCTTATTGTGTGATGTTTATGCTTAATTGGATATGCTCGATTAAATTGCTTTCGAGCCTTAACTTTAGTTAGTAGTTGTTTCGATCCGTTTGGTAGAATGCGATCCCGATCCTCGCTTTCCTTTAACTTAGCATTAACTTCTCTTTTCTTTTATCACCATAACCACCCTTTCACCTTTTCTTTTATTTATTTTACACTTTTATTCCTGAAGTAATTAAAATAATTAACATCTAAAATTTAATAACTCCCTGTGGATTCTCGATACCCGACTTACCACTGTACTTGCTTGTCAAGTGTAGTAGTATATTAGTATCTTTTGTATCGCGGCGGCGAAACACACGACGATTGTGCACTTTACACGCGCACACTTTTTCCGCCCGAACCACAAAATGGCGCCGTTGCCGGATAGTGTGTTTTAGATAGTAATTGTTTTATTATTTCGTAGTATTTTTCCTTTTGTATTTGTATTCTTTGTTTTAACCTTTTTTGCAGGATTGCATACTTTGAGCGCTAAGAAACTTTGATTCGCGGTTGCTCACTTTATTTCTTGGATTCTCCATCTTTCAAACAACGAGGTAATCATGTCCTACTATTATAGTTATTACGGTTATTCTAATGATTCTTACTTTGGGGATAGTTTTCAAGTTTTCCATTTTCAAGATTTTCTTGAAAATGAAGGACTTGAAAACATTTATCGCAATGAAAATCGTTATTGGGAGCTTGAGTTGGATTCATTATTCGAATCCAATGACGATTCTTATTTCATTACTTTCGAAGATGAGTTTCAACCAAATGAGGAGTCCGAGGCTCTTGAGCCGAGGAAGCCTACTTTGGAAGAAACTTTGCTTCTTTACTCCCAAGGTTTGGAAAGCTTAAATGATGCTGGAATGAGACTCGGTGCACTTTGCGATGAGATGAATTCTTATGCACAAAACAACGAGGAGGTGGAAACTTGTGTTTCACCTCAATTTTTCAGAGAATTTCTCATCGAATGTGAATCTTTCTCCCCCGAAATTCAATCTCCTTCCGACGATGAGTCGATTGAGATTGAATTTGTTTCATCACCATATTCGTTTTCCATCATTGAACCATTAGAATTACCGGTTGATTCCTATGCGTCGGTAGAAACTTTTAAAACTTCTACACTTCTTGCCGATGAGGACTCTTTACCGGACTTGTTTTCGATGGATCCTATCCCCATGTGTGCACCATCTCCCATTCCATTTAAAAAACCTTTGGGAGATGAGTCTATTTTTCTTGGACCTCAAGTGTATCTTTCCCCCTTGTTATCCAAATCCCCCATCGTCCGCCCAAAATTTCAAATTGGCGATGGTTCACTTTTTTCACCACCCACATGCCTTTCGTTGTTCAAACGAAATTCATATCTTTCGGGAGGCATGTTCGCTTTGGAGGGTCCACCGTTGATCTTTCAAAGTCAAATCCCTTTTTGGGTGGACCCTCAACTATTTAGACTTCTAGTGTATAGTTAGTGTGAAGCCTAAATAGTAGGTTGTAAATAGTTAGCTTTTTAATTTTCTTTATTTCCTATTTTTCTTTCCTTTTAATTTAGTCTAGTGTAATTAGTTAACTTTTTGTTATTTGTTTTTGCTATGCTCGGTACTAACTTGTTTTGTAGATTTCATTGGACTCGTGCTTATGGAGATCGCTCCAATTTTGGGTAATATCGTTCTTTTCCTCTCTTTGTGTTGTGTTCTTAATGCGCATTGAGGACAATGCAACATTTAAGTTAGGGGGTGTAGGATATTCTATCCATTTCATGTGTAGTCCATGGATTTGCTCACATTTAGTTACTAAGTATGCCTTTTTGTGAAAAATTTAAAAATTTTCAAAAATATTTTCTTTCTTTTTTCTCCCTTGTTGGGCATTTTGCCTTGTTTCCAGTGATAAATTTCAATAATTGCCCGATCCAATAGACAATTCAACTATGCATGTTCTCGATTTTAGAAGTTATTAGATTCTAGTCCCTAAATCATTAATATTATGAATAACTTCATGAATTAAACTTTATCCGTGAACATATGCACCATTCTTGTTATATTGAATTGGCTTAAGATTTTTATAACTCGGTATGCTTTCGCTGCATTGTATATACTTACACCGTGTGAGATTAGAGACTTATCTTCATTTGTGAGTGTATACACTATTCTTTCCTCTTTGAAAACGTTACAGTCGTTGGTAATCTCTTTATTCTTTCATTGACCGTTCATTAATTGAGTTCATCATTGAAATGTGTTACTTGAGCATGATTTTCTTATGTTGTTTTGACTCGCGAATTGCGTATACTTTGTGAAATGATCATAGGCCCTCTTTGATATATCACCCATATGACCTTGACCTCACCTTTATATGTTCCCTAATCAACCCCTTTGAGCCTATATACTAGCCTTTCGTTTCACTACCCAAAAATCCCATAACCAACTCCAAATTGGAGTTTTAAGCCATACATACACCTTACATACCTTTGTTTGGAATGTTACTTGGAATTGAATGTTATTATTGTTGTGTGGTTGCAATTTGAGTATGAAAAGAGTAAGAAGTGTCAGAAAAAGAAAGTAGTGAAAAAGAGAAAGCAAAAAGCAAAGAAAACAAAAGAAAAAGTGAGAAAAAGGAAGAAAAGAAAAAGAAAGAGAAAGTTGTAAATATTGTTTGTAGTGTTTCAATAAGCTTTGATTACTCTCTCGATTGTTATATCTATGCTCGTTTGGACATTCTTGTCCAACTTTTGATATTGCCCACTTTTTACATTATTCTGAGTTTCATCCCAAACACTTTGAATCCGTACATATACCCTTCATTTTGTACCTTAACCCCAAACGTACATTACAACCCTATTACAAGTCCTATGTGATCTTAGGTTGATGTAATTCAAAAGTTTAAATAGTTTTGATAATCCGTGAAAATGCATTTCGCCTCTTTTAGTGTGCGGTATCCTTTCATTGAGATTACAAGTTTTTCATTTCCTATATAGCGTTCTTCTTCTGTGACATGTGTGCGGCATAGTTTCCATTTACATTTACTCTTTATGCCCGCATGTCCCGTGTATTACCTCCCATTCCGAGTGATTTCATTTGTTGAGCGTAATGCCCGTGAGGATTGAATGTATGCATGATTTGATGTTTAGTATCCGGTTTATATAAGTTTTTTGCCAAATCACACTATGCATGTGCTTTCCCCCCTCCCACTTTTAAAGTTTCAATTATATGAGGTGCATTCAACTTGTTAATAACAACGGACTTTAGCTTGAATTCGTTCAATATGCTAATAACATGTTTGAAATCTTTTTCGTTATTGTTGAGTTTGTCGCATGTTGGTTTGGGCATATTTTGAGGAAACCATGTGATGTTTGTGGGTACCATCTCTGAAAACCCTCACGAGACGACACTCGTCCACTAGGGTAACCTAGGGGTTTAACGGCTTATTGCATACGCTAAATGCAATCGAATCGCCCGCGAAAGTGGCCTTATGCATTTATACCATATTTTTGTACTTGTATCCTGCTTTTGGTTTGCTTGTAGTTCTTGTTGTTTCCTATTTCATTGCTAGGGACTAGCAATGTGTAAGTTAGGGGTGTGATACGACGCAAATATTGCATATTTCACCCGTTAACCTACGCGTTATTAGCCCCCTCGGGTATCTTATTCCCTATATTTATGCTCGTTAACCAGACAACCCTCGGATTTCTATGTTAACATGTTTTGCAGGGGTTAATTGAGCTTTTGTAGGAATTTGGATGCTTAGTATGAAGTTCGGATGCATTCCGGCGAAGTTCCGTACACAATCGCACGCGCAAGGGCAATTTAGTCATTTCACAATTTGGGCAACTGGTCCAATGTCTTCACGGAAGTTGAAGCCCTCTGAACAAGCTTCGCGTGGCCGCAAACGGTGCGCGATTCCGAATCCGAACGAAGAAGTTACGGGCTTTTGAGCGGAAGAGAATTCCATACCATCCCAAAACAGGGGAAAAATGCAGAAATTGCAGGTCCGAATCGATTCGCCCCATTTGCGAATCGATTTGGTTGGAGACAGTGCCAGTTCCTCTGTTTCCGAATCGATTCGGATTCCACCCGAATCGATTCGCCCACCATTCCGAATCGATTCGGATTCCACCCGAATCGATTCGCCCCCCTGGCAGCCTCGAGATATTCTTCAACCGAATCGATTCGGCCCCAGTACCGAATCGATTCGGCCTGCTGATATTTGTTTTTCTCCCATTTTATTTACAAGTTTGCCATAGGTTTTGATTTTTGTATAAATACTCTTCTCTTCATTTTGAAGAGAGATGATTCAGATTTTAGAATAGTTAGGGTTAGGGTTTTGAGAGCTCTTCTTCTTCCTCATTTGGTGTGACAACTTTTGGGTGTTGTAAGTTGTATTTTTCATTACCTCTACCATTAATATAGTTGCTTTCCTTTATTTCCTTGCTTTCTAGATAATTTCCATGCTTTCTAATTAGGTTTATTGTGTTTATTTATTGCTTTTCTAGTTTAATTTAGTTAATTCATTATGAATCCCTAGATAAATAGGTTCGGGATTGTGTTCCGCCATTTTCGGGCCCCGAGCTCCGAAAACTAGGTTTTGCGTAAAATTGCATTTAATTGAAACCTCGCGTATTAAAGTCGGATTATTATGCGTTTAACTTTCTTTGTCATGCAACGTTAGTGTTTATAGCGATTATCCGAATTTAATCCGCGTGTGACCATTTTCCGTTAAATGTTTAATCTCGCAACTTTGGCTTAAATTCCTTATTGTGTGATGTTTATGCTTAATTGGATATGCTCGATTAAATTGCTTTCGAGCCTTAACTTTAGTTAGTAGTTGTTTCGATCCGTTTGGTAGAATGCGATCCCGATCCTCGCTTTCCTTTAACTTAGCATTAACTTCTCTTTTCTTTTATCACCATAACCACCCTTTCACCTTTTCTTTTATTTATTTTACACTTTTATTCCTGAAGTAATTAAAATAATTAACATCTAAAATTCAATCACTCCCTGTGGATTTTCGATACCCGACTTACCGCTGTGCTTGCTTGTCAAGTGTGGTAGTAGCTTAGGTTCTTTTGTATCGCGGCGGCGAAACACACAACGATTGTGTCCTCACATGAACACACTTTTTCCGCCCGATCATGTACTATTCTCAAACCAGTAGTCCCGCGAATGTGAGGATGGTTTATACGTGTTACTTTGGACATGAAAGTTCTTCATGCCTCTTGCGATGCCGTTTGGGCGAGGTTTGGGGTGTTTCGCCCACTCCCGACACATTTTTAAGCCTAAGTGTTCATGATTTCAAATTCTTGTCTTATTTTCAAATCGGACGTCCCAAGACTGTATGACCGATTGCCACTCGCTACGTTGGACATACAAGAGGTGTTTGTACCACTTGTGATACCATTTGGGGGTCATTTATGGTGTCTTCCCCCTCACGGCACATTTTCAATTTTCTACCCCCAAGGTGCTTATTTTCAAATTCGTGTCCTATTCTCATATACGGACTCTCGTGGTTGTGCGGTCGATTTCCACGTAATATGTTGGACGCGCACGAAGTGCTCGTGTCACACGAAGTTATGTTTGGGGGAGGTTGGGGTTGTCCTCCCCCTCGTGGGACGTTTTCAATCCGGTGTGCCCATTTTCCAATTCGTGTCCTCTTCTCAAATCGGTAATCCCGCGATCATACGATCGGTTGCTATGTGTTATGTTGGACACGTACGGGGTGTTCATGACACTCACAGTGCCATTTGAGAGTGGTTTGGGGTGTTCTCACAAAGTGTGGCTATTTTCAAATTCGTGTCCTAATCTCATATTTGTGTTCCGTTGGGCACTCACGAGGTGTTCTAGCCACTCGCGATGCCTTTTTGGGGTAGGCATCCCCAATCGATCTTCTGGGTATGCATACATTATGAGAAAATTTCTTGTTTAGCATTTCCAAAGTTTTTTTTAAGATTTGAATTTCATTAATTCAAAAAATGCGATCCAAAATTATTTTTAAAATTACAAAAACTATAATGTCTTTGTTGGTGGTGCCAAAGTGACAATTGTTCCGTATGGGAGGTTGTGGTTTTCGCCACCTCGTGGAAAGTTTTTAAATTAATTAAATTCCATCCTTTAAAAAAATCGTTTCAAATTGCAAAAAATAAACAAATAAATTACTTATAATCCATGGGTACCCAGCAAGATCGTATTTCACGATTTGTTCCTAGACTGCTTTATCCATTTGTCTTCCCAATTTCTCCCACCATCTATCTCAAATTAATATCATGTTTGCAACTATTTAGAGCTCAAGATTTTTACAATTTTTTAAAGTTCCAAAGTTTTGCATCTTTTTACAGCATGAGTGTTGCAACTTTTTAGAGCTCAAGAGTTTAGCAAATAGGACATTAATTGGAGAGAAATGGCAGGATAAATTGGGAAGTGTACGTAATAAAACCAATAATTATCCAATCCCATAGTCCTTCAAATTATCTCGTACTCCTTCTAACATACTATCGATTAACAAACCAACAATCAATTATTTTCCAACACCCAAACCAAACCAAACAAATAATTATCCCACATTCCTTCTAACATACTATCCAATAATTAACTAAGAACCGTTAAATAAGTAAATGCCAAACCAAACAAAACTACTAATTATCCCTTACTCCCTCTATTATCTAAAATATTTAAAAGAGAATGCATATCAATTATATAAATACTTCAGCTAAGGTAAAGAATACCTAGTTCTTGCGATCTAAGATAGCCATTCAATAGAATCTTCTTAATGTGTGATAGACCAAATTGATCCTGGAGCCCCAACGTATTCCTGTAGATGCCCATTTGCTGATTTGTTTGATTGATACCATCTTCATAAAATGAAGGAAATTTACCTTCATTTTATGAACACTGCATCAATGAAACCGATTAACAAATGTATATATACATTATAAGGACATATTTTACATAGTCCGTATTTACATTACGTATGTCGTATACTATTACACCCATCAAAGGAAGTTTAAGTTCAGTATAAGGTTGTGTTTAAAGTTCATTAATGTTTCATTACAGTGCTAGCATATTTTTGCTAAAATGTTTTTAATCAACCAGAGGTGTTTTATTGAGTCAAAATATTTTTTCTAAGATTTCTAGGCGAAATGTTAAAAGAAAATATTTTTTTCCTTTAGTCGTTCAAATGACATTCATATGCCATTCAAAAGACAGGAAGGAGTCGTTCAAACGACAACTTCAAGCGACATTGCATGTCGTGCGATAGGTCGCCATAAGCTCGTTTGAAATTTTAATCTAAAGACACGTGGAAGTCATTCGAACGACCCCGCTGACTCAAGTATTTTATAAATAGCTTCTTTGTAAATCTTTTTCATTCACAGACTACAAAATTTGATGAAAATGAAACTACAATATGCAGAATTCTTAATCTTCACTTTTCGGTTACAAAACCTTTGTTTTTTTAATTCACAAATCATCCCAAATACTTTAGTGAATCATTTTTTAGCCTAAGATTCAACCTTGTTGAAGTTTCTCTTGTAGAGACTATATCTCTATTTCTGGATTGGTAGCTCTTAAGGGAATTGTTGATTGACGATTGAGATCACTTGGGAAAAGTTGAGGGTGTTCCTTGCTGGAGATAGAGTTGCAGTTCTTATGGGTTCTTGAGGGAGTCCATTGATAATTTCAAGCAGCCTATGTGAGTTTGTTCCGGTAAATTCATTGCAGATTTCTGTAAGTGTATTGTACGTTGTGATTTGTAAACATTTATAGAAATAAAGGTTTTACCCTATCGGGGGATTTTTCCGAAAATTAGCGTCGAGCAATTTGTAATTGTTTTATGTTGGCATGATTAATTTATTCACTAGGATGCATGTTTTATGGATTAATTCATTTGGATCAAATATTGACTATATTAAAATAAATTTTAATTGGAAATTTTCCAATCCAAAAGGTAATCGATATCACACGTACATTCTCAGATTGGTATTAGAGCAGGTTACTCTAATTTTTCGAGTGATCTTTCTTCCCCAAAATTTGTGTGATATCGATTTTTTTGAAAAAAAATTGATTTTGAAAATTTTCACAATTTTTCTGATGGATAACTTGTATAATCGAATGTCAGTTTTTGACTGGACAAATTACGCCTATTGGAAAGCCCGCGTGAAATCTTCCTTAAAAGAAATCGATGAACGTGTTTGGGTTGTTTGTGTAAGAGTGTGGACTCCTCCCACTATCATCGTTAATAATGTCACAAATCTCAAACCTGGCTAGACTAGACTGATGATGAATTTAAATGGAGCTCATATAATTCTTGTTGGCAAAGTGCAATTTATGGAGCCATCACCCCTAACGAGTTCCGACGCATCATGATGTGCACCACGTGAAAAAAAGCATGGGATATTCTACAACTTACTCATGAAGGCAGAAATGGAATAAAAGATTCTATATTGAAAATTTTAACTACTCAATTTGAAATAATTATCATGCCCGAATTTGAGTGTTTTGATGAGTTTTATACACATTTTTTTTTATATTGTCAAGAGTAGTTTCAATCCTGGTGAACATATTCCTGATGAATGAGTAGTTAATTTTTTTTGAGATCGTTGCCTGAACGTTTTATCCCGAAAGTCAGTGTGTTGAATTCCCTAGGAAATTTAAGCAATCTTAAGTTAGAAGAACTGGTAGGAGACCTCCAGATATATGAAATTGACATGTTTCCTTATATTGCCAAGCCGAAGGATAGAGGGATAACACTTAAAGCCTAGTCTAGAAAATGTGAGGAAGTGCCCAAGAGAGATAAGAAAAAGAAAGTGAAAGTTTGTGAGTCTGAGTCTGAGGGCGAGTTTGATTTTGATGACGTGTCCATGCTTGCTAAAAAATTTATTATGTTTCTCGAATTTTCAAAAGAAAATTCTTCCAATAAAAGGATTTTTGAGAAAAGTAAAAAGAAAAAAGAGGACAAAGAGAAAGGTGAAAAAAATAAAGAGGAAGAGGAAGAGGAAAGATGTTTTGAATGCAAGGGAAAAGAGCACAAATGTTTTGAGTGTCCCACTACGCTAAAGAGAAAGGTCAAGAAGATTGGTAATTCCATAACTCTTAGCGAAAGTGAGGAAGAGGTGAATGATTCTAGGGATGATTCATCACATGGTATGTGTGTCGCCTTTATGGAAAGTCACGTGAGCACACCTAATTTGTCCCATGACGATGATGATACATGTGCACGTGAGATCCCCGATTATGATTTGAGTGTTTCAAGTGAGTGTGAGAGCGAGTTTGTGACTGAGGGTGAAATCTATCGTCAAAAAGAGTTTAGAGATTTGTACATCGGGACCTTAAAGATGAAGAAGTTGAATAAGGAGTTGGTCCTTAAGGTCTTGGATTTGGAAATATATATATATATATATATATATATATATATATATATATATATATATATATATAAGTTTTGAGGCGATTTATGGCGTCTGCGAGACAACTCGAGAAGGTGAAAGTTTCTTTGAGTATGCAGTTGCTCGTCGTAGGTCTAGAAAAGAGTGAACTTGAAGCCCGTGTTTTACAACTAGAGGGAGATCTCAAATGTTCCCAGGAGATTAAGGTCACTATAGAGGACAGATCTAGGAAGGTTGAAAATATGGTCCTCGATCCCGCTTTGAGTAATGTTGAGAGATTAGGAATAGGTTATAATGGTTCATCTACCTCCCATGTTGCACCCAAGTCAGTTCCCAAGTTTGTGATAGATCCTTATGGCTATAAACCTAACCCACCTAGACATCCGTTACTGGATAGGAGAGTGTGTCCTAGACATTTTGAGAGACTTGTTCCAATGCTTCTTTATGTTTGCACCATTGCAAAAGGAGAGGACACCTTAAGTAATTTTTCTTTATGGTTGGTAGTGTGTCACATAGAGTTTTCCCTCATGTTCCCCCACACATGCCCACATATGATCCTGCTGGAGATTATATGAGAAAGTTTGCACATATTCGAGAGCAAGTTATGTTTTTGGTCAAAATTTCACATGATTTGATGGATGTTGTTTATAGGATGCCACCACCTTTGGAAAACTCCTATGCACCTAACAGTTCAGGTTGAGACTTGATTGCTAGCAAAGGATGATTTTCATGATTATATTTTATTCCTATTGCTAGGTGTACCACTTTTCTATTTATCTTTTCCATTTTGATATTTTTTCAAAAAACCAAAAGATTTTTTATTTTTGAAATTTTTTGGACGAATACAAAAAAAATCTATTTTTTGAAAAATCCAAAAATATTTTATTTTAATAAAAAATTTGGAAAAAGACATATTTTTTTAATTTTTTTACACCGTTTATGAATGGACATTTAGGATGACCAAGTCATAACATCATTCTATATGTATGTGATTATTTCATAGTGATTTGAGTTACATCATCATTTCATTTTGTGCGTTATAATGCTTGGAGTCATTGAGATGAAATTTAAGATTACTTTCTACATGTTTGACTCGGGATTTCCTCAATTGCACACGTGCACGAATTTATTTGATTATTTTGGTGTCTGTCACATGTTGGTCGAAATTTTTTCATCTCAATCATGTCTTTACAATGAACCAAATGTGATCAAACTTGACAATGAAAGCAGTGAATATAAGAACCATTGCCCGTGAGTAATTTATTTAATATGAAAAAATGATGATTGAACATGGAAGGGATATAGAAGGAAAACATATACTTTCTGATTAAGACACCGTTTAAATCGTACCTAAAAAGTGTGGCATTGTAAAAAGTAGCCAAGGCCAAAGAGGTTGAAAACAGCTTGAAAAAAATTAAGCCAATAAAAAGATATATATGCAAAAAAAATGGCCATTAGGATCTAGATCACCTCAATAGAAAAATAAAAATATTTATTAATTATTAGGGTGTTTAGTTGGAAATAAAATGACAGGTTTGCATGTCTTGACAAATTTGCATTACATTGTTTTAGACATTATTGGTGTGGAAATCATTTTAGACTTTGACGTGCCGATTAAATTGAGTTTATGAAATTTAAATTCACATTTTTGACACCTAAGGAAGATTTTGAGATTCATTCGTTAGGAGTATCCATATTCATGGTGCAAATATGTTATGTTTGATTGCATTGATCTTCCTATCGAATTTGTTCACACCCATTCATTCCATATCCACGATTTGATTATCATAGTGTAAATTCACGGTGTCTGTTATTTTTGTAAATTGTCTTTTCTTGAAAATTTTGAAAAATCAAAAAGAGTTTGTGAAAGCTTTTGAATTTGTTCTTGAATGAGCTCAGTTCATTTATTCTTGATGTTTTGCTATGCTATTAGTGACACTCTGTGCTTATTTTTTGTTTATTTTTTTCTTTATCTATTCCGGACAAATAAAAAGGGGGAAAACGAATTATGAATTATGGGGGAGAATATTGTTCTTTGATTTTGAAGAGTGCCCAATATGTGTGTGTTCTCTTTCAAACCATTTTTTATCAAAAAACTTATCCAACTTTTAATTAAGCACCAAACCAAGTTGTGAAACCCCAATTATTACTTTAAACTAGTTTTATCTTGATTAATCCTAAACATGCATCTAGTGATTAAAGGAAGTAAAGTAAAGTAAAGAATACTCACAATGCCGGATGTACGAGAAAAAAACCCAAAACGGTAAAACAACCTCGAACGACCCAATCCAGAAAATCACTATGAACAATGGTTTTACAAAAACAGATTAGCCTTACACTAAGACTCGATCCCCACGGGTCTTGATGCTCCTTATGATCTTCAACCGTTATTTAATAGTGCCCACGAAGAAATTTCATCTTCCACGATCTCTGTCCACAACACACACATCCACGTATGTCTCGGTGTCCACCGATATGGCTTTGATTCGTCTATGATGTCGAACAAGAAGTCCTTCTCTTTCTTCACCGCAAAATCCTTTGTGTTCAATGTGTAGAACAAATAACCTTGGTGCATCAAGATCATGTAAGCATATAAGAATGATAACTCGGATCTTTGCAAATTTCTAATGATGTGTTTATGCTTTGTAAACCTTAGAAAACATGTGCAAACAAGGTTCTGGTTCGTATAACTATTTTCCAGAAAGCACACCTACGAAATTATGATGCACACACTGTTTAAATAGGATTTAAATGTCGCCTCGGAAAATGTGTCATTCGAACGACTTGAGGAACTTGTTCGAGCGACATCCCATCTCGTTCGAACGAGATTGGATGTCATTTGAACGACATCGCGAAAGTTTGACTTTTTTACTTTTTGTTTAAAACGTTTCTTCTAATTAGAGTTCCAAAAATGTCAAACTCTTTTACGAGCTTATCATCAAAAAACGTAGTTTAAACCTTTTACAACACTATAAAACATTTTAACACATTTTTCTTTATAAAAAATACATCCTTATCTTTTATAAAAATAATTCCGAGCACCATTAATTATACGCATTCATACCTGAGTGATGTCGGAATGCAATTAACTTTGAAGACGAATAAACTTGCACCAATTTAAACTACGGCATGATTAAATGTTTGAAGCTTTGACGCAACGTCTTCAATTTCTTCAATACGTCATAGACAGAGTGGAATCGTGATAAAAAACACCCTATGATATATTACAAACACGTTTTGTTCACGAAATTAAGTAAAAATAATACAAGGACTCAATTGGAAATTTATGTCCTTACAGATTTTATTTATGTTGATCTCATTTCAATCTCGATACGTCATAAAAGGTATTTGTTTCATGTCTCATGTGTGTAGGTACAAATTTTAAGGATCATTATTTTTCACACCTTGGTGATAAAGAAACATTAAAGATTTGAAGATGTCAAAGTTGAAGATTTTTGAATAATTTGAAGACTTACATTTTTAGCACCTTTCCAATTTTAGGTTCATGGGATGGGTTTATATTTGCATAGGATATTTGATTTGATATATTCGATTGTTTTTAGTTTGTGTAGACACCCCATTCTAATACCCCCAACCTCTCCTTAGGTCCCTAGCATCTCCCTTCATCATTACAAACACAAGTCATACCCCGGGTACTGACATAAAGGCCATCGGGCACTCCAAGGCTCTGTTTGAGCAAAAGTCAAACTCTTCATCTCGAACGAGACCGAATGAATCCTCGAAGGGCACTGAATCCCCTTTTTAATAGTTCATCCCGTGCATGATTCTGACTTACTATTCAGATGACCGACCCATTCTCCCCCGAAATTCAATTAGGAGGTCACCGAATGCTCCCAGGCTCCATTTGATCAAAGTCAACTCTTCAGATCTACCAAGCATGAATGAATCTTAAAAGGGAACTGAAATCCCTTCCCAACAGTTTACCCCATGCACGATTCTGACTTACAGTAAGGATGAACGATTCGTTTTACTCCAAAAGGTCACTGAACGCTTCCAGGCCGCGGTTGAGCAATGTCAACTCCCTGAACCAGGTCAAACTCTTTGGAATGTATAAGTACATATCCTAACCTTTCTAACGGTCTGCCCCATGCACGATTCTGACTCACCATGCGGACTAATGATTCGTTTGCGTCCGAGGTTTCCTTGTCCGAAGGACCGATGAGCGCTTTCGAGACACATTTGACCCAAAGTCAACTCCCGAAGTTTCCTTGTCCAAAGGACTTTCAAAGGTATCTGAAATACCTTTCCAAGGTTTTCCCCGTGCACAATTCGCATCAACGGTTTACGCTCTACGATCAATTTTCTGAAGGAACCTGAAAGACACCGTTAAACGGCAATTTCCAAGCCCTGCCTATCGGCAATGTGCCTAAACACACCTGCCGATTGGCAGGACCACGTCTATGCCAATCGATAATGCCCTGGGCCTATAAAAAGGAGGGCCTAACCCCATTCCAAAAGGGAGAAAAATATGAGATATGTTACTATCAACAAGCTCCGAAAACCCCTCTCGAAGTCAGCGTGATTTCCACATCCAAATCCCTCTCCAACCTTCACCTTTCATCATATTTTTCATCAAACTTGGTGAAATAATTACCCTCCATAATAATCCAAGTGCAAGAGATGCTCTTCAATATCCAAGATCAAGCTCAAGGTCTCCAAGAAGGTCCAACTCTTTCAACTCTCTCTTTAAATTCCTCTAAATTCGCATTAACTTGTTTTATTATTTAGCACTTTTATTCTCTCATCTCACATATCTTAATAAACTTTTTATTTAGTATTATTGCACATATCATATTTTCATATAAACAAAACCCAAAAAACAAGAAAAAAGAGGATTTGCTCATAAATTCCAAACGGGAATTCTCACACTTTTCTCACATTTTTCTCAGAACTAAAATCCGTTTTTACACACACCCCCATATAAGAGAAGTCCCCGATTGGATTTATGGGATAAATCCCACCCCTCATTTTTCATACGAAATACGTGGACTTTGATGCCTCTATAGGGTACGTAGGCGTATCGGGGTAAAACCCGAGACTCGAATCCTTTTTCTACTTTTTTCCTATTTTTTTATATTCTTTAAACTTAACTCTCTTAAATCCTATGCATATATATATATATATATATATATATATATATATATATATATATATATATATATATATATATATATATATATATATATATATATATATATATATATATATTTATATTTGTTCTTAATGGCGTATTATTCCACATGCGTTATCATTCCCCTATAATGATCGACGCTAGGATAATCGCATAAATCCTATTTTCTAATATTACTTTTAGTAACATTCCTATGGATGACTCGCTTTATCTCTTCCATGATACAAGTCGATGATTCCTATCTCCACTAAGTATACACATGCACACATATCACGAGGAAATAAAGGAAAATAGCAACAACCCATGAGAGACCATAAAGGCGGAATGGGTACCTAACACCTTCCCATTTCGTAACTTAGCCTTTGGACCCCTTTCGAATCATTTTGGTTTCGTATGTATCAGTATGTCTTTAGATGCTGTCCTTCAGGATGGCTTCCCTTTCTTTTGTCTATTTTGAGTAAAATAGACTCGCGATTCTATCTCTCTACATTTTCACCTCATTCACCGACTCCGATCAAAGCGCTCCCGAGAGGGACATGCAGGACCTAGAGGGATCCTCTCCCGCCGCGAGGGGATATACACAGGGATGGCCATAGTGGCGACTCTGCTGGGGACTTTTTATTTTAACGGCTAGACTCTATTTACATGGGTATTTTAATTTTGTATATGTCCCCCTTATTTTCCCCTTTACTATTCATGTGTACCTCATGCTAATGCTTCTATTCACACACTTGTAGAAAATTATCCTTGTACACTTCACACCACGTGCACCTAGGATCACATGTATCCTCGTGTTGCACGCATCACCCATACTTGGTATACCATTGGTATTCATTTTTTGCTCCATGTCGGGCATGATCAAGAAAGACACTCTCATCATAAGATACTAATAAAGAGAATCATGCATGATTCACACAATATCACCAAAGAGCATTGTGATTAACCAAATTTTGTCCAATAACTGGAGGGTCACTTCGTGATGGGCACTAGTCCGACAGGGCGCAGTTATCCTAAGTGATATGACTCTCACCTTCCATTCACCAAGTACCTTCGACATTTATTGAACGGTTCCCCCGCATCGTACCATTGACCGAAGTCATGACAGGAGGTATATCGCAGGGAACTCGTTCACGTACGCCGAATATATCGAATTCGCTCTCACACGTACCGTCCCCACAAGGTATATAGTGAGGCAAATCACGCACACTCATGTATATCAAATGGCTTGTCCACACGTACCGATTTCCCTAAAAAAGAAAGCCGTATATCGTGGAAGCCACGCCAAAGGGTGGAACCCTTTCAGATTCATCCAACCAACTACATACCCGCATATAGGTGTCAAGCCTATGACACACATATTAGATTATCGGCTTCTACCTGAAACTCTGCATAAATTTTGGGTCGGCCTAACTCCCAAATTTTTGTGCATTTTTAAAATGGAACCCTGCCCGCGAGCCTGGTTACAAGTCTAGTCGTAGCTTTGCATATATTACCAACCAAACTTTTCCAGGATCGGGTCTCGTACAGCATTTCATTTTTCATTTAGGAGAATATAATACAAGTGAGAATATAATAATAATAATAATAATAATAATAATAATAATAATAATAATAATAATAATAATAATAATAATAATAATAATAATAATAATAATCATGCTGAGACCCGTCTTCCACAAACATTTATCCTTTCTTTATCTAAAATTCATAAACATTTCTCCTTTCTTTATCAAAAATTCAAAAACATTTCTCCTTTCTTTACCAAAATACCAAAAATATTTTGTCTTCTAGTCTCAAAAACAAAAAAAAATGTCAAAAATATTTTCATCCTTTTTTTGTCAAAAATAAATCTCATTTTACGCCTTCTCAGGTCGATCGCATGCCCATGGCGTGGCTCCTTATTGGCTTCGATCTTCAGTCAAATCACCCCGAATTTTCGTTTGTTCCCCTACTACCTCTTTTGAGTCTGGTATCCATCCACTTTCCATGGAGAACACAGATCAAGTACCAGTTGCGCAGCCATATCTGAGGGCTGTTTTAGCTCAGCTCGTGTCCAAGATTAACAACCTTTAGACTGAGGTCCTAGAGATGCAACGAAACCAGGTTCCTATTCCTCAAGAGCTCGAGGCCCTATTCCCTCACGCTATGGATCTACCCAAGCCTATATGGGTTCCCGAAGAATATCAGCATGCTCCCCGTGTCCCTCCTGTTAATGGGTTGCCTCCTACCCAGCTTCATATGTCGAACCTTGCCCAACCTGGGACTAACTTGCCTATGATAGTTGATCCGAAAGAGGAATAATTGAACAAGGTCAAAGAAGATCTCAAGATTCTAACTAAGAAGTTTGTCCATGTCCGAATCTCTAGAAATTACATGGACTACACCCACATGTCTCCTTATCCTAAGCAAAGTTACCCGAGAAGTTCAAGAAGTCGAATATCAAGAAATTCGGAGGAAATGGACCCCCAACTGTCCATCTTCATAGTTATAACCGTGTTATGACTCTCCTAGGGGCTTTAGAAGAAGTTATGGCCCAATTGCTTCAGCAAACTTTTAAGGATAGTGCCCTCCAATGGTTTTTTGTCTCTCAAGGAGTCCAGAATCTGTAGCTGGGAGGATGTAGCCCGTGAATTCATATCGCAGTACAAATATAACGAAGAGCTTGAGGTCACCCGCCATGATTTAGAGCTGCTAAAATAGAACTCTAGGGAATCAGTCAGTAACTTCATAAATTGATGGAGGGAAAAGGCTGCCACTATGACCAATCAGCCATCACAGGAAGAACAAGTCAACATAGTGAAGAAGAACTTCTTATCTCATGTCTGAGCAACCATGGGAGGACAATACTATCCCCACTTATGAGCTCTCAGAGAAGAAGGAGTACAAATCGAGGAAGGTCTTGCTAAAATAGAGGTTGAACCAAAGAAGGTGTCCGTACAGTTCACCCCCTGAAAATATGACAAACTTGCCAATGCTACAGTCTCAACCATCAACAACATCTCTCAACTGACCACTTCGTGGGCACCAGAAAGCTTCCATGGTCAAGTCCAAAAGGAATACACCGATCTCCATGCTCCCCTCTTCAAAGTCTATCAGGCCTTGTTAAGTTGAAACCTCATCAAACCCTTGGATCCCCGTCCATTGCCCAATCCACTTCCGAGAAACTTCAAGGAAGATGCCCATTGCGCCTTTCATAAAACCACTGGTCATACCACTAACCAGTGCTTTCACCTTTAAAATGTAATCCAAGGTCTAATTTACTGGGGTACAATTGCCCCACCCACCAATCCTAAGACAAAAACTACTCACAACCCACTCCCAAATCATACCAATGATATCTTCCTATAAATGAACCCAGGATTTGATCCCTCAAATCACACCCATACACTCTCCCAAACCTCTCCAAATCTGCCCATATTTCCTCCTACACTGTACTAGCCTCGTTGATCAGGCATTGTCTCTCCTTACCAGAACATGCATCGTTGTCCGTACCCGTTCTGAAAATAGAAGTATGGAATTATTAGAAGTGTTAAACCAACTCCTAGAGTTCGGGCTTAAATTTACCTCACAGATGATCATTGATTACATAAGGATGATCACACTATTCTTGGAGGCATGAAAATGGGCCCGAGAGTCAGACAGTTGGGTGGTACCAACCGATGAAGTTAGCTTAGATGGCGTCGTCCAGATCATGGCAGAATTATTCAGGCAAACCAACGACATTTGCAGTATGACCGAGTTACTTGATACTCTGAAATTGCAAGGGCGCCTAGTCCCTTCACCCTTACATATCCCCACGGAATGGGAAGACATGTATGAAGAATCCATTGAAGTTTTGGAATGCATTGACTTTACATGGAAAGACAAAATTGTTACCACCGGATGGGGGGAAGAATTCAGAGATTCGAATGAAGAACAAGCTTTCGAGAAAACTGGCCCGGTAGTCGATAGGTGTGGGATGATATCATTTGAGGAGCTCCTCGAAAAAATAAACAAAATGGCTAAACAACTCGAGGTTGATAAAGAAACAGGGTTCATGTTCTTCCCTTCTTTACTAAATCACATGAAGAGATTAGGGAGGCATATTCAGATCCCAAGCTCACTACCAGCCAATGACAAGGGGAAGAGCGTTAAAAACCTTCCTAAGCCAGAAATAACCCTCGAGGAAAGCAAGATCCTCAATCAACTGAAGAAAACTCAAGCTAACATCACTCTATGGGGGCTTTTCATGTCTTCCCAGCTACATATAAACGCTTTGTTCAAATTTCTCACTGGACCCATAGTTCCTCCCTCTACTACACTAGAAGAAGCGGCAAATTTATTCGAATCCTTGACCTCTACCCGAATGCTATCCTTTTCTGAAGAAGAAATGGGCCAAACCATAACCATGCACTCAACATCTCCGTCGAAGTTATGGGGAAGGTCGTACCACTATCTCTGGTCGATAATGGATCCGCCTTGAATGTCTACCCATTAGGAATCTTTAAATGATTAGGACTGAAAGAAAATGACCTCGCTCCAACTTTCGCTGCTGTACGCACCTCTGATAATACCCGTCTGGAGGTGATGGGATCCATAAAACTTGTAATAGGGCCTGGCCCTATAAACCCCAACATTGAATTCCAAGTCATTGACATTCCATATTGTTTCAACCTGTTACTCAAACAACCTTGGCTCAACATTATCAAAGGTGTGTCTTCCTCACTCCATCAAAAATTGATGTTCTCCGTCGAAGGACGAGTCATCACCATTTTTGGTCGATGATGATAATGCGAAGGGTGAAAGTACCAGTAATCCAATCCATGAGATACAACACGGGACAAATGATATGATCCTATCAGGATTCCGAGTTGAGCCACTCCTACTACCGGCTTGGGAAGATTTCAAAGAAGGGTTTGTCCATAATACAACCCTCATGGCAACATTAATGTCATTCAGATGTTCAGAAACATGCACTTCATGCCCGGGCTGGGGCTAGGTCATAGACAAAAAGGGATACTTGAGCCCATTAAACTGAAGAAATCTTTCCCTCCTTGTGGTTGGGGTATTAACCATCATAACAAGAGCTCAGAATGATCCGCCAGTCTCGACCAAAGAGAAGACTAGATTGCATCCAGACCATCTCAGGTGACTCCTTGAATGGACGATTAATCAAAAAGGGTGAGGACTTCCCCTTCTATGGATTTTCAAAACCACGGCATGACCATACAGATAAGAAGATAAAACTCGTAATAGAGATCTTTTTCCAAGATAGCTACCCATGGGCCGAAAGTTCCCAGCAACATGTACAACTGTTCATTAAAGATATCGAAGAGACTGAGGAAAGTGACTCTGAGGACTAATTCAACTTTCAAACACTAGGGCTAGCACTCTGCATGGTTCATTCAAGCACTATATCACTGGATCCATCCCATATGATTAAAGATGATGATACACCTCTCCTCAACTGGCATGCAGCACCGGTTCTACCTATTGAAATCCAACCTAACCCCGATGTTTACCCCATTTCTTCTTTTGTTATCTATCCTTGCTCAAATGTAATTAAGACCTCCTTTGATGTGGTTCTCAATGTTGTGTTTCCTATCAATGAAATAAACAAAGATTTTGAGTATCTTGTCGTGCCTTACATTAATTGTTTAGATTCTAATCAAACTTTTGATGATGATGATTTTGCAAATGAATAATTCTTAACTGATCTAAATAAGGTTAATAACAAACAACATAACCGCATTCAAGTTAATGAATAAGAGACTATTATTATTAACCTCAGTTCTAGTAGCCAACTACACGAGATTAGGATAGGGGCTACCCTTGACGAGCATGAGCGCGCACAACTCGAAGAATTATTGAGGGAATTCGTGGATGTCTTCGAATGGTCCTATGACGATATGTCCGACATTGATCCTAAAATTGCTCAGCATGAGATCCCCACTCTTCCATATTATAAGTCAGTTAAACAAAAGCTGAGAAAAATCCGCACCGAATGGTCGCTCAAACTCAAAGAAGAGGTGGTCAAACAGCTGAATATGGGTTTCATTCGTGTGTTCAAATATCCCACATGGCTAGAAAACGTAGTACCAATGCTAAAATCAGGAGGGAAAGTTTAGATGTGTGTATACTACTAGGACTTGAACAAAGCATCTCCAAAGTATGATTACCCGCTACCCATTATCGACATGATCGTGGACAACACGGCCAGTCATGCTCTCAAGTCATTCATCGACGGGTTTTTCGGATACAACCAAATCAAAATGCACCCAGATCATCAAGAAAAAAATGCATTCATCACCCCATGGGGAACCTTTTGCTACACTGTTATTCCATTTGGTCTCATGAAAGACGGCGCTACCTACTAGAGGGCTTCCACAACCATCATGCACGATCTGATTCACAAAGAAGTTGAGGTCTATGTGGATTATATGATTATCAAATCCAAAACTAGATAAAGTCATGTTCCCTCTCTTCAAAAGTTCTTCGAACAACTGCGACGATATCACATGAGACTCAATTCACAGAAATGTGTCTTCGACGTTACAAAGGGGAAACTCTTGGGATTCATGGTCAGTGAGAAAGGGATAGAAGCAGACCCTGCCAAGCTAAAATCCATACTTGAGATTCCACCTCCCCGAACGGAGAAAGAAGTCTGAGGTTTCCTTGGGAAATTGCAATACATTAGCCGGTTCATCAACCAGCTCACATCCATTTGTGAACCAATTTTCAAAATCCTTCGAAAGGATTCAACCAAAGTTTGGAATGAGGCCTGTCAGGAAGCCTTTAACCGAATCAAACAATACCTAAATCAACTTTCGATACTCATGCCACCACAGCCTAGTCTCCTCTTGCTCCTATACCTAACCATAACCGACACTATAGGTGGGTCTTTGCTAGCTTAGCACCTAGAAGATTCCCGCAAAGAAAGAGCCATTTATTACACTAGTCGCAAATTAGTCGAATACGAAGTCAACTACACCTCTTTGGAAAAATCATGTGTCGCTCTTGTTTGGGTCACCCAAAAGTTACGACACTAAATGCTCGCCTTCCCCATTAAACTTATATCCCAAATGGACCCCATCAAGTACCTTCTTGATAAACCCGCCTTATCCACCCAAATGGCTTGATGGTTAATGCTCATAGCTGAGTTTGATATCGTATACGTCACACAGAAATCCATGAAAGGAAGACCCATCTCTGACTACCTCGCTGACTACCCCATGGAAGAGGCTGATGAATGGATCTCCGAATTACTAGATGAAAACATCATCTACACTGCTCAAAATGACCTCTAATGGAAAATGTTCTTCGACAGCGCTGCCAACAAAAAGGTGTATGGCATTCGGATACTTCTGATCGCCCCAGATTACTCCCACACTCCCATCTCCATCAAATTAGATTTCCCCTTCACCAACAACATGACTGAATACGAGGCGTGTATGGTAGGCCTCAAAGTTGCTCTCTAGAAAGGTATCCAATGCCTAGATGTCTACGGGGATTCTGCCCTCATCATTGGTCAAGTGCTCAGAAAATGGAAAGTCAAGGACGAGAAACTCTAACCCTTCAATGCCCACCTAGAATAAAAGCCTCCCAATTCCAAGACATCACCTTCCATTACCTAACTCAAGAAAAAAATAACCTAGCCGATGCCCTTGCTGCCTTGGCCTCCATGGTACACATGCCCGAAGGAATATAATGGCCCCCTTCCTGGTCCAAAAGTAAGACAAACCAACCCACTGCTACCACATTGAGGTCATCAGCAAAGAAGATCCCGAGCTAGCCACTTGCTAGTATTATGATATCTAGCACCTCCTCAAGTATGGTAACTATCCCGAGGGTTCCAACAAGAAAGACTGGGTAACCTACCGAAGACTGTCCGCCTAATACATCATTTGTCATAAATCACTGTCCAAGATAAACTTTGATGGAACCCATCTTCACTGCATCACAGGGGATGGTATTGAAGAGGTAATGCAAAAAATCCACAGCGAGGAATGCAAATCCCACTTGAACGGTCACATGCTTGCCAAGAAGATCATACGAAAAGGCTACTACTAGACCACCATGATCCAGGATCGCACCGCCTATATCGTTCAAATGAAAGGAAGAAGTATTTTTAAATAATAGCTTCAAATGAAATTTCATGTCGTACGATAGGTCTCCAGAATATCTTTTGATATTTTCATCTAACGACATGTTGAAGTAATTCAAACAACCCCCGTTGACTCAAGTTTTTTATAAATAACTACTTTGTATACCTTTTTCATTGAAAGCCTACAGAATTTGACCAAAATGAAACTGTAATATGCAGAATTTTTAGTCTGCACATTTAGGTTACAAAACCTTTGTTTTTTATTCACAAATCATCCCAAATACTTTAGTGAATCATTTTTTATCCCAAGATTCAACAGTATAGAAGTTTGTCTTATAGAGACTACATCTCTATTGCTGGATTCGTAACTCTTGAGGGAGTTGTTGGATAACGATTGAGATCACTTGGGAAGACTCGAGGTTGTTCCTTGCTGGAGACAGAACTGCGGTGCTTGTGGGTTCTTGAGGAAGTCCATTGCTAATTTTGAGGTTGTGGCCTTTGTGAGTTTGCTGTGGTAAATTCATTACAGATATCTGTAAGTGTATTGTACGTTGGAATTTGAAAACATTTATAGAAGTAAAGGTTTTTCCCTTTGGGGGGATTTTTCCTGAAATTAGTGTGTCCAACAATTTGTGATTATTTTATGATGGCATGATTAATTTATTCACCTAGATGCATGTTTTAGGGTTTAATTAATTTTGGTTCAAGGATTGAGTCTAATTAAATAAGTTTTAATTTGTAATTTTCCAATCGAAAAGGTAATTGATATCACACATAGATTCCCGGGAACACATGGAAATTGAGTTGGGTCACTTTGATCCAATCACAAACTCTGGAGACTCTATTATCAAACTGAGCATCTTTCGAATGGTGTTTGTCTCCCCCATCATTTGATTGAGTAGAACATATTATTAAAAGTGAACTCCAAGAAAAAATTTGGAGGTAGGAAAATGAAAATTGTTCCATAAATAAGATTAGGGACTCTCCATTATTAGCATAAATAATAGTGAAGAATCGATATTCTTTAAATTTTTGACCTGTGTAATAGGTTAAAATAAATGCCATGTTGCATAAGAGAAATTAATATGACTACGGAGTTATCACAAAAACAATATTCTTATAACTGAAAAAAAAATATTACAATTGAAAGAAAAGAAAATACTATTTGAACTTAATCAACAGATAAACTGGCTAAGTGGTAAAAGAATTTTCATAATTCCTTAATTATATTCCTTATTCCATGTAAATCTTCACATTCGTTGTATATTTCATCAACCATTATTTGAGCCTCGTCCCTCTACAAAGTTGTACCGTGTACTGGAGTTCTGACAACTATGAACATGAGTATGCATAAGTCAACAATCCTCGAGTTGGGCACATTTCTAAAATAGTACTATTCACCATATTCACAATGATTTATTAATGATATTCTAAGGCCCATAACAAGCAGAGGCATTTGGTAGGGGAATGTTGAAGGATGAAACATATGGGAGGATAATGTTGAAGGAGGTGGCATTTGGGAAGGGAAACTTGAAGAGGGATGATCGGGGGAACCTTGAGGAGGAGGGTAGGGAAAACCTTAAGGAGTCATTGGGGGCCTATAACCATCAGTAAAAAAGTCACAAGTTTCCAAATTTGATTCATCAAGAGTCCCAAGTTATTTGAAATCTTTTGGACATGCCCACTAGTCCTCTTGGGTTGAGACACGATATCTAATAGAAGAAAGCTCATCCATGAGGAGGGCAGTGTGTTTTAATTTTATTTTTTCCATATGTGAGAGAACACCTCTCATCCTCCCCCTATTATCGTTTCCAAAGGTCTAGGCCAGTGCATCACTTTCAAGGTCATAAAAAGGGCTCGAATTTGACTAACTGTCGATGGACTCTATTGATTCCAACGTCTTAGCCAAGTGTGGGGATAATCTATTATCTTTGTCCCATCGAGCATGAACATATAAGTTGGCCCAATGTGATTATTTACCAGCATCTGGACCATCCTTTGTCCTAATCACCCATTCATTCTTCACATCCTTATATGATTTGGATCCCAACATTTAGACATCATTGTTTTTACCCTATTTTATTTATTTTTCTCCCTTTGTACCAGATTGTTTTCGTTCATCTCATTCTCCAAAAAACCATTCCACTGCTCCATTAGTATTTTAACATTACTCTATATTTCAGAGCCAAAATATCAGAGATCGATGCATCCTTTAGGAAATGTCTCTACAAACGTTTCTCCGTACCTGAGAAAGAACCTTATGCTTTGAATTGTCAAGAAATCTAAACCGCTTGCAGAGTTAATCATATATTTCATCTTTATTGGATTGATTAATAAGGTTCCAATTGTCTTCTTCCCCCGACTAGCACGTTCATTTCTCATAGGGACAAACATTGGGCTCTAAACTTCAGCATGCCATTTTTAATCACCCATGGGGTAATTTTGAAAAGGGAGAACCCAATGGGCTTTGTTTAATTTGAGCATGAGGTTTCGGGAGTGCTGGATGAAGTGCGTTAGAGCATATGGAATTAAACTTGGGGTACGATCCATTGGCAGAGTTGTGAATTGCTCAGCCTTGGTATTAAGAATTCAGGTTTGCACTCAATGAGGAACCTCATTGGGGTGTCACTCTCCACTTGGTACATTTTGGTTGTTTCCTCCCAAAAAATAAGAAATCATAAGGGAGTAAATAATTGTATTTTTAATGTGTCTGATCTCCATCCATTCGGTATTAGTATTTTGAAAACCTATGAATTTTTGCATGTGGACAACTCGGAGAAAGCGTATCTATAATTTATTTATAGATATACGTGAGATGAACTAGAAATCCAATATTTTCCATCTTGTCGGAAAGACTCAACTTTACGTGCATATGGTGCGATACATCACAGTCTATGTCAATGATCTTTGTACGCAATTGTATCCACAATGGGTGAATTTTTTATGCCTTCTTCAACAATGTAAGCAAGGTCAGGGCTATGTCATGATCATATGTTTGAAATATATTTTGTATAGAGTCATCCCAGCTTTCCAGTAGGGTAAATATAATTTGATCGAACAAGTACTTTTATTGGAGATGAACTCTACGATTTTTAGGGTAGTTAAATTTTTCGCTCTTTTTATTTCCATACCTATAAATAAGAGTACCCTTTATATGTTGCGCACTGATAAAAGAGTTATATGTGCGGTCCAATTGGGACCTCTCATACTCTTGTTGCCAGTGATTATCACCGTGCATCTTTTTTCTTGGGAAAAATGTATGAGGGTATATTAGACTATATCTATCTATAAGAACAATTTTTTGATATCGTTCATAGTATAAGACCTTTTATATTTTAGGCCAGTTTGGCATATCCTTTAACAAACTATCATGAACCGTCACGATGAAGTGAACTTAAGCATCTCCATATTTGAAGACTTCCCTATGTATTAACAAGGTATAAATCTTTTAAAAGTTTAAAACTTTTCACAAAGTTATTTGGGATGTTATTTTTATGAAAACACAAAGGCTAGAACTATTAAAGAACTAAAATAAAAATGTATTTCTTTATAGGTAGTTTGAAGTCTCATTAAAAGTATTGTTAGAAGTTACCTAACTAAGAGGATTTTTAATTCGAATGAGCATCTAAAGAGGCAACACTATGTTACATCGTTTGAAGGTCATCTAAATATGGTTCAAATAAGATAGCCTTCTCGTTCGAAGGACATTGAATTTAGTTATAATGATTTGCTTTTCTTGTTTGCACGAGCTGTATTTTCATTCCAATAAGTGCCTTTACCTTGAATTTTGGGCCTTTTATATAAATACATGTTTCGAATGGATTTTTAAAAAGAATTTTGTTGAAATGATTTCTAAATACATGTTAGAAAAGTTCTCAATACTTTTAGTCTAAAAACCTTTTGATTCATAAAATCATCACTCCCAAATGTATATGTGAATTCATTTGAAATCCTAAATAGATTCATATTTGAGTTACTCTTATGGAGATATATTCTTCACTACTAACCTTGTGGTTCTCGAGGAGTTCACTACTGAATGAAGACAAAGGTTGATCGGTGGATACCGAGGGTGGATAACCACCTATGGACGACTTAAGAGAGTCTCGTATACTTTAGATGTTTTGTAAGTAGAGTCTTGTAAAACTCTAAAGTGCTGAAATTGGTTTTTCCCATAAGGGATTTTTGCTCTGTCACTATGTTCTTGAATGCATAGCATATCCATATTATTTTGAACACATATTTTCCTTCACAACTAATTTAATCAAAGAAGAAAATTTGTTTAAAATTTGTTTTGTATGCTTGGTAATTAAATTGATAAAAGTACAAAAATAGAATTTTTATTTGTGACCATCCTTCCAGAGAACATTTATTTCTGTATTCTCCTACAACAATTTCCTACTTAAGAGTGTTTTATAATTTTACCCTAACACTTTATAGTAAATTGTAAGAGAGCAATCATTTTACTATATCTATCCTACAACAAGATCTTCTTCTTCTTCTTCTTCTTCTTCTTCTTCTTCTTTTTTCTTCTTATTCTTCTTCTTCTTCTTCTTCTTCTTCTTCTTCTTCTTCTTCTTCTTCTTCTTCTTCTTCTTCTTCATTCCACGTGTTACTTTATTTATTGCATTGGCCCACACAAGGATTTTTTTATTGCCTTGAATTAAAAGGAATCTTTCATTAAATTAAGGGTATCAATTTTAAACATGACATGACAACATGATACGATATGTCTGGTTTGTATCAAAAAAATTTGAGTTGCATTCGTATCATATTGTGTTCATATCAAATGACTCATGTTAGTCATTTACTCATGTCATGTCATGTTTCTCGTATTTTCATGTTTTTTTTATAATTAGGTGTAGAAATCATTATGCATGTCTATCATATTTTCTCGTGTTTTAAATGATGTTTATTCCAATACGTATCGAGAGAAACTAAATAAAATAATCAATTTAATGAACCATAAGCCATCTATCAAATTAATTTAATCTATAACATACATAGTCTGTGACCAATTTGCGTGACCACTTTGAAATAATCATGGACCAAACTCGTGACCCTATTGGATGGAATTTTGGCATCGGTAATTGACACGATCATGACATTAGTCCGTGTCCACACATGGAGGTAAATTTGGTGCGAATCTGGCACCATGATGGTGAGATTGTACTTACAAAAAAACTTGAAACAAAAGTTTGAGTTCTTAAAATTGAATAATGGTTTATATTTTAAATGATGTTTATTCCATTATGTATTGATAGAAACTAAATAAAAAAAAATCCATTTAACGGGTATTATGCCATTAAATTGATTTTTTTTATTACTACATAATTTCTTAAATGGATATTATGTAATTAAATTGATTAAATGCCTAATATCCATTAAATCAATTAAACTTGGCATTAGAAAATTAATTGAAAAATATCCATTAATAAAAAAATATTCATTTAATGGATATTAGGCCATTAATAAAAAACTAATTTAATGTGTGTACCAAATCAAGATGGAAAAATCAATTTAATGGATATTAGGCCATCTCAAATATGCACACACATATACACACAATTCATACACATACACACATTGTGCACACACACATACACACAAAATATATAGAAATACACACACACACACACACACACACATATATATATATATATATATATGTATATATATATATATACACGCACACAATACACACACATGCATGTACACAAATATAGAAATACAAACTTATATACACAAATAAATACAAAAAAGTTTGGGGTCGAGAGTTACCATTGATATTGAGAGAGAGAGAGAGAGAGAGAGAGAGAGAGATAGAGAGAGAGATTGAGCCAAACGATAAAGTTTGAGGGATGAGAGAGCGAGAGAGGAATCCGTCGGGTGAAATGAAAAAATGGTTCTATAATTTTAATATGAAGACCCTGGTCACACCTCTACATCGCGATCCAACCGTGTGACTTCCTTTTTTCCATATCACCAGTCATGACTAGGTCTTTGAAATAGCTATCATCACAAACTAGGTGTGTGACCCACACACGCGACCATTTTGAACTGGTCACGGCTAAAGTCGTGACCCTATTTGAGGGATTTTTTTCATCGGTCATGGATATGGTCATAACTTTAGTCTATAACCCAACTTGGAGGTAAATTTGGAACAAATTTGGTGTCGTGATGGTCATATCATGGTCAGGACTAAGGCCTGTGACCCACAAGCGTAAGGGATGAAGGTCGTGACCAACTCCAAGTGCATCAATGACTGCACTTTGTCATTGAATTGGTCACACCTCCGTTGAACATGGTCTCGGCTTTTGATTGTGGCCAACTGGTTAGGGACCAAATATGGTCCATCACCCACCTGCCATGACCAACTGTTCTGCTAACCACCTTCCGTGACTATTCGTATAATTTGGATATTATTGAAAATTCGTATTCATTCTTCCAATCTTATTGTGTCTATCATTATGTTAGTGTAAATTAACTACTAGGATTATGTGAAATTAATCAAGCTTGATTAGTATTATGTAGTTAGTTTATTTTTGTTCCCATTCCCAACATGTTTTAAATACTTTAAAACTTTTGTATTCATTAAAAACGACACAAGAGTGTATTTTAAACCTTGTAAAGTGATTGATTATTCATATGATAATAATTAAAGTGTGTATTTTTTAATCGGTTATGCTTCCATAAATTGTTTGATATCTCATACTTAAATACAATATTAGGACTTAAAACTAATAACTTATATTTTATTTTTTGTGTTAGGTTTTTTTTATGGGTTATACTTGCACTCGATTGCTTTTGTATGAACATTATTTTATTGTCCGACGTACATTTGAGTATGTCGTATACCGCTACAGTCGTTGAAGAATTATTCAAGATCATTTTAGTGTCAATATGGATTCGAATATCAAAGTTCTTTAACATTAAAGCCTCCGTGAGACTAATTTTAGTAAGGTTATGTTTAAGTACCTTACCATTTCACTTAGAGTGTTAGGATATTTTTCACAAAATATTTTCTAAGTGTTGGAGCAGAGTTTTTCGTCAAAAGATTTTTTTTAAGTTATCAGACGGAATATTTTCTGGCGAAATAAAAAATTATTTCTATTTAATTCGTTCGAGCAGCAGAGGTGCTTGTTTGAGAATTTGTAAATAGCATGTTAGACACTTTATTTTTCTTTAGAAGACCTAAGAATTGCTATCTATGAAAACTGCTTTGGCACAAACGTTTGTGTTCTCACTTTTGAGAGTTTTAGGGTTTAATCCTTTTTATTTTAAATTCACAAAACGTCTCAATCTTTATGTCAATTGTTTTGGAACCTAAGAAACAAATTTAATGAATTTTTCTCCTACAGAGAGTGTAAATCTACGGTTAACAACTGCATATCGATTGGGAGTGCTCGAGGGTGTTCCTAGCTAATTTGGACTGCATGTTCGTGTGGGTTGATGTGGTTATTCTATTGTTGAGTCAAGACTACATGTCTTTTTGGATTCTTGCGAGAGTTCATTTCATATCTCATTGCAATCTTTCTAAGTTGCGATTTACTATTTTATAGTGAACTAAATGTTTTTCCCGAAAGGGATTTTACCTGAAATCTATGAGTTAGAAATTTTATTGTGATGGTTTGATACACACACGTAGTTGCCTGTTTAGGGGCTGAATTAATTTGGTTTGATATTTTACACCGATTAAATAAGTCTAAATTGGAAACTTGCGAAATCGGTTTAATCAAGTATCGCGCACACATTTACATATTGGTATGAGAGAGGACACTTTAGGGAGTTTTGTTTTAAGTTGGGTTATGTGTCACATTTGGCTACTACACATGTTCACACACACACACACACACACATGATGCTCTAGATGATTACACAAGAGAGTTTACACATCTTAGGGAGCAGGTAAAGTTTTTGGTCAAGACTTCACATGATTTGATAGATGTTTTTCATAGGATGTCACCACCTTTGGAAAACTCCACCGCACCTAATGGTTGAGGTTTAGACTCATTTGCTAGCATAGGATGATTTTCATGTTGATATTATATGCATATTGATAGTGTATATCATTTTGTATTAGATTTTTTTTTTAAATATAGGAAAAATATAAAAAGATTTTTTTTGAGAAAAAAATGAAAAACCTAAAAACATTTTATTTTGATAAAATTTTTAGAAAAAGTAGAGAAGAGTTTCTTTTTTTATTTTTCACCTTATATGAATGGACATTTAGGATAACCAAGTCGCAATTTCATTCCATATCTATGCGACTATTTGATAGTGTTTTGATATGAGTCATCATTTGATTTTTGTGCTTTATAATATGTGGAGTCCTTAAGATGCAATTTTTTATTACTAATTACATGTTTGACTCATATTTGTCTTTAATGAACAGTTGCATGGATTTGTTTGATTGTCGTACTTGTTTATCACAGATTGGTCAGAGTGTTGTCATATCAATTCGGTCTTTAAAATGAACCAAATGTGATAAACTTGACAATGTAAGTAGTCCATGTAAGAACTGTTTATCGTGAGGATTTAATTGCAACAAAATATGATAAGTGTTCACGACAAAGGGATGTATATATATATATATATATATATATATATGCTAAAAAGGGGCCACCTCAAAAGAAATGCATAATTATTTATGAGGGAGTTTTGATGGAATGTAATGAAAAATGGATTTGCACGTCCTAACAGCGCTATGAAAAACATTACATAATTTCAGCGTTATTGTTGTGGGAATCATTATTGACTTTGATATGTTGATGGATTGAGTCTATGTCATTTAAATTCAACATTTTCCACACTTAAGAATGATTTTGATGTCATTCAAATTCAACATTTTCGACACCTAAGGACGATTTTGAGATTCATTCATTAGGAGTACATATATTCATCGTGCAAATATGTTATGTTTAATTGTATTGATTTACCTAGCGAATATGATCACTCCCATTCATTCTGTTTCCATGATTTAGTCGTCTTAGTGTAAATTCATGGTGTGTGATTTTTGTAAAAAAAAATTATATGAAAAAATTGAAAAACCAAAAATAGTTTGTGGAAGCTTTTAAGTTGCTCTTTGTATGAGCGTAGTTTGATCCATATTTGCTATGAATTTTTTTCGTGACAGTCCATGTTGGTTTTGTTTATTCATTTCCTTGCCTATTTCAGAAAAATAAAAAGGGGATTATGGAGGAGATTTGATTATATTGATTGATTCGTGCTTATATCATTTCAAAACTCGATGCGTCACGAAGGTAATTGCTTTGACTCATGTGTGTAGGTACAAAGATTAAAGATTGTTATTTTCACACCCTACTGAGAATAGCTTAAAGATTTAATGTTGAAGATTTTGAAGAAGAGTTTTAAACTTACATTTTTTAATACTTTTTCAGTTTTGGGTTCATGGGAGAGAATTAGATTTGTATAGGCATTTTGATTGGATAATTCATATGTTTTTATTTTGTACTGGTATGGACATAAGGGGAGATATGTAATAACATTATTTTATAGTCCGACGTACATTTCAGTATGTCATATACCGCTACAATGGTCGAAGAATTATTCAAGATCATTCAAACATCAAGACAGATTCGAATATCAAAGAGCTTCAACATTCAAGCCTTTGCGAGATTAATTTTGGTAAGGTTGTGTTTAAGTTCCTTAACATTTCACTTAGAGTGTTGGGATATTTTTTACAAAATATTTTCTAATTTTTGGAGCGGCGTTTTTCGTCAAAAGTTTTGAGGCGAAATATTTTCTAGGAAAAATAATAAATTATTTTTTATTTAATTTCAATCGAACGATGGAGGTCTCGCGCAGAGCTCGTTCGAGCGACGCGTGTCATTTCTTTCGAGCGATTTACACTCTCATTTGAGCGGCGCGCCTCCTTAACATTCTTATAAATAGCATGTTAGACACTTCGTTTTTCTTCAGAATACCTGAGAATTTATTTCTACGAAAACTGCTTTAGAAGAAATGTTTGTCTTCTCACTTTTGAGAGTTTTAGGGTTTAATCCTTTTTTTCCAATTCACAAAACGTCCCAATATTTATGTAAATTGTTTTGGAACCCAAGATATAGCTTTGTTGTTGTTTTTCCCTATAGATAGGGTGGATCTACAACTGATGATTGTGTGTCGATTGGGAGTGCTTGAGGGCGTTCCTAGCTGATTTGGACTGCGTGTTCATGTGGACTGCTTTGGTTTTTCATTTTTGACTCAAGATTGCATGTCTTTATGAATTCTTGTGGGAGTTGATTGTAGATTTCATTATAATCTTTGTAACTTACGATTTACGATTTTATAGTGAAATATAGGTTTTGCCCGAAAGGGATTTTTCCTAAAATCTGTGAGTTAGAAGTTTTATTTGTGATGGTTTGATACACACACACGCGCGCGTAGTTACTTGTTTAGGGGATGAATTAATTTGGTTTTATATTTGACACCAATTAAATAAGTATAAATTGGAAGCTTGGGAATTCGGTTTAATATAGTATTGCACACACATTTATAGTTTTAAGAGTCCATTCTTAAAGACTATATTTAAAACTTAAAATTACTACTTTTAAGGGAATGGGGATTCCAGTTTTCTAAATTAGAGACGTTAAATTTTGTGTAAACTTAAATATTTTTTCAATTGAAGGCAGCGAGAGTTGATTTAATTTGAGTTATAAAATGGGGAATGAAATAATTAAAATAATGCGTAATATCTGTTAAATTTAATAAATAGAATCAAAATCCTAGTTTTTCTCATTACTCGTTATATATTCTTGGTTTCTCTCATTAATTGATTTTATTTTAGTTTCAGATTATAATTCTCATCTTTACACCGTACCATCTAGTTGGAAATTAATGATTTATAAAATTGATCAAATCTCGGTGGATTTTACCTAAAGATGTCGAAACTTTTCTATAATCGCTCGTGAACTTTCAATAATTTATAATTTGATAATAAATTTTTTGTGACGTTTCTGGGGATTTGTTTCCATTTTTAAATTTATAAAATTTTGAACTAATTTTATTTTGTTTTATCATAAAAACCAATAAAAATTCAAAAAAACTAGAAAACTCATCAAATATTTTCTAGATTTCTTTTTTTTAATTAGTCCCTAAAAAATAAAAAATCCAAATATTAAAAAAAAAATATTTCCCATACTAATTTTTTATTTTCAAAACATAAAAAAAAATCATAAGTGTGCTTGTTTATTCTATCTTTCACTTTTTTGTCTTTGAGATCAAGTACACTATTAGTGCTTGTATCGTATTATGTTAGTTTTTATTTTTTTGTCACACTTTCAACTCATGTAGTTGTTTTATGTTATGTTTCAGTAACATATTTAAAAAATAAATAAAAAAATGCAAAAAAAAGACGAAAACTTCAAAAGCATGCAACTGTGTGCAAATATGAACGACACTTATGCAGTTTTGTCATAAGCAAAAGAAAATCTCAGGACTGACTAAAACGTACGTGATGTTTTATTTGTTCGACATCAAATTAGACTTAGTCCAGTGTAAAAATGTTGTCATAAAAAGTTAACTCCGGATGTACGTATTATGTGCTCTTTGCGCAATTTTTCTTTTTCACATTTAAATTAGCACGTTTCATTAATTTGACTTAAGGGAAATAAACCATTGCAAGATAAAGAGGGTATTTCATCACCCTTCCTTAGACCCAAAATCTATAAATTAACCAAGAATATGCACCACCCGTGCCATCACTTTTAATTTAAAATTAATTAGACATTTGCCCTATGGTATGACATAGCTCATAGGAAAAGTCTTAAAGATG
This sequence comes from Sambucus nigra, assembly GCA_949130495.1. Classification (NCBI taxonomy): domain Eukaryota; kingdom Viridiplantae; phylum Streptophyta; class Magnoliopsida; order Dipsacales; family Adoxaceae; genus Sambucus; species Sambucus nigra. Next base: position 407,325,677 of record OX422209.1, on the reverse strand, counting down.
CAAGAATTAAAACATGATCTAATGCAAACTTTTCAATTCGGTTGTTTTTTACCATGTCTGAGATTGGTAGTTTTTAATGTGTGGTCATGACAACGAAGTACGTTAAGGTAAAATCAGACTTTGAGGCAATAACGGTAGCTAGCCGTTTTTAAAATTCTCCCTTTCTAAGGCTAGGAGCTATCTAATTACAAAAATTAATTCAGAGACTTGTATTATATTCAATTAATCTCGGGAAACTTATATTTTTAAATTTAATTTTCCTTCCTAAATTAGATAAATCGAATTTTTGTGTTAGTACATGTGGTTTTGAGTCAATTTGATTGCTTTTGCATTTAAAAGAAATAAAAATAAATTGAGAAACATAAAAGAAAAGAAGGAAAGAAATTTGACTCAGGAACGTTTTGTATGTGTAATATTTTGAGACAAAATTGTGCAATTAGCGAGTGAGGAGTCCACCGATTTCTGAATCAATTTTATCCGACGAGTTTCATTTTTTTCTAAAATGGGAGACAAAGTAACATGCCCTATACTTAAGGAATACATAAACCCTAATCGGTTGAGTCAACCATTATGTACCTTTTTCCACAAAATAATACCAATAACTTTGAATTGATAAAAGGAACTATCCAAATGTTTCTTGGGTTTAAGGGTATGGAGAAAGAAGACACCTACTTGCACAAGTGTACTAATGACCGCCTCCAACGTCGTTTTTCGTTTTCTATTGTAGTCCGGTGTGAGATCCCGACGCGGTGGACAGAATGATGTGAGTATTCCACGAATTATGATAGCCTTAGAGACCTGCAGCAGGGGAAGTTGTTATTATTATTATTATGGATGGAGGTTATACATATATAGTAAGTGATATATGTGTATGCATATGATATTATAATAAAATACGCATATATATGTGTAGAAAAATATATATATGGGCATATTTGAATGAAAATGTGAAAATTAATAACTAATGAAAGTTATTTGAAATGGTTCAATATATTATAATTGATATTTATAACGATTAGCGAATGTAAAAGCTACATAGATAAATTACGCAAGATGGGAAAGCGTATAAAATTTAAGGATACTGGGGAACTAGTTAGGCGGGTAGCATAACTAGGTGATTAAAATGCATAAATTAGGTGCACACTTTAGATGAGAGGTTAGTATTGTCTCATGAGATAGTGTGGTACCATTTTAAATATGAGTGATTGGATATACATTTATTTATGTATTTTAATTACTTGCAAAATATTTTCAAATGGTTTTCGGATGTGACAGTGCGCTACCAATTTAAATATGAGTAAATGGATATACATTTAATTATGTACTTTAATTACTTAAAAAATATTTCAAATAGTTTTTGGATTTGACTCGTGTCAAAATATATTTTCAAAAACTTTTAGGCGTCCATCCACAGGGACACCAGACACGATCATTTCTAGGTACCAAAACTGTGACAACTATGGATGTTGCAGTGTTTTGTTTAGTCACTTCTATTTCTATATTCTAGTTCAAGACTCTCTTTTCCTATTCAAGAAGGTTTCCCAGTCGACTTATTTCAGTTGACATTATTTCATGTTGGTTATTGTTGCATGGAGATTTTTCCAATGACTTATTCGGACATTTTGTCATGTAATAAATTTACAGTTTTGATATGTTTATGATTGTGGATTTTAATTCAAGTTGTTTATATAATTTTGGTTAATTATATTATTGTGTTACGTTAAATAAGATTAAAATTGACACAGGAGTTAATTTAATAATATGTGGTTAGTAATTAATTGAATTCGACAGTGTTGCTAAGATTGAGCCAATGAGATTCCTGGTTTATTTTAGTACAAGACTGGACACCCATTATTTTAACAAGCGAGATGTCACATATGGTATCAGAGCATCATGTTCTAGAGTCCTTAGGATTTGTATGGAGTTATTACATTTTCTTCCTTAATGTTCTTTGATGTAGAGCCCTATGCTTAGGACTGTTGATTTATATTAGTATATACATTCTGATGCTATTATTTATAAGGGAAGTGATTATTGTATGAGTTCGATTGAGTTTAGAAAGATGAATAGGAGAAGGATGACCGACTAGTATTACGCATAAGGACCATTTAAATAGTCAGATACATTGTCAATTGAAAGGATAAATTTTATCCATGGGAAGATGGGATAGGTTTAACATGATGAAAGTGCGTCACAATATTTGTGTTAGCTCTAGGTTGTGAGTGAAATATGTTTAGTAAATGTATCTTTAGTATCAATTTTGAGTGTGTATATTTATGATTGGGTAGCGGAATTCTCTTTAGTTCCTCTGCAAGTAAGGGCATGTGAATACTGGGAGGATATGTTTTAAGAGATTTTCTCATTTTTGAGAAATGTTATACGAGTACTATGGGTATGGACTTGTTAGCGATGGCGAGTTATGGTGGAATGTTATAGTAAGTCTACCGTGTTAGCTGTCCTGGAGTAGAATCTGTTGTTTTTACAATAATTCACCCGAAAGAGGGCTGAGTCGTGTATATATTATATTTAAATGGAGAGTTATGAGAATATACCTTCCTCATTATATTTTATCTCAGTGCATAGAGACTATGTTGTTGTGATTTAAGGGATATCAGATTTAAGGCCGAGTGGAGATATTTTGCTCATTATTAATTAAGCGTCGGGGACTTAATGTTAGTGCGAGAACATTGTTGTATGACTCCTTTAGGTGTGGAGGAGTGTAGGATTAGACTTATACGCCTGGGGATAGGGTTTTAAGTGTCTTGTTATTGTGCTTTGGGGCAAAAGGATCTCGATAACCGATATTGCCAAGTGATGGGGCATTGGGGGGAATTCCTTGATTGGATTTAAACTGCATGACGTTCCATTCAAGAACCTTTGTAAAATTCGGGTGTTGGAAAATGTTATTAGATGCCAAGGCATCAGTTTGAATGTTAATCGAGTTACATATGTAAAAACAAAAATTAGTTGAGAGGTATTATATGATATGATGCCCGTAGGGCCAGGTAGTGCTGTGTAAGAAACATTAGGAAATTTTTACTCCACCATTGGATGGGTGGGGAAATCTTGAGGATAATTAAATCGGGATTAGTGGGGGTGATGGTGATTACCCTTGCAATATATCCCCATCGAGTATATGGGACTGATCTCCCAATAAATATGTTACGTCTATGATATTTGTATAGATATGCACGAGATATAAGGTGTATGGGCGCTCTGGTTAGTTCATTTTTTAGTATTTTTCGAGATAAGGATAAGGAATAAATGTGTTGAACCGTATGGATGGGGGTAAGTAGAAGAAGAACTAAAGGAGGAGATGGACTAAACTTTGGATTGGGGAATAAGAGATTCCAGATATATGTATAGAACAAGGAGAAATATTACCCTGAGGTGGGTTAAAGGATTATGGAGACACAAGTGAGGGATCTCTCTAATTAAGGGATAATCTAGTAGTTTAGAGAGTCAAGTGGAGTCTTAGTCAGTTGAATGAATAGGGTGGATTGCGCATAAATAGGATGTGATTTTTACCATGCAAAAAGGACCCATGATGAGGAGACACAATGGTTATGATTTTTGGAGTACCCCTCGAAGGAGAATAAGATGTACCACGTGATGTTGGATATTAAGCATGTGGATCGGTGGGGAGTGAGGAATAATGAAGATTTATCCAAGTGCACCACTTGTAGATGGGAACAGATTGGTTCGAGGCGATCCACCGAAAATTTTCAATAATTGGTGATTCTAGTGACAAAAAGGATAAGTATACTAATGAAATTCATAATTGGGTTACCAACATTGTGAATAGGTCAAGATTCCATTTGGGATTATGGGATTGGTTGATTGAGGCAAAATAATTATTGATAATATGGGCGAGTTACATTATTGGGCAACGTATCGAATATTTCATTTTGAGAGAGGAAATGAGCTGGCACAACAATTTACCTTCAATTGTTATGACTCGGGATGAGATCCTTAAGTCCAACCTCCGATTAGGAGTATTAGGAAGCGGTGGGGACGAAGTGCATTTTGGATGAGACATATTACCCGCAGGTTGAGGAGTAAATAATAAAGGTGACTAGGATATTTAAGGATGAGAGAGATGCGTATTTGAGACTTTAAGGTAATTGGGAGGAGTAATTACCATTGTTAAAGTTACGTGTAATGACTCTTACTAGCTATTATTAGAAAGACGCCTTTTGAGGCTTGAGGCTAGAGGCCTTATCATCCACCCCGTGGTTGGGTGGGGAAATAATTAATTTTACGGGTCAGACATGATTTAGAGTCGGCTGGAAAGGATTGAGTTAATTGAAGTTCTTTTCATATAGTTCAAGAATATCGTAAGAGTTACGTCATCACAAACTGAAGAGTTAAAGACTAATGTGAGTGGTCCAAAATTATTATAGGTGTCTCCCAGGAAGGGCGTTATGTCATTTGGGTAAGAAAGGAAGTTAGCACCTAGGGAAGGGGGCATTTTCCAATATTTAGATGATATAGTTAGTGGAGCATAGGCTCGTCTTATTGGAGACTTTTTGGTGGATTCACGATAATCTTTTATATCATTGTGTAAGTGAGACCTTACGAATGATGACGTATAACATTATGAAATGGTTTGAGTAGATTTGTTGTTAATCTTGGGCCGTAACGAGTAGGGCTTTAGACTGAATGATACCACTAGCGGATGAATAATGGAGACACCAAAATGTTATCGCGAGTTGATTATGAGTATGTTCGGATGCCATGTGATGATGCTAAGAATCAGCACCACCAGGTAAGGTGTTTCCAAGCTCAATATGTGAATAACAATGGCAGCACGGGTATATAAAGAGATAAGAGAAGGAGGTGAGGATATGAGGAATCAACACCGGAATATGAGTGGTTCAGCCAGTCTAGCCTACGTCCACTGTGAGTGTGTGAGTAATATCACTGAATGAAGGCACTAATGGCCATAGATAAAATTCACTCAAGCTCTCTCTCTCTCTCTACTGTATATTTAGATAGAGTTTTAGCTAGGGTTTTAATAACTGGATCCTTTTGCAAGGTAGGGGATGACCCCTATATATAGTGCCTAGGGGGAGTAATGTACCCCCCATGCATGCAATGAGCATGTGTGTGGTATCCACACCAATGTGGGAATGCCATATGTCACTGTCACATGTAAGCAATGATGATGAAATATTCTCCCACATGTGGAGAATAATCTTGTTACAACTGATTTGTGCCCAGGTGTCCTTACCCAAATGTCAACAGATGCTCGGCAGTCATGTTGGTGAATGACCTCGGCCTGGGAGAGGCCGAGTTGTAAAGGCTTGATGTCTGTTCAATCTGAGAAGTATCATAAGGAGTCTCGGCCTGATCTGATCCGAGACATTATGCTAGGTCGTCCCCAGCCGAGGTAGGGATAGTCCCATGCTGGTGATTACTAAGGCCTCTTGTGACCTCATCCCAAGCCGAGGTTGAACCGGTTCCAAGTTGAGGGTCGGCTCCCTGTCACCTCGGCCCACCCTTGGCCGAGGTTTCCATACTCGGAGTGCTGTTGATGCCTGTGATGCGCGCAGTGCCCCCTTGGCTGTGTAGATGGTAGTGTCGGCCTGAGCCGAGGTAGGTCTGGCCGAGGGATGGTATCATGCGCCCGTGGCCTTCCTAGGGTCGATCAATGTTTCGGCCATCATCTCGGCCGAGGTAGGTCTGGCCGAGGTTATACTTGGGCATATCAATCACCCCCCAGCCCTTAGTCACATGCGAGAGCATTGCTTCACCTCCGAGGCCTGTTCGTCCCAAGGCTAACACCTGCGTGACACCTGTCCCAAGCTAAGGCGTGCCCACTTGGCTTGCGTGCGCTTTCAGTTTTCCCTTGGGTTTCCCAAGGCAATGATGGGACTTGTGAAGTGTGCCCAAGTATTTAAGGGGTTAAACCCTTTCTTCCTCTTTCTTCTTCCTCTTTTCCCGCGTACACTGTTTCCTGCAAATTTCCTCTCTCTAAAGCCTCTTCAATCCAGCGCTCTTTCTGCAGAAGGTTTCCTGTAGGTTTCTTGTGGATTCTCTTGGTTAAGTTCGTCGATTCACTTCCAGGTACTCCTCCTTTTCCATTTCCTTTGTTTTTGACATTTGATTTGCATTTTCCGGTGACCTTTTAAGTTTCCTGGTGGTTCATTTGAGTTTTCCGGCGAGCTTCATTGATTCAGGCGACCTCTGTTTTCTTGAAGTTCCTTAGTTTAATCTTCAAACCCCTTTATTTTATAAGCCAATCGTGTTTGTAGGTTTAGGAGTTTTCCTTAAGTTTAGGGTCGTTAGAAGTTTTGGGTCGTCCTCTGATGCTCAGACCCCTGTACCAGCTTCTTGAGGAATTCCCTTCTCTCAGAGAGAAGACCTTAGAGAAAACTAGGCAAATAGAGAGAGCTCAGGAAGAAGCTCGTAGGTCACAAGAGTTCCCTATCAGACCTATCTTTCCCCCACCTCTCAAGGTAGTATACCCTGATCCTCCTGAGAACTTATATCAGACAGACGTCTCTGCTAACCAATTGCCGATGTCTGAGTCTGAGTCCTCCACCTCAGACCCCATGTCTGTGGACTCTTTCCAGGAAGCCATGGATTTTACACCTTGGCCTGGTCATGCCCCTGACCAGGCCGAGGTCTCCATCCAAGCCTCATCTCAGAATGGCTCAAGCACCTCAAATTCTTCTTCAAAGGTCGAACTTGTTATGCCAAGTGTGGCTGTGCCACCCATTCTAGATGCCATACCTCTGTCGGCCGTTACCGGGGCCGAGTTTGCTCAGAGGTTCCCTAGTCACCCATCTACGTCTGCTCCAGCCGACGTTGAGCTTGACGACGATGATGAGGATGCTGAAAGTGATGTTGACGTCTCTGAGGCGGACGAGTATGAGAGCACAGTCACTGAGGTGGATCTGTTGCACTTCAGATACTTATACTCCATCAGTCCCTCAATCAAATTAAGGAGACCTCTGAGGGAAGAGAGGGCCTACCACGGCCGAGATGGAGAAATCTGCTTGTATGAGCAGATGTTTAAGTTAGGGTTTCGTCTACCCATTCATCCCGTCATCAGGTCCATTCTTTCCATTATCAACTTGGCCCCCTCGCAGCTCTCTCCCAATGCTGGGAGAGTCATTATTGGATCCATCATCTTGTGGAGGGAAGTCCACCACTCTGACCTCCCAGTTCAGGTCTTTGCCAGTTGTTATGTCCCTACCTCGGCCAAAAACCATCCAAGCTACTATCACTTCGTGGCTCGGAGGCCTGAGAAGAATATGCTTCAGGTCACTCAGACCTCGAATCACAACTGGAAGCCCCGGTATTTTTTCGCCTCAGGGCCATGGGAATTTGGCTCATTTGTTCCCTCTTCCACTTTTGAGCCGAGGATACCCCTTAGATGGGGTAAGGTCACCATGTCTGCCAGGGACGATCCTGACCTAAGTCTTCCGAACGGCAAAAAGGTGAAGGCCTTGCAAGACCAAGGGGCACATGGTCTGTTCGTCAAGTTCGAACATCTGCTGACCCCCAGTATCTCTCGGGGACGAGCCTAGGTGGAAGTCCCCTTGTTGACTTTGGTAAGGATTTTTATTTTTGTTCCAAGTCTAACCTCTGATCATTCATGTTTGATTTCTGACTCTTATCTTTTCACTTTTGCAGAGAGACCTCCAGGTGTCCCGGACGAATTGTGGGAGATGGCAGCTCCGAGTTTGGCTAGACTTGCAAAGAGGACTGATTTGAACGCTCCTCCTCCAGCTCCCTCAACATCCAAGTCCAAGAAGAGGGCCCCTAAGGCCTCGGCCTTTGAGGATCAGAGGCCGACCTCAAGGCAAAAGAAGACCTCAGACACTGCGATCCCCATCTAAGCCGACACCCTGTCGGCCTGTCGGGACCAGCTGAAACTTATCGATAGCGTGGTCGGCCACAGCAGACAGGCCATGGACGCACTTGCCAATATGATGACCGAGGCCGACAAGCATTTTTACAGGGCCATGGACACCTCCATGATGGTTGAGTTCGGCCTCCACAGAGCCGTCCAGGTATGACTTGTTCCTTTTGCCAATAATTATACAAGTGCAACGTCTGATTTTACTCCCCTCTAACCTCTTTATTATCTGTGCAGGGTGTGACTGCCATGTACCAGCTATCTAACTGGGCCCTGAGGAAATTGCCTCTCATTCAGAAGGGGCAGGAGGCTGAGAAGGTCAAGAGCGCCCTGAAGGCCGAGGTTGACCGTCTGAGGTCAGAGTTACAGAATGCCGAGAATAAGGCCCAGACCTCTGAAAATAAGGCTCAGGGTTTGGAAAAAGATATCTCTGCGCTCGTCCAAAGCCACGCCAAGGACCTGAAGGATAAGGATGATGCTCTGCAGAGGAAGGTCAACGTGGCTGTGAAGGCTGCCCTTGCAGATGCCTCAGAGAGAATAATTTCTGACTACAAAGTCTCTGAGGAGTTCGTAGGTTTTGGTTTTGAATACCTCGAAAGAGGTATCAAAGCCACTACCAAATGGGCCGAGGTCAGAGAGAAGGAGGTTGGCACTATAAAGGCCTCCGACTTTGTGGGCCTCGGCTTTGCCGACCCTCAGTTTGCTCAGGCACTGCAAGAGGTAGAAGACGAGGCTGCTACCCCTGGTCAGACTGCTACTCTGGAAGGGACTGATCTCCGAGGGACTGACCCTGCTGATGATATGGCTGAGGTGACCAATGCTGATCAGGTCAACCCAGCCGATACTGTCAATGCTCCCCCTCAGACCTTTAAGTTGTAATTTATAATTTTTAACTTGTAACTGAGCTTGTAATTTGTAACCTCAGTGCTTTGTAACGAATATTTGTAATCTCTTATTTTTACTGAATGCCAATCTCTTCCTTTATTTTGACCTCTGAATGTCTCTGAATGCTATATGATCTCTGAATGCTATATGACCTCTGAATGCTAAGAGGTTAGCCTCGTAATAAATATCACCAAATTAATGGTCTAGGGTCTGAGGTCGTCTAACCCAGGTGTCTGAGCTCAGACATCGTCACCACCGAGTGATGTTGTGAGGGTCTGAGGTCATCACCTAAGAGGTTAGCCCCGTAATAAATATCACCAAATTAATGATGTTAAGGGTCTGAGGTCACCTAACCCAGGTGTCTGAGCTCAGACCTCGTCACCACCGAGTGATGTTATGAGAGTCTGAGGTCATCACCTAAGTGGTTAGCCTCATAATAAATATCACCAAATTAATGATGTTAAGGGTCTGAGGTCATCTAACCCAGGTGTCTGAGCTCAGACCTCGTCACCAGTGAGTGATGTTATGAGGGTCTGAGGTCATCACCTAAGAGGTTAGCCTCATAATAGTCACCAAATTAATGATGTTAAGGGTCTGAGGTCATCTAACCCAGGTGTCTGAGCTCAGACCTCGTCACCACCCAGTGATGTTATGAGGGTCTGAGGTCATCACCTAAGTGGTTAGCCTCATAATAAATATCACCAAATTAATGATGTTAAGGGTCTGAGGTCATCTAACCCAGGTGTCTGATCTCAGACCTCGTCACCACCGAGTGATGTTATGAGGGTCTGAGGTCATCACCTAAGAGGCTAGCCTCATAATAAATATCACCAAATCAATGATGTTAAGGGTCTGAGGTCATCTAACCCAGGTGTCTGAGCTCAGACCTAGTCACCACGGAGTGATGTTATGAGGGTCTGAGGTCATCACCTAAGAGGCTAGCCTCATAATAAATATCACCAAATTAATGATGTTAAGGGTCTGAGGTCATCTAACCCAGGTGTCTGAGATCAGACCTCGTCACCACCGAGTGATGTTATGAGGGTCTGAGGTCATCACCTAAGAGGTTAGCTTCATAATAAACTTCTGGTCTAAAGAACAAAACAAGAACTTGATATGGAAACTGATCTTTATTAATAACCTCCTCTTAGTAAGATAGTACATTTTCATAAAATTCTATACATCATATGTAATATCTCTTGAGATGGTCAGCATTCCACGGGTTAGTGAAAGGTTCTCCTTCTAGGTTTTCTAGCCTGTAAGTGCCAGGAACAACCTCTTCCGTCACCTTGTAGGGGCCATGCCAGTTTGGGTGTAGCTTGTTTGCCTTCTGTAGTGTCTTCTTTAGAACTAGGTCTCCCACTGCAATGGGTCTTGACTTCACCCTCTGGTTGTAGAATTTTGCTGCCCTCTGCTGGTAGGCTGTTTTTCTGACCTCTGCGTCTTCCCTTATTTCTTCGATGAGATCTAGGTCTAGCCTTCTCTTCTCCTCATTGCTGTCAGGGTCGTAGGTCTGAATCCGATGAGTTGGCAGTCCTACCTCCGTTGGTATGACTGCCTCTGAGCCATGTGCCAGCATGAATGGGGTTTCTCCTGTGGGTGTTCTTGCCGTAGTTCTGTAAGCCCATAGCACAGCGTAGACCTCTTCTATCCATCTCCCCTTCGCGTCTTCTAACCTCTTCTTGATTCCATCCAAGATGGTTCTGTTCGTGACCTCGGTCTGGCCATTTGCTTGAGGTCGACCAGGAGATGAGAAGAACTGTTTGATCCCCACACTTTGGCAATACTTCTCCAAGGAGGCATTCTTGAACTGGGTCCCATTGTCCGAGATGAGCGTGTTCGGGAGGCCATATCTACATATGATGTTCTTCCAGATGAACTGGAAGGTCTTCTGCTCTGTAATGGTTATCATAGGCTCTGCCTCCACCCACTTTGAAAAGTAGTCAATGGCAACTATCAAGAATCTATAGTTATTGACAGCTCTTGGCAAAGGTCCTACTAAGTCAATTCCCCATACCGCAAATGGCCATGGAGAAGAGATCGACGTCATAGGCTGATGAGGTTGGTGAGGGATGGTGGCGAACCTTTGACATTTGTCGCACCTCTTCACATAGTCTGCTGCGTCCTTAGACAGGGTAGGCCACCAGTATCCCTGAGTGATGATCCTCTTGGCTAAGGGTCTTCCCCCAATGTGGATAGAGCAAGAACCCTCATGAACCTCCCTTAAGACCTGGGGTACTTCCGCAGGGTGCACACATCTGAGGAGAGGCAGTAGAAACCCCTTTTTGTACAAGACGTCTCCTACCAATGAGAACTTTGTAGCCCTGTATCTCAACTTTCTTCTTTCCATCTTGGACTCAGGTAGCTCCCCCTCTCTTAGGTATCTGACAAGCTGGTCAATCCATGAGTCTCCCAGGTTCACATTGTGACAAGGGCTACACACCTCATCCTCCTCGATGCTTGCTATTCCTAAGACCTCGATTGGAATGGTCCTTCCCAAATCTGTCTTCATTGCCGAGGCCAGTCTTGCCAATGCATCAGCGTGGTTGTTGCTCAGCTGGGGTACTCTTTTCAGTTTTACTTCTTCAAAATACTCTAGCAACCCTCTTACCTTCTTTAGGTATTTGGCTATCCTTTCATCTTTGGCCTCGTATGCCCCCAACACTTGATTGACAACCAACCTTGAGTCGATATGGAGTAGGAGTCGCTTTACTCGAAGAGTTATTGCCAATAAGAGGCCTTCTATCATGGCCTCATACTCAGACTCGTTGTTGGAGGCCTGGAAGTTGAATCTCAAGGCGTACTCAATGTTGGCGCCATCTGGAGCCGAGAGTATTAGCCCCACGCCGCTTCCACTGTCACAGGAAGAGCCATCAACGAAGAGGCTCCATACGTCTGCATCTGATGAGAAGACCCCTTCTCTTATAACCCCCTTTTCGAAGAGGTATCGATCCTCTTCATTCTCTTCTACTCTGCTCCGAGTTTTGCCCGGGACAACCTCTTCTCGGCCTCAAAAGAGGTATGGGGCGGTCTCTTCCGAATCTCAGAAGACACTTCGGTTCGTCTCTTCGCTGTTATCTAAACCTTTCTCTGTCTCGGCCTCTTCCAAACCTCTATCGGCCTCTTCCCAGGTGAACTCTGTGATAAAGTCTGCGAGGGCCTGCCCTTTGATGGTTGTCCTAGGCTGGTAGGTAAGATCATATTCTCCTAGCTCGATGGCCCAGGTCATCAATCTTTCGGACTTCTCAGGCTTGTGCAGAACCTGCCTTAGTGGGTAATCAGTGAGGACTACCATGGAGTGAGCTTGGAAGAAAGGCTTCATCTTCCTTGAGGCGTGTATTAGGGAATAAGCCAACTTCTCCATCCAGGGATAGTTTTGTTCAGACCCTTGAAGGGCCTTACTGTTGAAGTATATAGGCCTCTGGATTCCATCATCTTCCCGTACGATGGCTGCGCTGATGGCTGACTCAGATACTTCCAGATACACAAACAACCTCTCCCTCGTGATGGGCCGAGACAGAAACAATGGAGATCCCAAGTAAGACTTGAGTTGGTTAAAAGCTTTTTCACACTCTTCGTCCCACTGGAAGGCCTTTCTCAGAACTTTAAAGAACAGAAGACACTTGTCCGTTGCCCTGGAAACAAACCTGTTAAGGGCAGCCACTCTTCCGGTGAGTCTCTGGACATCCTTGATACTCCTAGGAGTCTTCATGTCGAGCAAGGCCTTGATCTTCTCTGGGTTTGCTTCAATCCCCCTCTGATTAACGATGAACCCCAAGAACTTCCCGGCTCCTACCCCGAAGACACACTTTGCTGGGTTGAGCTTCATCCTGTACGAGTCCATGACATCAAAGGTCTTCTCAAGGTCTGCTACGTGAGTACATGCTTTCAGGCTCTTCGTTAGCATATCATCCACATACACTTCCATGGTCTTACCTATCTGCTCCTCGAACATCTTATTGACAAGACGTTGATATGTTGCCCCCGCATTTTTCAGACCAAAGGGCATCACCTTGTAACAGTATGTCCCCTTGTCAGTAATGAAGGTTGTCTTCTCAGAGTCTTCGGTATCCATAAAGATTTGGTTATAACCTGAATAAGCATCCATGAAACTCATGAGCTCGTGCCCTGCCGTTGCATCCACCATCTGGTCTATCCTAGGTAAGGGGTAGCTGTCTTTCGGGCAGGACCTGTTCAGGTCTGTGAAATCTACACACATTCGCCACTTTCCATTGGCCTTAGGAACGATGACTGCATTTGAGAGCCACTCTGGATAAGTGACCTCTCTTATGAACTCGGCCTCTTCCAACTTCTTCACCTCTTCCCGGATGACCTCATACTTCTCTCTGGAATAGACTCTTCGCCTCTGTTTAATAGGCCTAGCATCTCTGTCTACATTGAGCTTGTGGCTCATGATCTCAGGGTCAATACCAGGCATATCTACTTGACTCCATGCGAAGACACTCTGCCTCCTCCTGAGGAAGTTTATCATCTCTTCCTTGATCCCTTGCTCCAGGGCCTTACCGACCTGGACGGTTTTTTCTGGCTCATCCTCATTGAGGAAGATGGATTCTACCTCTTCCGCGGCCTCACCCTTATTCAATTTTGTTTCGTCTCTGGGATCGAGAGTGTCAATGTTGTAAGTGGCGGTTGCTCTCTTATGGGCCTCTCGCTCTTCGACCGAGTTGAAATAACACTCCCACGCCGTGGTCTGGTCCCCTTTCACTTCCCCTACCCCATAAGGAGTCGGGAATTTTAGCATCTGGTGGACCGTTGATGGCACGGCTTCAAACTCTTTGAGGGCTACTCTTCCGATGATGAGGTTGTAGGCCGAGAAGACATTTTCGTCCATAACAAAAAAATTTATCTTCTTGGTCAGCCTCTTAGGCCATTCATCTCCCATCCGTACATCCATTTCATACATGCCCAATGGGTGTACCTTCTCACCACTGAAGCCTATCAATGGTTGATGGTACGGCACCAGCCTTGCCCTGCTAAGACCCAAGCTCTTGAAACAAGGCCAGAACATCACATCTGCTGAGCTTCCCCCATCTATGAGGATTCTCCCTACATCGCACCCATGAACCCTTGTTGTTATGACTAAAGGGTCATCATGGGGGGCTAAGATACCCTTGAAGTCGAGTCTGGAGAACCCCACTACGAGGGTGTCCATGTCCACCTTCTTCCTCTTCTGCACTGCGTCAGAAGACGTTAGATTCACAACCTCAGGCTTGACCACTGACTTGGCCTCCGCTACATGAGCCTTCCTATCGGCTACCTCAGAGCCACCTCCTGCGAATCCCCCACATATGGTGCTAACACCAAAGGAGATCATTCCTACTCTCTTCACTGGGGTGTTGTCATCCTTAGGTGGGAGATCTGGGTCATCTCCATCATCACCCTCTGAATCATCATGCCTTCTAGTCGGGACATCGCCCCGGCACCTGTCATCTCTTCTCTTCCTAGGGTCTTCTCTTCCACCCCTTGGGGCCTTGCCATCCACATACTTTCTCAGTTTCCCGGATTTCAGCATCTTCTCGATCTCATCCTTCAGAGCGAAGCATCTATCTGTGACATGGCCGTGATCCTGATGGAACTCACACCAGAGGTTTTTATTCCTCTTATGTGGTGGGACCTTTAATTTTTCTGGCCACCTCAGAGCCCGGTCAGTCTTGATCTCATTAAGGATGTGCTCACAGCTCACAGTCAGAGGAGTGTAATGAGTGAACTTGTCATCTGCTGACCTCTTCTTCCCCTCTTTCTTGCCCTGGGACCTCCCAGTGCTACCACGGTTCTCCTCCTCATATTTGGCGGCCATTGCCTCTTTCGCATTCATCACTTTCCCTGCGGTGGACAACAGCTCTGCCATAGACTTGGGGGGGTCTTCCGCCAGCTTCCATAATAGCTTCCCCTTCTGGAGGCCTCCTATCAGGGCGGTCATGGCTATGCTCTCTTCGTAATCCTCTACCTCCAACTTCTCCTTGTTAAATCTTGCTATATAGTCTCTTAGGCTTTCACCCTTAGCCTGTTTGACATATAGGACGTGGGTAGTCTTCTTTTGAGGTCTTACCACAAAGCAGAAGTTGTGGATGAACTTCTCAGCTAGGCCTTTGAAGTTCTCGATCGAGTTCTTCAGAATAGAGATGAACCAGCTGTGCGCTGCCCCTGTCAAGGTTCCTGAGAAGGACCTGCCCTTCATCTCATCGGGTATCGAGTAAATATCTGCCCCCGACTGATTCATCTCGATATGGTGCACTGGGTTAGTGCTTCCATCATACTTAGGCGTCACTGTAGGAGGCTTGAACTTAGCTGGGGTTGGGAACCCCACTATCCTAGCTACAAACGGCGAGCCCTCCGAGTAGCCCCTCTGTAATGGGTCCCTGCTCTTTATGAGGTCCCCTATCTTCTCCTCGAGACGTTGGATTGAGTCATTCCAGGGTCTTCTCTCTTCAACTTGGCCTAGGTTATCCCCTGCGACTTCTCTGCGATGGACATAGTGTTCCCCAGCCATGACCCGTTGACTGTTGACCTCTTTTTGGTCCCTATCTCTTCTCTCCAAGGGTCGGCCTTGATCTGGCCGAGCCTGCCTATTCCCTCTTTGAGAACCTGCCGCGCTCCTTGACCTCGATAGAATCTGCCTCAGGTCATTGACTGGGCCTAGCCTCTCGAAGGTCGACCCTCTGCTCAACCTGTTAAAGGCCGACCCTCTCTGCTGGGCCTCATCTCTTCCTCGGCCGAAACATCCTTGACTCTGCCTATCAAAGGCCGACCCTCTTTGTTGGGCCTCGTCTCTTCTTCGGCCGACACATCCTTGGCTCTGCCTAAGAGGTCGTACGGTGTTATCTGACACCTCATACGACTCCCAGCAGTCTTCCAGGGCCTCTTCAGCTTCTAGGTCATCATACCTGTCCTCTGGTCAAGGGTTTCCTTGCCTCCCTAGGCGCAAGCGCCTAGGGTCAGCAACGTCCCTCCTCCGTTGGGGTGCAGGTTGTTCCTTCATGGGCGTCTGGGGTTGTCCCCTGGCGTCAGGATGAAGCTGAACTTCCGCCGGAGTTATCATGTCCGGTGAGACTCCAGGTGGCCTCATCATCATGGTTTGGCTGAGCTGGAAAAATTGCTCCTTCGTGGCTTGTTGCGTGGCAGCTAAAGATTTCAAAGCTGTTGCCACCTCCTCCATTTCGAACTGGGGAGGAGCCTGACTGGAACTAGCCGCTCCACCTCCAGGCGGTGGAAGAGGCGGTGGTAATTCTGGTGCCATGTATTATCAATAAAGAGCTTGAACAACAAGTGAGCTTAATACCTTAAAGAACCTCTTTCAATGGTGAAACAGCTCCACACAAGGGGTGGTTCCTGGTTCACCACCAGAGTCTCCGGTGAGGTAAAGCAGAAAAAGAGGAAGAGATAGCCTCTCGATTCCCACAGACGGCGCCAAAATGATGATGCTAAGAATCAGCACCACCAGGTAAGGTCTTTCCAAGCTCAATATGTGAATAACAATGGCAGCACGGGTATATAAAGAGATAAGAGAAGGAGGTGATGATATGAGGAATCAACACCGGAATATGAGTGGTTCAGCCAGTCTAGCCTACGTCCACTGTGAGTGTGTGAGTAATATCACTGAATGAAGGCACTAATGGCCATAGATACAATTCAGTCAAGCCTTCTCTCTCTCTCTACTGTATATTTAGACAGAGTTTTAGCTAGGGTTTTAATAACTGGATCCTTTTGCAAGGTAGGGGATGACCCCTATATATAGTGCCTAGGGGGCGTAATGTACCCCCCATGCATGCAATGAGCATGTGTGTGGTATCCTCACCAATGTGGGAATGTCATCTGTCACTGTCACATGTAAGCAATGATGATGAAATATTCTCCCACATGTGGAGAATAATCTTGTTACAACTGATTTGTGCCCATGTGTCCTTATCCAAATGTCAACAGATGCTCAGTAGTCATGTTGGTGAATGAACTCGGCCTGGGAGAGGCCGAGATGTAAAGGCTTGATGTCCGTTCAATCCGAGAAATGTCATAAGGAGTCTCGGCCTGATCTCAGCCGAGACATTATGCTAGGTCGGTCCCAGCCGAGGTAGGGATAGTCCCATGCTGGTGACTACTAAGGCCTCTTGTGACATCATCCCGAGCCGAGGTTGAACCGGTTCCAAGTTGAGGGTCGGCTCCCTGTCACCTCGGCCCACCCTTGGTCGAGGTTTCCATACTCAGAGTGTTGTTGATGCCTGTGATGCGCGCAGTGCCCCCTTGGTTGTGTAGATGGTAGTGTCGGCCTGAGCCGAGGTAGGTCTGGCCGAGGGATGGTATCGTGCGCCCCTGGCCTTCCTAGGGTCGATCAATGTTTCGGCCATTATCTCGGCCGAGGTAGGTCTGGCCGAGGTTATATACTTGGGCATATCACCATGTGTGTAAGAATTTAAAGGTTTTAGTAACGAAAATATCTGAATTTTGAGGACGAAATTCCTTTACAAGGGGGGAAGTATGTAATACCCAGTAGTTTTATATTTATATTTATATTTAATTAGGGTGGATATTTAAATTATGCGGGTGACACATAATTTATGAAATAATGGGAAATTAAATAAATATTAATTTAGAGTGAAATGAATTAATAATTATTCGATTATGTATTTACTAGTATACTCTTAGTAAATACAATTGAATTAAGTCATAACTGAGCAAACCTGATGAAATTTAATATTATCACAACTCGGACATGCATGATTAAATTAAAATAGATTGAGGTAGGAAAATATTGTTAAGTGGCTCAGATGATGATTTCGAGTGTACGATTGATCCAAAATGATTCTAAATAGTCAAAATTGAGTATTCAGGTGTTATGTTCGGGTCTCGGGGGATTTTTAAATTAATCAGGACTTATTTAGGTGACTTTTGGGTTCCTTAAGTGCATATGAAAAGACAAAAATGGGTTTCAATAATAAAATGAAAGGTTTATGGCTGAGGGAAGAGCCATTTTCACAAATCCAAAGGTTAGGAGAAGTAGACTAAGATTAGAGAGAAAATGAAGCGAATTGAGAAGGAATTAAGGATTTTAAGGGAAGAATTGAAGAATTTTTGTAAGAACAATTTTGGAGTGAAGATTTAGGAAGGAAATTCTTGGAGGTGTATCAATACCTTCACCAAATTCAGACCCTATGAACATTAAAACAAGTAATTAACTTGTGTATTCAATTTTAGTCATATCGTACTTGGGATATGATATTTTTTGGATTGGGATTTCATATATAAAAATTGGGTTTTGACACATGATTATGAAAATTTATGGGTAAACTTTTAGAATAAAATTCTTGTATTATGGGTTCATATCTAGTTGGATTAATTTAGAGAAGCTTATGATATGATTATCTGGGAATTTGTTGATATAACAAGTAGAGATAAATTTATTTCCCATGAAAATTACATATATAAATGATGAATATGTGTGATATTTTAGAATTGGAATCTAGAAATTTTAAATTCCATGTAGATAGGTAAATTTTACAATTTGAAGAATTAAGAAGATTTAGTGTGATATTATGAGAATTTTAGGTTAATTGGAAATTAAGCATAAATTTCATGTAATCATCTAGCATGGTTGAATTGTAGATAAAATTGGAACTTTATACGTTGTATTTATGTGAAGTTAATATGCTAGTTGTGATATGAATTGGGATTTAGGTGGTTGAAATTAAACGGAAAAAATCAATTTTGGTGAGTTTAGGTCTTCTTTTTGAGTGCTTTAGAAGATACTTGAGAAAAAGTCGGAACATATACTCCATTCAGTTTTTCATGTAGAATTCAAATCTGAAGTCAAATTGGTGATTTGGATAATTTTTAGATCTGATTTTCTGAATTTTTTCAAACAGGTCTAAAATTGGGATTTTTCGAAGTGAAATTTAGTATATTTCAGGTGAATCATACTCGAGAATTTATTAATGAATTATGATGAAAATTCGAGAATTAGGATACGGGCTGAGTGATGTAGTTGCATGTCTCGAAATTATATTTTAGATATAATTTAATTAATTGGGTGAATAATTAATTAAATGAGTATATAATGGAGCATGGGTGATAATGCATTTTGCTCCAATTTTGATACGAAAAATTAAATAAATTATTGCTAAATATATACATATGTGAAAATTGTATATATATATATATATATATAATGATATTAGTGGGGAAAAAATATAAATGTATGGAGATTATAATATACCCCTCTAAGGGCTATCATCAAATGTTGCGCGAGAGAGTGATCTTTCCTGGCTAGCAAATGCAGGATTAGTATTATTCACATGTCATAATCGCCATGCACGCGCCTGCTAAGGTTGTGTTTGAGGTTCTGTAATTATCGGTACGGTTATTGTTCACTAATCGGGAAACTTATGACCTCCTATAACGTCGTTGTTTAGTTATATCGTAGTTAGATCCCGACGTGGTTTCCAGGATGATGTGAGTATTCCCCGGATAATGATAGCATTATTGATCTGCATCCGAGAAAGTTGTTATTATAATTATGAATGACGTTTATACATATATAGTGAGTGATATATATGTATGCATGATGTGATAATAAAATACACACACACACGCACACACACACACACACACACACACACACACACACACACACACATATATATATATATATATATATATATATATATATATATATATATATATATATATATATATAATGCTCTATACATCACCCATGCATCATGCCTAATTCTAGGCCCTAAAAAACTTTTTTTTCAAATTTTATATTTTTCCCTGAAATTAACCTTCCAATCAACCCATATGCAAAACATTAGCTCAAAATACATCTTGTAGATATTTTTAAAAAATCCATAAAAACTGCTAAAAATACCTTATTATAAGGGTCTGCGCCAACAGTTTTTTGTGGATTTTTTAAAAATAGCTACAAAATGTATTTTGACCTAAATTTTTGCATATGGGTTGATTGGAATGTTAATTTCAAGAAAAAAAATATAAAATTTAAAGAAAAAGTTTTCTAGGGCGTATAATTAGGAGTGATGTACGACGTGATGTATAGAGCATGATGTATGTGAGCCTTCCTCTCTCTCTCTCTCTCTCTCTCTCTCTCTCTATATATATATATATATATATATATATATATATATGTGTGTGTGTGTGTGTGTGTGTGTGTGTGTGTGTGTGTGTGTGTGTGCGCGCGCATTAAGATATATACAGGAATATTGAATTAAAATGTAAAAATTAATAACTAGCGAAAGTTATTGAAAATGATTGTCATCTAAAAAGTGATTGTCATTGGAATATGTTGTATGAATGAAAAATATAAGTCATTGAAATATGTTGAGTTGCATTTAATAAAGTGGGGAATCGGTCAAGAATATAAATATGGACATCCTATGGTGAAAAATATACCTTGTGTTCAGGAAGAGTCGTCGGTACCCGATCGCATAACGGATGTCCGACGAATGGAAGTGGTACATGATTCACCAACACATGGTACATTGACCATCTTAATTGATGATGCTTACGGACTCCAAAACTGTCAAAACCACTAACCTATTGATACATATAATGCGCATTAAGACCAACTAAATAAAAAATTTGATGTTGAACATCCAGGAGATCAGTAATACATACGGTTGAAAGCCCATGCGGCTAGACTGTTGTATAAAGATTGTGATGAATATCACTAAGTATTATATGCAATGATTGTCTTGTATAATTTAAAGAGTCCATTTGGTTTGTTTCGGAACAATGTAACCAAAATTCTTAAGTGGGTTAAAGATATTCTCCCAAAAGAGAACACGTTAGTAGACAATTATCGTACTATGAAGAAGTTCTTGAAGGGTTTGGGTTTGAAATACAAATCTATTCATGCATATAAGTATGATTGCATATTGTATCTCAGCAACACAAAGAGAAGTATGAATTTTATGTACGTAGTGAGCCTAGAACAATCGTAAGGGCATGCAAGTCCCACAAAAGGTTTTGAAGTATTTTCGACTTGGGCCATGGTTAATATGGTTTTTTACTATACCCTGGATAGCGGAGGCCATAACATGGCATGCTCTATGTGAGGTGTGTGGGGGGGGGGGGGGGGGGGGATCTAATGCATCATCCAGCAGATTCACCAATTTGGCAAATTTTAAATGCATAACACCCTGAATTTACAAACGAACCGTGCAACGCTCATCTTGTAATCTCAACTGATGGGTTTAAGCCTTTCAGTAATTTAAGTACTAGTCAGATTTATTGGTAGTTTTCTTAGAGCCTTTAAGTCTAACTCCGAAACTATTCATGAGAAAAGGAGTTCACGTTATTGTCTTTGTTGATACTCGTGCCGAAGGCTCCCACTGATGATATTGATATATTCTTAGCACCATTAATCAAAGAGCATAAAGAGTCGTGGGATAAAGGTGTGACGACATTCGACTCTCATAAGGCTGAAGAGTTCACACTTAAAGCAATGATGATGTGGGTGATCCATGACCTTCTAGCTTATGGGACCTTATCGAGTTGTAATGTTAATGGTTATTATGGATGTCCCATATGTGCAGAGGAAACTAAAGCCTGCTGGATAAAACACACTAGTAAGATGAGTTACATGGGTCATCGTTGATTTCTGCTAACCAGTCACCCTTTTAGGAATGACAAGTGTAACTTTTGGCTTGTCAGTCACGAGCGCCGAATGCCACCTACTCAGCAAATCGATGAGAAGGTGACTACTTTGCCTGTAAGGAATAAGTACGTAGGCAAACACCCCCAGTTTTTAAACCTAAAGCATAGAGCTAGGGAGGATTCGAATGACCCTAGTGAAGAGAAGTCATGTTCCAGGCGATCAATATATTTATTGGAATGATCATCGTGTAAGGCTTGTAGTTGATGTGATGCACACAGACAGGAATGTTACAGAACATTTGATAGGAACATGTCTATGTGGATCTCATTCCAAAGATGGAGAGTGATCCCTCCTAGATTTGTAGGATATGAAAATAAAGAAGAAACTATGGTTAAAAAATAATCCTACAACAGGGAGAATTTTTACCCCTCAGACTGCTTTCACTTTGACTACTAGTGAGAAGAAGATCCTCTTAGACAAGTTGTTAAGCTTGAAGACTCCAACTGGTTATTGTGGTAATTTACGTAGGGTAGTAGGCTACCATGCAAATGACTTGAAATAGTGCAAGTCTCACGACTGGCACGAAATCATCCAATTAATCCATCTATTATTTTGGCATTGTTTTTCTGAATATAAAGATCTCTATCAAATAATTATGCAAATCAGTCTGTGTTTTACCCTACTTTATGAAAAAGTGTTTTTTTTCTTTCTGAAATTGAATATATTCAAGATTTGAGAGAAAAGCCCTCTCAAGGTGTCATTACAAGAAAATAAAGGCTATCAAAGTCAAAGATACAAACTAAAGAAACTGAAGAATCTAAACATATGAAATTTGAAATTCTTTGAATAAGTCTATGTAAAAAGGACATAGGGGGTTTGAAAAGTCTCTCTTTGAAGGCCACCTTAATGTCATTGTATACCAGATCTATAATATTCCGGACATTCATCGCAACATTATCGAATTCCATTTTATTTCTGGCACACCAAATTCTCCAACAAATGAAAGAAGGGAGCATATTACAAAGAGTAAACTTGATCGATTTTCCACTAGTGCGTAACCACCAATTCATAATACCTCATTTCACGGTATTAAAATTAAAAGTTAAGCCCATCCTTTCTTGGAAAAAATTCCAAACTTCTAAAGAAATTTCACCATTAGCAAAGAGATGTTCCCGATCTTCCTCTTTTGGTACTTGACAACATCTACATCTCGAAGGCAGAGGGATTTTTAGCTTCTTCATGTTCTCGTCAAGTGGTAACCCACCATGTAGGAGTCTCCACATGAAAGTAGAAACTTTAGGGACGATGCGTTTATCCCAAGTGGACGAGAAAGAAAGTTGAACGCAATCTTTTTTCCTAATGTAATCCCAAGTAAGCTTAAGATTGAAATTATCCCTCATATCCAATTCGTTGTAAGTAGAAAGAACATTTTGCATTCTTTTCCATGTGTGACTGGAAAAAGATGGAGTACCACTAAATTCATGATTTTTTAGTTTTCTATATTTTTCTTTCATGAATTTAGACCATAAACCATCTTTGTTAAAGTATGAGTACCATAATTTGCAACTGCGTGCCTTACACATATCTTCTAAAGATCTAATACCAAGGCCACCTTCATTTGTTGGTAAACATGCTTTATCCCAACTAATCCAGTTTTTTTAAGTTTACCTTCCTCCGATCCCCATAGAAAATTTGCACAGGACGTATTGATGTCATGATATGTCTTCTTTGGTGGATCAATGGAAGCCAAGTAGTTGAAAGTCATCGAATGAGAAACACTCTTAATAAGAATATTTCTTCCTGCTTGAGTTAGAGACTTGGACGCCCAACCTGCAATTCTTTTTTTTACTGTTTCCACCAGAGACTGAAAGTGAATTCTCTTCTTCCTGCCTTGATAGATTAAGACTCCCAAATATTTGAAAGGAGGCCTTTTGTATTTGAAACCCGTTGAACTAGTCATTTCTTAGATCTTTTCCTTGGAAGTATTGGTCAGCATCAAGAAAAAACTTTTGTCGTGATTCACTAGCTGGCCCGAATTAGTTTCATACTCTGTGAGAAAATGAAGGAGATTTCTGGTACTATTATTTCCACCAGTAGCAAAAATAAGGATGTCATCATCAAATGATAAGGAAGAAATGATTGTACATGATAGGGGCTGACCAAAGTGTTGAATATCTCCCTTTTCCATCAGATTATGCAGGCCACGAGACAGCACTTCAGCTGCTATGATGAATAAAGTGGGGGACAAAGGGTCTCCTTTGCGAATTCCTCTTTTCGAATTGAAAAAATGACATAGCTTCCCATTAATGGCTCTAGAATACTAGCAACCTGAAATACATCTCCAGATCCAATCAATGATTAGTTCACAAAAACCAAATGATCGAAGATTTTTAATAATAAAGTGCCATGAGAGACGATCATATGCCTTAGACATGTCTAATTTATAGATCACATTTTTACCCCACACTTTTTTATTAAATTTTTTCATCATTTCTTGGGCTAAAAGAATATTTTCATTTATATCACGCCCTTTGATAAACCCCATTTGAGATAATGAAATGATATTAGGAAGAATATCTCGTAAATGGTTGTTTAAGATTTTTGAAATGATTTTACTAGAAAAATTACACAAACTTATAGGCCGAAAGTCAGTGCTTCTTGTAGGGTTCTGAATTTTTAGGATGGGGATTATTGTTATGGCTGACCAACTTATTGGATTATCACTTCCCAGAATGAAAGATTGAATAGCAGCAATAAGGTCTGATTTGATGATGTCCCAAGAATGTTGAAAAAAGACTCCATTATATCCATCTGGCGTCAGGATGAGGCTGGACAGTCGTTGGAGTGATCATTTCCGGTGAGACTCGAGGTGGCCTCATCATAGTTTGGCTGAGCTGTGCAAACCGCTCCTGCATAGCTTATTGTGTTGCAGCCAAAGACCTCAAGGCGACAGCTACCTCCTCCATTTCGGACTGAGGCGGTGCCTGGATGGAACTAGGCCCTCCCCCACGAGGTGGCGGAAGAGGCGGTGGTAATTTTGGTGCCATGTGTTAGCAAATAAGAGCTTGAGTAGAAGGTGAGCTTAATACCTTAAAGGACTAATTTCAATGATGAAGCAGCTCCACACAAGGGGTGGTGCCTGGTTCACTACCAGAGTCTCCGATGAGGCTAAGCTAAAGAAGAGGAAGAGACAGCTTCTCGTTCCCACAAACGGCTCCAAAATGATGATGCAGGAAACAACACCACCCTTCAAGGTGTTTGTGAGCTCAACTCATTGTTAACAATGGCAGCATATGGTATATACACACATAATAGAAGGAGATGAGGAGAAGAGGATTTACACTGGAATATAAGTGGTTCAGCTAATTAGGCCTATGTCCACTGTGCAAGTGTATGATGTGTATCAATTTGTGAGGGCACTGATGGCTATAAATACAATCTCTCAAGCTTTCTCTCTCTACTATGTATTTGAACAGAGTTTCAACTAGGGTTGATAATTTTGGGGGATCCTTTGCAAGGTAGAGGATGACCTCTATATATAATATCTGGGGGGTGTAATGTACACCCTATGCATGCAATGAGCATGTGTGTGTTGATCTAGCCAATCTGATGAAGACATCTGTCACTATCACAGGTAGAGAATGATGATAAAATATTCCCCCCACGTGAGGGGATTGATTTGTTATAACTGAATTGTGTCCACGTGTCCTTATCCACATCTATGCCAATAAGAGCTCGGCCTCGATGCTTAGTCCTGACCTCGGCCTGGAAGAGGTCGAGGCTGGTAAGGTCCAATTATGCATATAATCCGAGATGAGTCACTAAGGTCTTGGCTTAAGTGAAGCCGAGATAAGAAGTTAGGGCCGGCCTGGGCCGAGGTTAAGCTGGCATGTGCGTGGAACATCATCTAATTTACTGATGAGGTCGACCTTTTGTGGAAGTATAGCTCCTCGCTACCTCAGCCTACCCCTGGTCGAGGTTATCATTCCAAGTTGAACTGAAGAGCTGCTGACCCTTATAATACATGTAGTGTACCCTTGATGAGTTTGGTTGTATTGTCAGCTAGGGACAACCTTACCATGTCTGAGGTCTGTTCTCACGTAACCAAGTCATTCCCAACCTCGTCCATGTCATGTCCGAGGTTTTAGTTTCTGAGTCAAGGTGACACTTGGGGCATATCAATCACCCCCCAGCGCTTAGTTACATGTGAGAGCAGGTGACTGGGCGATCTCTACACCTCCGAGGTCTTTCTCCTATGTGCCAATGTTCATTTGACACTTGTCCATTGCTGAAGTGTGGTTTGCCTGGCAAGCATGTGTTGTCAGTCGTCCTTTGGGGCTCCTAAGTCAATGATGGGCCTTGGGAATCGTGCCCCCATATTTAAGGGTTTAAACCCCAATTTTCTCTCTTTGTTCTCCACTTCTCTCAATTCTGGCGTGATTCATTTCTGTAGCTTTCTCTCTCTAGAAAAGCTTTGGTTCGAGGTATTTTGGTTTGTGATTCCTCGCAGTCTCTTCATTCCCTCCTACTATTTCTTCTTCAGGTATCCTCTGCCATCCTTTTCTCTTCATTTTCCCTATTTTCCCCTTGTTTTGTGTTTTTCGGTGAGTTTGGGTGTTTTTCGATGAGGTCTCCATATATTCAGGTGAACTGTTCTTGGTGTTCTTTATAGTAGGCCTTTAAATTTTTGTAGTTTGATCCTTAGGTGAATCATTCCATTAGCCAGTTCTGTTTGTAGTTTTAGGAGAGTTGCAAGTGTAGGATCGACCTCTGATGGTTAGACCCCTTTACCAACTTTTAAAGGAGTTCCCTTCTCTGAGGGAGAAGACTCTAGAGAAAATTAGGCAAATAGAAAGATCACAGGAGGAGGCTCGTAGGTCACAGGAATTCCCCCTCAGACCTATCTCTCCACCTCCTCTGAAGGTAGTATACCCTGAACCATTGGAACCAGTTATCCCAGCAGAGGTCCCTACTGAACCCATACCGATGTCTGAGTCTGAGTCTTCCACATCAGACCCTATATCTGTGGATTCCTTCCAAGAGGCCATGGACTTCACAACTCGACAAGATCAGGCCCCTGATCAAGCCGAGGTCTCTAGTCGGGCCTCGTCCCATAAAAATTCAAGCACATCATCCTCTTTCTCAGAGGTTGAGATTGTTACACCGAGTGTGGCTATTCCACTAATACTTAACTCCATTCCTCTATCGGTCGTCACCGGGGTTGAGTTCGCTCAGAGGTTCCCAAGTAATTCCCCGACATCTGCCGAGGCCGACGTTGAGTTAGGCAATGATGATGATGATGACATCGAGAGTGATGTCGACGTCTCTGAGGCGGCCGAGATTGAGAGTTCAGTTACTGAGGTAGACCTTCTTTGCTTCAGATATCTATACTCCATAAGCCCCTCCATAAAGCTCAGGAGACCTCTGAGGTAAAAGAGGGCTTACCACGACCGAGATGGTGAGATCTGCTTGTATGAGCAGATGTTAAAGTTAGAGTTTTATTTGCCCATCCATCCCATCATTAGGTCTATCCTAGACTACATCAATTTGGCCCCTTCCAATTGTCACCTAATGCTTGGAGGGTCATAATTGGGGCCATAGTCCTATGGATGGTTGTTCACCACTCAGACCTTCCAGTCCAGGTCTTTGTAGGATGTTACGTCCCTTCATCTACCAAAAACCATCCGAGTTACTATCATTTTATAACTCAAAAACCTGAGAAGAAGATGCTCCAGATAACTCAGACCTCCAATAATAACTGGAAGCCTCGATATTTCTTTGCTTCAGGGCCATGGGAATTTGGTCCATATGCTCCCTCTTCCCTGCTAGAGTTGAGGATGCCCCTAAGATGGGGTAAGGTAACGATGTCTACCAAGGCCGACCTTGGCCTTAGTTTGTAAAACCTTAAGAAGGTCAATGACCTTCAGGACCAGGAGTGCATGGTCTGCTCGTTAAGTTTGAACATCTGATGACCCCCCACTACCTCTCTGAGACTAGTTTGGGGGGTAGTCTTCTTACAGATCTTGGTAAGTGTTTTTATTCAAGTTATACCTCTGAGTTTATGCATGTCTGACTCATTAACTCAGACCTTTCAATTTTGTAGAGCGTCCAAAGGGCATATCAGACGACATTTAGGAAACGGCAACACCAAATCTGACCAAGCTTGCTAAGAAGGTAGGTCTGAATGCTCTTCCTCCTCCTCCAACCTCAAAGGGCCAGGCCACAAAAAAGAGAGGTGCTAGCAACCCTGCCCCTGAAGATCAGAGGCAGAAGAAGAAAGGCGGGGATTCTGTCATCCTCATATCCTTTGCAGATGCGTTGGCGGCTCGTATAGAGCAACTGAAGATCAATAATAGCATTATAGGCCATAGTCTGCAGGCTTTGGATGCTATCGGCTCTGCCATGACCGAGGCTGACAAGCATTTTTACAGGTCCATGGACACACCTCTATTAATTGAGTTCGGCCTCCATAGTTCAATTCAGGTATGACTTCAGGTTTCTGTATAGCTTCAAAGTGTAACCTCTGATTTGAATTTCAACTCATATACACGACCACATTATTTGCAGGGCCTGGCTACCATGCATCATCTTTCCAATTGGACTCTGAGGAAGTTACCCCTCATCCAGAAAGGTTAAGAGGCCGAGAAGGTGCAGAACTCTCTGAATGCAGAGGTCGACCGCCTGAAGTCTGCATTTGATGGGTCTAAAAAGAAGGCGAAGGAGCTGAAGAAAGAGATGTCCAAGCTTAAAAAGGACCATGATGTGGCTCTAAAGGGCAAGGATGATGTGCTCCAGCAAAAGGCCGACTCTGCGGTGAAGGCAGCCCTTGAAAATGCCTCTGAGGAGATTTTGGTAGACTACAAAGTCTCGAATGAGTTCATGAGCTTTGGCTTCGAATACCTTAAAAGAGGTATCAAGGCTATTGTCAAATGGGCGGCTGCCAAAGAAAATGAGACAGGGAGTCTGAAGGCCTCTGACTTCGTAGGTTTGGGAATTGTTGACCCTCAGTTTGCCAAAGCACTTCAGGAGGTTAAAGAGGAGGTCACTGCCCCTGCAGATACTGTGCCCCTAGATGGTAGAAAGACAGGCAGAGATAACCACGGATATGACGAGGCCGAGGTGACAAACATTAGCCAAGAAAATCAGGTCGAGGATGCCCCCACTCTTCCTTCTAATCCTTAGGCTTAATTACGAAGCTTTATTTTGTAACCCCTAACTATTTGTAATCTCTGAGGAACATCATTAACTCATATTTTTTAGAATCTTACAATTGTATGACAACCTCTGAGGAGGACTTTCACTTCACTTGTTTTGTTGAATGCTTATTTGTCATGTGATGTTTTAGCTCTGAAGTCTTATTGCAATGATGTCTGTTTAAACTTAATCAATAGTCTTACTTCAGACCTTGTCACCACATAATGATGTCGTAAGGGTCTGAGGTCATCACCTAGGATGTTACCCTCATAATTAATCTCACCAAATTAATGATGTTAAGGGTCTGAGGTCATCCCATTATGGTGTTGACTTCAAACTTTGTCACCACAATGATGTTGTAAGGGTCTGAGGTCATCACCTAGGATGTTGCCCTCATAATTAATCTCACCAAATTAATGATGTTAAAGGTTTGAGGTCATCCAATTATGGTGTCTGACTTCACACCTTGTCACCAATTAATGATGTTATAAGGGTCTGAGGTGATCACCTAGGATGTTACCCTCATAATTAATCTCACCAAATTAATGATGTTAAGGGTCTGAGGTCGTCCAATTATGGTGTCTGACTTCAGACCTTGTCACCACTTAATGATGTTGTAAGGGTCTGAGGCCATCACCTAGGATGTTACCCTCATAATTAATCTCACCAAATTAATGATGTTAAGGGTCTGAGGTCATCCAATTATGGTGTCTGACTTCAGACCTTGTCACCATTTAATGATGTTGTAAGGGTTTGAGGTCATCACCTAGGATGTTACCCTCATAATTGATCTCACCAAATTAATGATGTTAAAGGTCTGAGGTCGTCCAATTATTGTGTCTGACTTCAGACCTTGTCACCACTTAATGATGTTGTAAGGGTCTGAGGTCATCACCTAGGATGTTACCCTCATAATTAATCTCACTAAATTAATGATGTTAAGGGTCTGAGGTCGTCCAATTATGGTGTCTGACTTCAGACCTTGTCACCACTTAATGATGTTGTAAGGGTCTGAGGCCATCACCTAGGATGTTACCCTCATAATTAATCTCACCAAATTAATGATGTTAAGGGTCTGAGGTCATCCAATTATGGTGTCTGACTTCACACCTTGTCACCAATTAATGATGTTATAAGGGTCTGAGGTGATCACCTAGGATGTTACCCTCATAATTAATCTCACCAAATTAATGATGTTAAGGGTCTGAGGTCGTCCAATTATGGTGTCTGACTTCAGACCTTGTCACCACTAAATGATGTTGTAAGGGTCTGAGGCCATCACCTAGGATGTTACCCTCATAATTAATCTCACTAAATTAATTATGTTAAGGGTCTGAGGTTGTCCAATTATGGTGTCTGACTTCAGACCTTGTCACCACTTAATGATGTTGTAAGGGTCTGAGGTCATCACCTAGGATGTTACCCTCATAAGTAATCTCACCAAATTAATGATGTTAAGGGTCTGAGGTCGTCCAATTATGGTGTCTGACTTAAGACCTTGTCACCACTTAATGATGTTGTAAGGGTCTGAGGTCAGCACCTACGATGTTACCCTCATAATTAATCTCACAAAATTAATGATGTTACGGGTCTGACATCGTACAATTATGGTGTCTGACTTCAGACGTTGTCACCAGTTAATGATGTTGTTAGGGTTTGTGGTCATCACCTAGGATGTTACCCTCATAATTAATCTCACCAAATTAATGATGTTAAGGGTCTGAGGTCGTCCAATTATGGTGTCTGACATCAGACCTTGTCACCACTTAATGATGTTGTAAGGGTCTGAGGTCATCACCTAGGATGTTACCCTTCTAATTCCTACCATTAGAGCACAATGAAGCAATAACCGTCATGGAAACTGATCTTTTATTAATAAACTCTTCATAAGATGGTACATTTACATAACTTTTTGCGACATCGTATGTAATACTTCTTCAGATGATCAGCATTCCAGGGATTGGAAAAAGGTTCTCCTTCTAAATTTTCTAGCCTGTAGTTCCCAAGAACAACCTCTTCTGTTACTTTGTAGGGGCCATGCCAGTTTGGGTGGAGTTTGTTTCTTTTCTGTAAGGTCTTCTTTAGTACCAAGTCTCCCACAAAAATGGGTCTTGACTTCACCCTCTGATTATAGAATTTTGCTACTCTCTACTAGTAATATTCTTGCCTGATTTCTACGTCTTCTCTTCTCTCTTCAATCAGATCTAGGTCTAGTTTTCTCTCTTCCCCATTTTTATCAGGGTCATAGGTCTGAACCCTGTGAGTAGGGAGTCCCACTTCTGTTGGTATGACGGCCTCTGAGCCATGTGCAAGCATGAACGGGGTTTCTCCTGTTGGTGTCCTTTTCGTGGTCCTGTAGGCCCATAGCACAGCGTAAACCTCTTCAGTCCATCTTCCCTTCGCTTCTTCTAACCTCTTCTTTATTCCGTCGTGGATTATTCTATTTGTGACCTCGGTCTGACCATTTGCCTGAGGTCGTCCAGGAGATGAAAAGAACTGCTTTATCCCAACTCTTACGCAATATTACTCTAAAGATGAGTTCTTAAACTGGGTCCCATTATCTGAGATGAGAGTGTTTGGGAGGCCGTGTCTACATATGATATTACTACAAATAAATTAGAAGGTCTTCTGTTCTGTGATCGTTATCATTGGCTCTGCCTCCACCCATTTTGAGAAGTAGTCAATGGAAACTATCAGGAACCGATAATTATTGGCGGCTCTGGGTAAGGGTCCTACTAAGTCAATCCCCCACACTACAAATGGCCATGGAGAGGTGATGGACGTCATAAGTTGATGAGGTTGATGAGGAATAGTGGCAAATCTTTGACATTTATCGCACCTCTTCACGTAAGATGCAACATCTTTGGCCAAGGTTGGCCACCAGTATCCCAGTGTAATGATTCTCTTGGCCAAGGGTCTTCCTCCTATGTGACTGGAGAAAGAACCCTCATGAACTTCCTGTAAGACTTGGGGAACTTCGGTGGGATGCACACATCTAAGGAGAGGCAACATAAATCCCTTCTTGTACAGGACATCTCCTACTATCGAGAACTTGGCGGCCCTATATCTCAACTTTCTCCTTTATAGCTTGGCTTTGGGTAGCTCTCCCTCTTTGATGTATTTGACGAGGGGGTCCATCCATGAGTCTCCTAGGTTCAAATTGAGACAAGGGTTACATACCTCTTCTTCCTCAATGGTCTCTTTTCGAAAGACCTCGACCGGAACTGTCCTTCTGAGGTCTGTCTTCGTCATCGAGGCCAACCTTGCCAATGCATCTACGTGGCTGTTACTTTGTCGAGGTACCCTCTTCTGTTTTGTCTCTTCGAAGTATTGTAACATCGTTGTCACCCTCTTCGGATACTTGTCCATCCTTTCATCTTTGGCCTCATAGACTCCCAACACTTGATTGACAACCAATCTTGAGTCGCTATGAAGTAGGAGTCGTCTTACACCCATAGTCTTTGCCAACGAGAGACCTGCTATCATAGCTTCATATTCTGACTCGTTGTAAGATGCCTTGAAGTTGAACCTCAAAGCTTATTTAATGTTGGCACCATCTGGAGCTGAAAGTATCAGCCCTGCGCCGCTTCCACTATCACAGGAGGAACCATCAACAAAGAGATTCCAAATGTTTGTATCTAATGAGAAAGCCCCTTCCGATATGATTCCTTGCCTGAAGAGGTACCGATCCTCCTCGTTCCCTGCCATTCCTCCCTTGATCTTTTTGGATACGACCTCTTCCTGTCCTTGGAAGACGTTTGGTGCCATCTCTTCCTATTCTCGGAAGATGTTTGGTGTCGTCTCTTCCTACTCTCGAAAGACACTGCCGTTTGACCCTTCAACACCAATCAAGTCATTCACTGCCTCGGCCTCTTCCCATGTGAAATCAGTAACAAAGTCTGCGAGGGCCTGCCCTTTGATGGATGTCCTAGGTTGGTAGGTAAGGTCATACTACCCAACTCAATGGCCCAAGTTATCAACCTTCCAGATTTCTCAAGTTTATGCAGTACTTGTCTTAGTCGGGAGTCGGTGAGGACTACCATGAAATGGGCTTGGAAGTAGGGCTTCATCTTCCTTGAAGCATGTATTAGGGCATAGGCTAACTTTACCATACGAGGGTAATTTTTTTCAGACCCTTGAAGGGCTTACTATTGAAGTACAAAGGCCTTTGGATTCCACCGTCTTCCCGTACTATGGCTGCACTGATAGCCGATTCAGAGACTTCTAGATGCACATACAATTTCTCTCCTACTATGGGCTGAGATAACAACAAGGGAGACCCAAGGTATGACTTGAGTTGGTTAAATGCTTCTTCGCACTCTTCGTCCCACTTGAAGGCCTTTCTAATCACTTTAAAGAACGAAAGACACTTATATGTTGCTATGCAAAGAAACCTATTGAGTGCGGACACTCTCCCCGTGAGTCTTTGGACGTCCTTGATGCTTCTTGGCATCTTCATATCAAGCAAAGCTTTGATCTTCTCTGGGTTTGCTTCGATTCCTCTTTGATTGACAATGAATCCAAGAAACTTCCCAGATCTTACCCCGAAGACACACTTCTCGGGGTTGAGTTTCATTCTATACAAGTCCATAGTATCAAAGGTCTTTTCATGGTCTGCCACATGAGTGCAGGCCTTTAAGCTCTTTGTCAGGATATCGTCTACATAGACTTCCATGGTTTTTCCTATTTGGTCTTCGAACATCTTATTCAAAAGATGTTGGTACGTCGCCCCTGCATTTTTTAGACCGAAGGACATCACCTTGTAGCAGTACGTCCCTTTATCGGTAATGAAGGTTGTTTTCTCTGAGACTTCTGTGTCCATGAAGATCTGATTGTAGCCTGAATATGCGTTCATGAAGCTCATGAGCTCATGCCCTATAGTAGCATCTACCAATTGATCTATTTGAGGTAAGGGATAACTCTCTTTTGGGCAAGACCTATTCAGGTCAGTAAAATCAACGCACATTCTCCACTTCCCATTGACTTTGGGCACGATGACTGCATTTGACAACCACTCCTGGTATACGACTTCTCTTATAAACTCAGCCTCTTCCAATTTTTTGACCTCTTCCCGGATGACGTCGTACTTCTCTCTGGAGTAAACTCTTCGTCTTTATTTGATAATCTTGGCCTCTTTGGTCACATTGAGCTTGTGACTCATAACTTCAGGGTTGATACCGGTCATGTCTGGGTGACTCCAAGCGAAGACACTTTGTATCTTCCTGAGGAAGTTTATCATCTCTTCCTTGATTTCTGTCTTTAGGGATTTGCCTGCCTGGATGGTTTTTTCCGATTCGTCCTCATTGAGGACGATGTATTCTACCTCTTCTGCGGCCTCTCCCTTCTTCAAATTTGTTTCATCTCTCGGGTCCAATGTATCAATGCTATAGGTGGTGGTTGCCCTCTTATGGGCCTCCCTCTCTTCGGCCGAGTTGAAGTAACATTCTCGTGCTATGGTCTGGTCACCCTTCACTTCCCCTACCCCATAGGGGTCGGAAATTTTAGCATATGGTGGACCGTCGACGGCACAACTTCAAACTCTTAAGGGCCACTCTTCCTATGATGAGGTTATAGGCTGAGAAGATGTTTTCATCCATTACGAAAAAATTTATCTTCCGGGTCAACCTCTTAGGCCACTCATCACCCATCCGTACGTCCATCTCATACATGCCCAATGGGTGGACCTTTTCGCCGCTGAATCCTATTAAGGGATGATGATAGGGTATCAACCTAGCTCTGCTAAGACCTAGGCTCTTGAAGCAAGGCCAAAGCATTACGTCTGCTGAACTCCCTCCATCCACGAGGATCCTCTGCACCTCGCACCCATGCACTCTTGTTGTTATTACCAAAGGGTCATCATGGGGGGATAAGATACCTTTGAAGTCGAGTCGGGAGAACTCAACTATAAAGGTGTCCATGTCCATCTTCTTTCTCTTCTGCGCTGTATCGGATGACGTTAGATTTACAACCTTAAGTTTGGCCACCAACTTGGCCTCTGCCACATGAGCTTTCCTGTCAGCCACTTCAGAACCACCTCCCGTAATTCCTCCACATATGGTGTCAACACTAAATGAGATCATGCCAACCCTCTTCACCGAAGTGTTGTCATCTTTCGATGAAAGGTTCGGATCGTCTTCATCGTCATCTTCCAAGTCATTTCCTCTTCTAGCTGGGGAATCGTCACGGTATCTGTCGTTTCCTCATTTTCTTAGGGTCATCTCTTCCCCCTTTAGGAGCTTTGCCATCAACATATTTCCTTAGCTTTCCGGATTTTAACATCTTCTCAATCTCATCCTTCAAGGAGAAGCATCTGTCTGTAATATGGCCATGGTCCTGGTGGAACTCACACCATAAGTTTTTCTTCCTCTTATACGAAAGGGCCTTCAGTTTCTGTGGCTATCTTAGAGTCCTATCATTCTTGATCTCGTTGAGGATATGCTCACATCTCATGGTTAGAGGAGTATAGTGAGCAAACTTGTCATCGGGTGACCTCTTCTTTCCATCTTTCTTTCTTTGGGACTTCCCGTTACTACCGCGGTTCCCATCCTCATACTTGGCGGCCATTGCCTCTTCGGCATTCATGACTTTTCCCGCAGTTGCCAGTAACTCTGCCATAGACATGGGAGGGTCTTCCGCGAGTTTCCACAACAAATTCCCTTTCTGAAGACCTCCTATGAGGGTGGTCATGGCTATATTCTCTTCGTAATCTTCAACCTCAAGTCTCTCTTTGTTGAACCTGGTGATGTAGTCCCTTAGGCTCTCATCCTTGCCTTGCTTGACATACAGTAGATGAGTGGTCTTCTTTTGAGGTCTTACCCCAAAGAAGAAGTTGTGAATAAATCATTCGGCCAATCCCTTGAAGTTCTCAATTGAATTCCTCGGAAGAGAGGTGAACCAGCTGTACGCTGCTCCTGTCAAGGACCTAGAGAAGGCCCTACACTTCATCTCATCCGGTATCGAGTAGATGTCCGCTGCTGACTGATACATCTCAATGTAATGTACAGGGTTGGTGCTACCATCATACTTGGGAGACACCACTAGTGGTTTGAACTTATCAGGGGTCGAGAAGCTCACTATCTTAGCTACGAATGGAGAGCCCTCTGAGTAGCCCTTTTGCAGTGGATCCCTATTTTTGATGAGGTCCCATATCTTCTCCTAAAGACGTTCGATAGAGTCATTCCATGGTCTCCTACCATCGGCCTGGTCGAGGTTGTCCCCAGCCACCTCCAAGGGATGGACTGAGGGTTCCCCTACCGCAGCACTATGTCGGCTGTTGACCTCTTCATGGTGGTTGCCCTTTCCTTCACGGGGTCGACCTTGATCAGGCCGACCCTATCTGTCTCCTCTTTGCGAGCCAGCTGCGCTTATCGACCTTGATAACCTCTGTCTTAGGTCATTCACTGGGCCCAAACTCTCAGAGGCTGACCCTCTGCTCAATCGATCAAAAGATGATCCTCTTTGTTGGGCCTCTTCACCTCTTCGGACGATACATCCTCGGCTCTACTGAAGAGGACATACCGTATTATTCAAAACCTCATACGGATCCCAATAATCTTTTGGGACCTCTTTTGCCTCTAGATCGTAGTACCTATCCTCTGGGCAAGGGTTTCTGTGCCTCCCCAAGCATAAGTGCCTAGGGTCGGCAACATCCCTCCTCCGCTGGGGTGTAGGTTGGTCCTTCATTGTTGCCTGGGGTGGTCCCCTGGCATCAGGATGAGGTTGGACAGCCGTCGGAGTGATCATTTCCGGTTAGACTCGAGGTGGCCTCATTATAGTTTAGCTGAGTTGTGCAAACTGCTCCTGCATACCTTGTTGTGTTGCAGCCAAAGACCTCAAGGCGACAGCTACCTCCGCCATTTTGGACTGAGGCGGTGCCTGGCTGGAACTAGCCCCCCTCCCCCACCAGGCGGCGGAAGAGGCGGTGGTAATTTTGGTGCCATGTGTTAGCAAATAAGAGCTTGAGCAGCAGGTAAGCTTAATACCTTAAAGGCCTTCTTTCAATGGTGAAACAGCTCCACACAAGGGGTGGGGCCTGGTTCACCACCAGAGTCTCCGGTGAGGCTAAGCTGAAGAAGAGGAAGAGATAGCTTCTCATTCCCATAGACGGTGCCAAAATGATGATGTTGGAAATATCACCACCCTTCAAGGTGTTTGTGAGATCAACTCAATGTTAACAATGGCAGCATAGGGTATATACACACATAATAGAAGGAGATGAGGAGAAGAGGATTTACATCGGAATATAAGTGGTTCAGCCAATTAGGCCTACGTCCACTGTGCAAGTGTATGATGTTTATCAATTTGTGAGGGCACTAATGGACATAGATACAATCTCTCAAGCTTTCTCTCTCTACTGTGTATTTGAACAGAGTTTCAGGTAGGGGTTCTAATTTCGGGGGATCCTTTGCAAGGTAGAGGATGACCTCTATATATAATGTCTGGGGGGTGTAATGTACCCCCTATGCATGCAATGAGCATGTGTCTTGATCTAGCCAATCTGATGAAGACATCTGTCACTGTCAAAGGTAGAGAATGATGATAAAATATTCCCCCCATGTTAGGGGAATGATTTATTATAACTGAATTGCGTCTACGTGTCCTTATCCACACATATGCCAATAAGAGCTCGGCCTCGATGCTTAGTCCCGACCTCGGCCTGGAAGAGGCCGAGGATGGTAAGGTCCAATTATCCATATAATCTGAGATGAGTCACTAAGGTCTCGGCTTAAGTGAAGCCGAGATAAGGAGTTAGGGTGTTAACCTGGCATGTGCGTGGAACATCGGCTGATTTATTGATGAGGTCGACCTTTTGTGGAAGTATGGCTCCTCCCTATCTCGGCTTACCCCTGGACGAGGGTGTCATTCCCAGGTGAACTGAAGAGTTGTTGACCCTTATGATACATGCAGTGTCCCCTTGATGAGTTTGGTGGTAGTGTTGGGTAGGGCCGACCTTGCCATGTCCGAGGTCTGTTCTCACGGAACCAAGGCATTCCCAACCTCGACCATGTCTTGGCCGAGGTTGTAGTTTCTAAGCCGAGGTGACACTTGGGGCATATCATATATCATTTCTAGGTGTATGCATGTTTAGTCATTGTTCTAGTCTATACTTCATGCTTAATCACATGCTAGAATTTTTTATTTTTATCTTTTGTATTATACTTCTTTCATTTTTAGTTTGCGTTAAATGAAAAAATACAAAAATATTTTTGTTTATCAATTTTGTTTTTTTTTTTTTTTGTAATTGAGTCTTAATAAAAAATACAAATGATTTTATTTGTCTTTTGAGTAAATAATTTTATTTTTGGTTAAAAATTTTAAAAACTCAAAAAGATTTTTTTTTGTATTTTAGTTTGACACACTTAATGTGGCATATACTTGTGTTTGAATCCCTTCTTTTTCGCTTCTATGTGGATAAAACTTTTGATTAAGATTGTCAATCCTTAAAATGCTATTTCCCATGCTTACATGGAGTAGTTGGATTTTGTGTTGATATAATGGATTCTATTTTTATATTCCTCAATTCACACATACACGATCTCACTTCCAATTTTAACTTCATATGTATATTTGATCTTTGTGAGGTGTTCTCATACTAATCTAGTCATCTGCATATTTATGGTCTAGGAGGACTAGTACATGTTAAAATTCATTGCACGTGAGATTTGTGTGAGATACAAAAAAAATGTTGTATATAAATGTGCATGGGTAAGGGCTCCGAAAGGAAAAATCATCCTTTGCGAGTAAGCCACCATTTGGAATGGACATAAAAGAAATATGTGGTCCAAAGGCCTAAAAATAAAATATGGCATTAAAAAAATAAATTGCCAAGGCCTAGTTTTTATAGATATATTCATTCAAAAATTATATATTCTTATTGAGGGAGATTGGATGATATATCAACGGTTTTCGCAATGTCCCTTTATCCTAGTTGTACTTTCATGTCATGACTTTATTGGTTTGTAGAATCATCAAAATTCTAGGCTTGTATGCATTGTGTATATTTGTTCATTGAGTTCAATTTATATTATCACGTGAGGTTATATTCAAATGTGATAAAGTTTGCAATCAAATGAAAACTCCGTGAACATTTTTTAAGTTACTGGTTCAAATTTAATTGTTGTTAGCTCACACCCCAACACTTATGTTTCCATATGTCACATTTTTTCCATACCAGTGTGAAAAGCTTATTGTATATTGTGTCATGTGTGGTGTCTATACCTATATATCTATAAGTGTGCGTTAGTGATATTCATTATGCCTACATATATATGGTATTTTTTCTTTGCCTTGCTTTCTAGTTCACCAATACTTCTAATTCATAATTGGTCTCTATATTGGTGCATATTTTGTTGATATCATATGGTTAGTATCGTCTGTAACACGTTGGTATCATTTTTTTTGCATCTTTGTTGGTATCCATTATTATTTGTTGGATTAACTATGATTTCGTTGCCAATATGCTTTCATGCTCTTTTCGCTCTAAGCTTTGTGTTTAAATTAGTTTATCCTTTGCCTATTCCTGAACAAAAAGGGGGAGAAATGATAGGGGGAGAAATGGTACCAAAACCTAATCTAATCGTATCTTAGTTTGGGAGTTTTATCTTAGGGGGAGATGTCTTTCTAAAAAGGTCTTTTATTTGATAAAGGGGGAATTCATTTAGGGGGAGTATTTATCTTAATTGCATTTGATATTCTTGATATTACCTATGCGTTTGATAGTTTGCTTAATTGTGCAGGAATTCTTCTACATGGCAACTTTCATCAATGGCAAAGATTTTGATCCTTGGGTTTTTGAGTCAAGCTATTGTAACACCCCGTAATTTTATGCATTTAATATTTAATTAATTCCGGAATTTGAAATTACTTGTGTGTCATAATTTTCATTGAATTAAGTATGGAAAAATATATTTAAATATTAATCGAGGAGTGAATGGTTAATATTTAGGGAAATTTATTTACTAAGTGAATAGTAATAATTTAATTACATAATTTCGGGTATTAATTACGGAGTATGTACTTATCTCAGCCGGGAGTCAGTATAGACTAATTTGGGTGTGAGATAAGGATTTTTATAAATTAATTCGGATGCAAATTCAGAGTGTACGGTTGAGTCCGTATGGGCCGAGATAGTTAAAAAAGTGTATCGAGGTAGTAAACGGGCCAGGGGACATTTTTAGGCATAGCCGGGCGCACACGAGGGAATTTGAGTCATTTGGGCTTGGCCCATTAGGCAAAAAAATGGGATTAATCCTAATTAAACAATTATAAGAAAAAGGGGAGCGACTGAATTGAGTTTAGAGAATACTTAGTGGGTTAGGAAAACCCTAAGAGCAATTAAAGGCAAATTTTGGGAACAAAGAAGAGCCAAATCAAAGGAGTTTATCTTCAATCTTGGGCATTAACAACTCCAAAATCAGACACAACGAATCATAAGGAAAGTGGTTAACTTTCTATAGCATTTAAAGTGTATTTCAATTCATATTCATGTGATGTGTGAAATTAAAGAAATTCGTTTTGGGACTTAATGGGTATAAACATGGGGTTTTGTAAACCATTATTCTGATTTCTAAATTGTGTAGAAATTCAAGTATAATCTGAGATTATCAAATATATCTGGTAGGATGTGTAAACCGGAGGAATTAGAAACGAATTTGAGATAATGATTTGTTGTTTAAATGGGTCAAAGACTAAAATCGAACTTTCCCCAATTCGTGAAAACAGTAGAGAACGTAAATTAATTAGTATTTATGGACTTTATGGGGGTCCTTCATAAGGATTTTAGTGTATATTGTTGATGGGAAGGATGGATTTTTACTATAGAAGAGGTTAGGGTTTGGAGCTTTTCGTCCATGGCTGAAATAGAAGGGGAAGAAGATGCTGCCCAGAACGATCGATAGATCGTGGGTTGACCATCGATCGATCAATGGTCCAAAAACTTTGACATTTTGCCCAGTTTTGTATATAAAGGGAAATTTAGTTAAATTCTTCCATGCCTTATTTAATGAGAAATAAATATAGGATTTTAAATCTAATTAATTATGAGTAAAATTAATTAGGATTTGGAGGAAATTTATGGGTGACACACTATGGTTAAATTTTGTGAATACTATTTCAAAATAATTAAATACGGATTGAGTGGGTAAGTCCGGGGATACTGTTTGGGCGATATCAAGACGTTAATTTTATTTAGAGTGAAGGCTAAATAATTTAGAGTCGGGAAATTGAGACTCGGGTATTGTTTTATTTCGGGCCACGAGAGTAAGTCTGAATATATTGGTTGGAATGACACCAAAAGTAATTCAATTAATTAATGTGCGAATTAATTAATAATTAGAGTTCGACCATAAACTCATAATATTATGAATAGGCTTGTGTTACTGACTTAGTACACGGTATAACCGGGATAATTAACATTACTTATATATATATATATATATGGTGTGTGCATTAATATCGGTGGCTAGATATTATTATTATATACTCTAGTTCTATAGGGGGAGGTTGCGCGTAGTGGATGAATTCCCTAGCTTGAGGAGTAGGGAGAGTATATTCGCAGGTCATAGCGTCCGTTATATGGGTTAGGGGCATCTCACTTTCAGGGAAGGAGTATGACCGCCTCCAATTATATGTTTTCACCAAGTTAGTGAGCGATTCTGACTTGGGTAACTGGGTTTTGTGAATATATCGAGTGGGATAGCACTTTCGAGAATTCACATCCGGTGAGTTATTACTCGGGAGGATGTTATTATTAATTATTATTTCATCATGTTTGTGAGTGTTGTAATATGATATTACGTATATAATGAGATAAATAATTATATACGGGTAAAAATAAAACAGGCTGTGAATTGTATTACATATACTGGGTGTGAAAATTTTATGAACTTAAAAAGGGAAATGATTACTCAAGTAATGTTGAGAATAACTTAGAAATCATAATTGTGGCACACTCGGTTAGAGTAGGGTGGTTGCAAGGAGTTATAAAATTATCTAGTTATGAGATATATAACTAGGAAAAATTTATTAAGGAGTTGGTAATGCACATTAAAGGAGGGGTGAGTGAGGCACTAACTAAAATATGGAGAGCATGCATATTTTCGTATTACTGCAAGTTAATCATTAGCTAAATATTTTCCAAATGTTTTGGGTACTAACCCTTGCTATAAAGACATTTAAAAACCTTTTAGGTGTCCATCCACAGGGACGCCAGGCTTCACTCATTCTAGGGACCTGTTGCTGCAGCATATGTGGATATTGCGGGAGTTTGATAGGCGCCTCATTCCTTTCATTTCTAGTGTAAAAATTGCCTAACAGTTATTCGAGCATGTTGCTCACTGCTTTATTCAACACTTATGTTAGACTTGTTGAGATTTATTTAATTTTCTTTATTTTGGTTGGATTTTGAACCAATGGTTTATTCGGTCAGTTAATTATTTGTGAATGTTTGAATTCAATTAATTGTGATTGTCATATTATTTTTGTTTCCATGTGAGTATAAAACTTGGCACCAGTCTATTTTTCTCACTTAGGTGGTTAGTAATTTAAAAGGAGACAGTGATGCTAAGAATGAACCAACTGAGAAACCTGTTCTAATTTAATTTAGGACTGATCACCCGGGGTTAATTAGGCGGGGTGTCACAGAGTAGCGTTCTATTGTTATAGAGCCATGTTATTAAGACTGTTGATTCATTTTCGCTTGTGAGATATTGTATTTTTGCTATTAGTTTTTGTAGAAATTGTGTACTTACACAATTCGATCTATTTTCAGATGCCACCGAAGAGACAGAGAGCAGAGAGGGCTGCGGCTAGAGATGAGCTCAGGAACCATAGGTACTACCACCAGCACCCCCAGCTGAGTTGATCTCCAGTACTCAGGTGGGAGTGATAGTGGCTCAGGCAGTCGAGACAGTGATGGGAGCTATGGCAGCTCATTTCCCACAGCCCCAGGCACCACTTCCAGTGGCACCAGCAGCTCAGGCTCCAGCGGGGCCACTATCTTGGTAGCGAGTTAGGGAGACCTTTCAAAAGGGTCACCCTCCCAATTTTCGAGGTAGCACCGATGTGGTAGAGGCTTGTGACTGGAAGCAGAATATTCACTGCCATCTATGCATGCTGGAGTGTACTGATGTGCAAAAACAAATGCTAACTACCTTTCGTCTGTCGGGGGCAGCCTTACAGTAGTGGGAGTCAGTTACCACCATGGAGGAGCGGGATTTGATGGCGATAGATGAATTTTGGGTGCGGTTCGACCGCCAATACTTCCCACCCACCAGCGGTAGAGGCTAAGATGAGGAAGAAGTTCAGTGATTTAGTACAGGGAGACCGGTCAGTGGCAAACTATGAGGAAGAGTTCACCAATTTGGCAAACTTTGTGCCAAATGAGGTGAACAATTAGGAACGAAAGAAATTGAGATTTATAGATAGCTTAGCCTGACGGATCAAGCAGAATTTGATTGGGAATACAACATTAGTGACTTATACAAATGTCATTAATGCTGCACTTGTTAAATGCCAGGATCATCGCTTTCATGCGAAGGGGAGC
Organism: Sambucus nigra; assembly: GCA_949130495.1. NCBI lineage: Eukaryota > Viridiplantae > Streptophyta > Magnoliopsida > Dipsacales > Adoxaceae > Sambucus > Sambucus nigra. The sequence goes on along the minus strand of OX422209.1, from coordinate 407,282,561 downwards.
AAGAGAGTAGGGGATCTGAGCCAGAAGGGCAATGCAGTTACTAATGGTGACACGAGTGATACTCAGCAGTAGACTGGCAGTCAACAAGGGAATCAAGCTAAGAAATTTAGTCCTGGTGGGTTCCAACCGGAAGGATAGGGGTTCAGGCAGGGGCAGCGGGGCTCAAATTAGCAGCACCAGGTTCCTCAGGTCCGTCAGGGCCAAGGGAACAATGGGGGAGGCCAGCAGGGCCAGCCACGTCAGGGACAATGGTAGGGGGATGGTCAAAAATGCTATTTTGTCTGTGGCCAGACAGGACACTTCAGGAGGGAGTGCCAACAGAGGGGCAGAGGTCATTAACAGGATGCCCAACAGAGGCAAGAGGGGTAGATACTGCCAGTAGCACCAGCTCTACCCGCCCCACTACAGCAGGGGCAAATGCACTACGGGCGTGTGTATAACGTCTGGGATGTTTCGAATACTCTATCACACTAGGCACCGCCAGTATTTGAGAGTACGTTTCTCATTGAGGGTCATGTGGGTAGTATTCTTTTTTACACGAGAGCATCGCATTCCTTCATTAAAACTAATTTTGCTAAACAGACCGAGTTACTAGAGACCACGGGTAGTCTTCGGATGTGTATAGATTTGCTAGTAGGAAGAGGGGCGTTGATTCACTCAATTTGTCGGGGGGTGGCCATTTTGATTGGGAGGCTTAGTTTAGAAACAGACCTCTTAATGTTAGATATGGAGGGGTACAATGTCATCTTGGGTATGGATTGGTTGGCAGGTTATCGGGCAACTGTAGATTGTTAGGACAGGATAATCGTGTTCTCTATTCCAGGATAGGAGATGTTCTTGATAGCGACACTGTTACCTGAGGGAGGGTCACGCACGCACTTGTATTACATCGAGGAGGAAACCTCACAGGAGGTGGCGATTCCGTTGGACTGAATACCCATAGTGAGGGACTTTGAGGATGTGTTCTGGAAATACCAGGGTTGCAACCCAGTAGGGAAATCGAATTTGTAATCGATTTAGCACCGTGGATGAGGCCAATTGCTCGAATCCCATACCGTATGGTCCTTCAGAGATGCGTGAGTTGAGAGGGAAGATTCACCAGCTTCTGGGTCAGGGTTTCATTCGACGGAGTACATCGTCGTAGGGTGCACCGGTGTTGTTTGTGAAGAAGTGGGATGGTTCACTTCGGTTATGCGTGGACTATAGGGAGTTGAACAAGTTGACGGTATGGAATAAGTATTCGTTACCTAGGATTGATGATTTATTTGACCGGTTAAGAGGGGCGTCTTACTTCTCCAAGGTCAACTTGAGGTCATGGTATCATCAACTATGTATTCGAGGGGAGGATGTTCCTAAGACCGCTTTCCTGTCGCGGTATGGATCTTATGAGTTCAGGGTGATGTCATTCGGGCTCACCAATGCACCAGCAGTGTTCATGGATCTCATGAATAGGGTTTTCAGGGAATATCTATATCAATTTATCATCGTGTTTATTGATGACATCCTAATCTACTTGCGCATTGAGGAGGAGCACGCATAGCATATGCGTATGGTTTTACAAACATTACGGGATCACCAACTCTATGCCTAATTTGGGAAGTGTGGATTTTGGCGGCGGGAGGTACACTTTCTTGGCCACGTGGTGTCAGATCGGGGTATTGCTGTGGATCCGAGTAAGGTGTCGGCGGTGAGGGAGTGGGGACAACCCACGACACCGATCGAGGTGCGCAGTTTTATAGGATTGGTCGGTTATTACATGCGAGTCATCAAAGGATTCTCAAAGATTGCAGGCCCTTTGACGAATCTGACCCAGAAAGAGGTGCCTTTCACTTGGAGTGATCATTTTCAATTAGCTTTCGATGATCTAAAGGATAAGTTGACATCTTCACCCGTACTTGCTTTGATGAAGGGAGGACTAGAGTATCGGGTTTACACTAATGCGTACTTATAGGGACTTGGGGGTGTGCTTCATCAGGAGAAAAGGGCTATAGAATATGCGTCCAGAAAGCTAAAGCCCCAAAAGAGGAATTACCCCACTCACGACCTAGAGCTAGCAGCGGTCATTTTTGCTTGAGGATATGGAGACATTATCTTCTAGGAGAGTAGTTCACTTTATTCACGGATAACAAGTCACTTCAGTATCTCTTTACACAGAAGGATCTGAATATGTGGCAGAGGCGGTAGCTAGAATTCATGAAAGACTACCAGTTTGATATCCAGTATCATCTTGGTAAGGATAATGTGGTAGCAGACGCATTGAGCCAAAGATCGACTGGGGAAATATCCGAAGTCTGGAAAGCGAAGTGGAGAGAGCTTCGATATGAGGATGATGTGGCCAGGGCCTGGATGTCAGCATTATCCATCACACCTGAGATCATTATGAGGGTTATGAGGGCTCAGGTAGAGGATCAGATCTATCGAAATAGGGTGAGCCAGTTTTTAGTTGAGGGAGAAGAGGGTTACACGATCAGCTCGGAAGGAGGCCTACACCTTAATGGGAGGTTAATTGTGCCAGAGGATGAGGAGTTGAGACACGCTATTATGACAGAGTCCCATGGGTTGAGATTCGTGGTACATCCCAGTGGGGATAAAATGTACTAGGATATAAGGAGGCAATATTGGTGGGCAGGAATGAAATGGGACATAGCAAAGTTTGTCTCGGAATTTTCCACGTGTCAGCTCGTGAAAGTTAACCATTAGAGGCCATCAGGGATGTCACAACCAGTAGAGATTCCCATGTGGAAGTGGGAAAGAATCTTAATGGACTTCATTACAGGGTTACTCGCATCGCAGAAGGGTCACGATTCCATATGGGTTATTGTGGATCGGTTGACCAAAGTACCCCACTTCCTGTCGGTTCGTACAGACTTTGAGATGATGCGTTATGCTCAGCCATTCATAGAGGATATTGTTAAGCCACACGGGGTGCTGATAAATATTGTGTCTGAGAGAGACAAATTTTTGTGGCCCACTTTTTGCAGAGCTTTCAGGAGGCCATGGGTATAGAGTTACGTTTGAGCATAGCCTATCACCCACAGACCGACGGGAAGACTGAGAGAGTCAATTAGATGCTGGAAGATATGCTCAAATTCTGCATATTAGATTTTGGGGGAGGTTGGGAGAAATATTACCTTTGGTAGAGTTCACGTATAACAACTCTTACCAATTCACGATTGGCGTTGCACCATTCGAGGCACTATGCGGGAGACCATGTCATTCACCCGCTTGTTGGTTAGAGATGGGGGACAACAAGCTGTTGGGGCCGGAGATTGTCCAGGAGATGACTGTCAAGATAGAGTTACTCCGAGGCCGGATTCGGATAGCTCAGGGTAGGCAGAAGAGTTATGCTGATGCTTCACGGAGAAATGTGGAGTTAGAGATTGGGGACCAGGTATTAGTCCGGGTGTCCCTTATGAAAGGGGTGATGAGGTTCAGCAAGAAGGGTAAGTTAGCACCGAGATACATCAGACATTTCCCTATTATGGAGAGGGTGGGACCAATAGCATATAGACTGGGATTGCCATAGCATCTTCAGCAGATACACAATGTGTTCCATGTGGCAGCGCTGAAGAAATATCGAAGGAGTGAGAGGGACTTCTTGCACATTCCACTCGAGGAAATTGATTTACAGCCAAACATCACATATTAGGAGAGACCGGTGGCTATTCTGGACTGTAGTGAGCGGAAGTTACGATCCTAGGGTGTTCCACCAGTTAGAGTACAGTGGGGTCATCACAACGTTGACAAGTCTACCTAGGAGCAGGAGGAGGATATGAGGGAACAATATCCAGAGCATTTCACCACAGGTACGACCTAATTTCGAGGACGAAATTCCTTTATGGGGGGGAGGGGAGTATGTAACACCCCGTAATTTTGTGCATTTAATATTTAATTAATTCGAGAATTTAAAATTACTTGTGTGTAGTAATTTTAATTGAATTAAGTATGGAAAAATATATTTAAATATTAATCGAGGACTGAATGGTTAATATTTAGAGAAATTTATTTTCTAAGTGAATAGAAATAATTTATTTATGTCATTTCAGGTATTAGTGACAGGGTATGTACTTATCTCAGCCGGGAGTCGGTATAGACTAATTTTGGTGTGAGATAAGGATTTTTATAAATTAATTTGAATGCTAATTTTGAGTGTATGGTTGAGTCCGGATGGGCCGAGATAGTCGAAAAAGTGTACCCGAGGGTCGTAAACGGGTCACGGAATATTTTTAGGCATAGCCGGGCCCATACGGGGGCATTTGGGTCACTTGGGCTTGGCCCATTAGGCAAAAAAATGGGATTAAGCCTAATTAAACAGTTATAGGAAAAAGGGGAATGACTAAATTGAGTTTAGAAAATACTTAGTGGGTTAGGGAAACCCTAAGAGCAGTTAAAGGCATAATTGGGGGACAAAGGAGAGCCAAATCAAAGGAGTTTATTTTCAATCTTCGTCATTCACAACTCCAAAATCAGACACTACGAATCGAAAGGCAAGTGGTTTTCTTGTTGTAGCATTTAAAGTGTATTTCAATTCATATTCATGTGATGTGTGAAATCAAAGAAATTCGTTTTGGGATTTAATGGGTATAAACATGGGGTTTTGTAAACCATTATTCTGATTTGTAAATTGTGTAGAAATTCAAGTATAATCTTAGATTATCAAATATACCTGGTAGGATGTGTAAACCAAAGGAATTAGAAACGAATTTGAGATAATGATTTGTTGCGTAAATGGGTCAAAGACTAAAATCGAATTTTCCCCAATTCGTGAAAAAAGTAGAGAACGTAAATTAATTAGTATTTGTGGACTTTATGCGGGTCCTTCATAAGGTTTTTAGTGTATATTGTTGATGGGAAGGCTGGATTTTTACTGTAGAAGAAGTTAGGGTTTGGAGCTTTTTGTCCATGGATGAAACAGAAGGGGAAGAAGACGCTGCCCAAATCGATCGATCGATCGAGGGTTGACCATCGATCGATCGATGGTCCGAAAACTTTGACAGTTTACCCAGTTTTGTATATAAAGGGAAATTTAGTTAAATTCTTCCATGCCTTATTTAATGAGAAATAAATATAGGATTTTCAAGATAATTAATTATGAGTAAAATTAGTTAGGATTTGGAGGAGATTTTGTGTGTCGCATCATGATTAAAATTAATTGGGATTTGGAGAAAATTTATGGGAGACACACGATGGTTAAATTTTGGGAATACAGTTTTCAAATAATTAAATACGGATTGAGTGGGTAAGTCCGGGGATATTTATCGACACTAAATTATTTATCCCTCACTCTAAATAAAATTAACGTCTTGGTATCGCCACAAGAGTAAGTCCGAATATATTGGTTGGAATGACACCAAAAGTAATTTAATTAATTAATGTGCGAATTAATTAATAATTAGAGTTTGACCATAACTTCATAATATTCTGAATAGGCTTGTGTTACGGACTTAGTACACAGTATAGCCGGGGTAATTAATATTATTTAAATATATACGGTGTGTGATAGTATATATATATATATATATATATATATATATATTATATATGGTGTGTGCATTAATATCAGTGGCTAGATATTATTATTATATATTGTAGTGTTATAGGGGAGGTTGCGCGTAGTGGATGAATCCCCTAGGTTGAGGAATAGGGCGAGTATGTTCCCAGGTCATAGCGTCCGTTATATAGCTGAGGGGCATCTCACTTTCACGAAAGGAATATGACCGCCTCCAATTATATGTTTTCACCAAGTTAGTGAGCGATTCTGACTTGGGTAACTAGGTTATGTGAACATACCTAGTGGGATAGCACTTTAGAGAAGTCACATCCGGTGAGTTATTACTCGGGAGGATGTTATTATTAATTATTATTTAAGCATGTTTGTGAGTGTTGTGATATGATATTACGTATATAATGAGATAAATAATTATACACGGGTACAAATAAAACAGGCTGTGAATTGTATTACATATAATGGGTGTGAAAAATTTATGAACTTAAAAAGGGAAATGATTACTCAAGTAATGTTGAGAATAACTTAGAAATCAGAATTGTGGAACACTCGATTAGAGTAGGGTGGTTGCAAGGGGTTATAAAATTATCTAGTTATGAGATATATAACTAGGGGAAATTTATTAAGGAGTTGGTAGAGCACATTAAAGGAGGGGTGAGGATGTCCTCAAGGGAGTGCGACACTAACTAAAATATGGAGAGCATGGATATTTACTTTTTACTGCAAGTTAATCATTTGCTAAATCTTTTCCAAATGTTTTGGGTACTCACCCTTGTTTTAAAACTTTTAAAAACCTTTTAGGTGTCCAGCCATATGTGGATGTTGCGGGAGTTTGATAGGCGCCCCATTCCTTTCATTTCTAGTGTAGAAATTGCCTATCAGTTATTCGAGTATGTTGCTCACTGCTTTATTAAGCACTTCTGTTAAACTTTTTGAGATTTATTTACTTGTCTTTATTTTGGTTGGATTTTGAACCGATGGTTTTTTCGGCCAGTTAATTATTTGTGAATGGTTGAATTCAATTAATTGTGATTGTCATATTATTTTTTATTTCCGTATGAGTATTTCATTTAAGCTAATGAAAGATAAAACTTGGCACCCGTCTATTTTTCTCACTTAGGTGGTTAGTGATTTAAAAGGCGACGGTGATGCTAAGAATGAACCAACTAAGAAACCTATTCTAATTTAATTTAGGGCTGATCACCCGGGGTTAATTAGGCGGGGTGTCACAGCTATGTAATTTTTATTTTGGGTCCCTTTTGTATTTTTGTTTAGTTTTTGTCCCAAAATAGCCAAAGGGGAAGATTTGTAAGGACACAAGTCTCTGATTGAGTCTTAATGTAGTGTTGGATCAATTCCGGACAAAAAAATTTGAGTCATAGGATAGTGGTCAAGTGTATCCATCCATGACTATTACGTGTTAGTTGAAGATGTAGCGGCCAAGTGTATAAATCTTTATCATACGCCGGGTTTAGTGTGCCTCGTTTCTACGTCAATAAAAGTATTCAAATGCTCCTAAGGTATGAATGCATTTTATTTGTATATATACATGAGCTTGGAAATTTATTGGGTGTATTTTATAATTTTTATAAAATAGTTTTAACGACTTTGTTTTACTTAGAAAATATTTTATAGAACTTTTCATAAAAAGTTTTGGACTTAAAATGAATATTTTATTTTTTCTGCCACGTCGTTCGATGGAACTGAAACCTCGTTCGAACGAGAACGAACTGGCATCTCGTTCGAACGAGATTGCCATTTCGTTCGAATGAGACTTCTAACAATATTCCTTTTTCACCTCTAGAACCTCGTTAGTAAAGTCATTCGAACGAAAAGTCGTTCGAACGAGATTTGGCGGGAATAGGTATTATGTCAGTTTTTGACGGTTTTCCCGCTTTTCCCATTTCTTTTCGCCACTATCTTTTGAGAGAATTACTTAGTGTGGGAACCAACCCTTTTGAACTAAATTTTTCAAATTCTACATTCTCTAAGATAGAGTTTTGAGAGCCCAATTTTAAGAAGAAAAGGTTCACATTTTTTGTGATAGTTTTTTTAAGAAAAATTCTTACACACATTTGATTACACCCATATTTAGTTTATCCAAGTTCCTTAATATATATACTTTGCCTGGAGTGTTAGGCACCGGTTTATCTCTACACCTTGAAGAAGAGAAGTTTGGGTTTACTTCTACATACCACAAGGAAGAAGTTTGTGGTTTTTGGTTGCGGCATTCTCTACATTCAAAGGCACCGTGTGTAGTTGATGGGTTCCTAAAAGTCTGATCGGTGGATTTCGAGACCGCGGTGGAACTCCCTGGTTATTCACTAGGCAGAGTTGTATACAAGAAGGTGCATCGGGGCTTGGATGGAGTCAAGTCGAGTGTTGTAAGTCTTACTGTCTTGTATATGTAATACCTTACTTAGTGGATTTGAGGCTAGGGTCGTCCGAGGTTTTTTCCCGTTGTGGTTTTTTCCTCGTACATCGCGGAGCAGTGATTTGTTTATTTTCTCTTTCGTAAAATTCACCTTAGATCCATGCTTAGGTAAGAACTTAAAATTTGGTTTAAATCACTACTTGTTTAATTTGGTGCTAATTAATATTTTGGGTAAAATTGATATTAATTTAATTCAAGTCATCATTTAATTTGTTGAAATTGGTTTGGTCTAACTTGGTAATATTGAAAATATGGTTTAGGAAAATTCTAGGACTTGCGTTGAATTAATTTGGTTTAAGTGAAACTTTCGTGTTGTCTAATTTAAAATTCACTTTGTGTTTTGTTTATTTTAATTTGAAAGAAATTAAAATTTGTTTGTTGTGTATGTTGTGTTGAGCCATCCTTATTCCGCATCTCTTTAAAGGAAACTGAAATTACTTTTGGTCAAATATCTAAAATTTGGGGGTCATCATTCCCAACACCCTTGATTCGAGAGCACGACCCAAATTTGACAATATCTACACTTAGGCTTGAAAACATGTCGTTAGAGGGAGAAACCTCGAAACACCCCTCAAACAGTCCCGTGAGTGGTGCCAACACCTCACACAGTACCAATGTAACTCGTAGGAACCGATCGCGTGGTCACGGGACCCCCAGTTTGAGAGTAAGACCCAATTTTTAGAATATATACACGTAGCATTAAAAACATACCGTTACAGGTTGAATCCCCAAAACGCCCCGTAAGCGGCTTTAACACCTTGCACGGGACTAATGTAATTCGTAGGAACCGACCGTGTGGTCACGGGATCCAGGTTCGTGAGAATATATGAATTTTAAAAATATCTTCACTTAGGATTGAAAACATGCCGTTAGAGGTCAAAACCCCGAAACTCCCCTAGAATATCCCGATGAGCGACTCTAACACCTCGCACTGGATCATGTAACTCGTAGGAACCGACCCTATGGTCACAGGACACCTGATTTGATAGCACGACTCAAATTTGAGAATATCTATAGTTAGGCTTTATAACATGTCGTTAGAGGGAGAAACCCCAAAATACAACACAAAAAAACCCATGAACGACACCAACACCTCGTACATTACCAATGGACTTATAGGAACCGACACGTGGTTACGGGACCCTCGGTTCGAGAGAACATAACAATTTGAAGTATATCTACACTTAGATTTGAAAATATATCGTTACAAGGTGAAACCCCGAAACACCCCCCAATGGCCCCGTGAGTGGTGCCAACACCTCACACGGGTCCAATGTAACTTGTAGAAATCGACCGCGTAGTCACTGGACCATCGGTTTGAGAGCATGTGCCAATTTTCAAAATATCTACACTTAGGCTTGAAAACATGCAGTTAGAGGGCAAAACCATGTAACACCGCCAACACCTCGCACGGGACCAATGTAACTCGTACGAACTGACCGCATGGTAATGGTACCCATGGTTCGAGAGCATGGTCTAATTTTTGGAATATCTACCCTCAGGCTTGAAAACATGGATTTACAGGGTGAAACTATGAAACTTTCACCAAACGTCGCACATGACTAATGTAACTTGTATGAAACGAACGCGTGATCATGGGACCCCGATTCGAGAGCACGACCATATTTTTGGGATATCTACACCTAGGTTTGAAAACATGCTATTAGAGGGAGAAACCCCAAACGACCTCCTAAACGGGTAAGCGACGCAAACACCTCCGATGGAACCAATGTAACTCGTAGGAACCTACAGCGATGTCACGGGACCCTCGATTTTAGATGATGACACAATTTTCAGGGTATCTAGACTTAGGCTTGAAAACATATCGTTGGAGGGAGAAACCCCGAAACACCTCCCAAACGATCATGTGAGTGGTGCCAACACCTCGCATGGTACAAATGTAACTCGTAAGAACCAATTGCATGGTCAACCAACCATTGGTTCGAGAGCACCACCCAATTTTTAGAATATCTACACAGCCTTGAAAACATGACGTTAAGGGGAACAACCTTGAAACACCTCCCAAACGGCCCATGAACGGCGCCAACACGTCGTAAGAGCCGACCTCATGGTCACGGGACCCCCAGTTCGAGAGAATTGTACAAGTTTTATAATATTTACACGTAGGCTTAAAAATATGCCGTTAGAGGGCGAAATCCCAAAACACCACCTGAATGACCCCTTGAGTGGCTCCAACACATCGCACGGGGACAATGTAACTCATAGAAACCGACCGCATGGTCACGAGACACCAAATTTGGGAGCATGGTCCAAATTTAAGAATATCTACACTTGGGTTTTAGAACATGCCGTTAGAGGGCTAAACCCCATTACCCCCCCCCCAAAACGGCCCCGTGAGCGGTTCCAACACCTCGCACGGGACCAATGTGACTCGTAGGAACTGATCACGCGATCATGGGACCCTCAGTTCAAGAGAACATACCAATTTTTAGAATATCTACACTTAGGCTTGAGAACATGTCATTGGAGGGAAAACCCCCAAAACACCCCCTATACGGCCCCGTGAGCAGGGCCAACACCTTGCATATAACCAATGTAACTCGTAGGAACCGACTACGTGGTCACGGGACCCCCCGTTTGATAGAATGACCCAATTTTCAGAATATTTACACATAGGATTAAAAATGTCCTAAGAGGGCAAAACTCTGAAACACCCCCCGAACGACCTCGTGAGCGGCTCCAACACCTCGTACAGGACCAATGTAACTCGTAGGAACCAACCACATGAACACACGACACCTGATTTTGGGTCGCGACCCATATTTGAGAATATCTACACTTAGGCTTGAAAATATGCTGTTAGAGGGAGAAACCCCAAAACACCCCACAAACGACCCCGTGAGCTGTGCTAACACCTCGTACGGGACTGAGGTCACGCGTAGGAACCGATCGCATGGTCACGGGACCCCCAATTCGAAAGAACATACTAATTTTAAGAATATCTACACTTAGGATTGGAAACGTGTAGTTAAAGTGCGAAATCCTAAAACACCCCCCAATCGGCCCGATGAGCGGCGCCAACACCTCACACGGGAGCAATGTAAGTCGTAGGAATCAAATTCATGGTCACAGGACCCCCGATTCGATAGGACATAACAATTTTTAGAATATCTACACTTAGGCTTAACAATATATCCACAGAGGGAGAAACCACTAAACACCCCCCAAAACGGTCCCGTGAGAGACGACAACACCTCACACGGGAATAATGTAACTCGTAGGAACCGACTGTGTGGTCATGGGACCCCCGATTCAAGAACACGGGCCGATTTTCAAAATATCTACACTTAGGCTTAAAAACATGTCGTTTGAGGGAAAAACCCCAAAACACCCCCCAAACATCCCCGTGAGCGGTCCCAACACCTTGAACGGGACCAATTTAACTCATAGGAACCGACCGCATGGCCACGGGACCCCGATTCGAGAGCACGTCCCAATTTTTAGAATATCTACACTTAGGCTTGAAAACATGCTGTTAGAGAGTGAAGGTACGAAACATGCCCCAAATAGCCCTGTGTGCGGTGCCTACACCTCGCACGTGACCAATGTAACTCATAGGAACGGACCGTGCTGTAAAGGGACCCCTAGTTCGGGCGCACATTCTAAATGTGAGAACGTCTAAACTTAGCCTTGAAAACATGTCGTTAGAGTGTAACACCCTGAAACACCCCCTAAATGGTCCCATGAGCGGTGCCAACACCTCGCATGGGACCAATGTAACTCATAGGAACCGACTGCGTGTTCACAGGACACCCAGTTTGGGAGCACATCCTAATTTTTAGAATATCTACACTTGGGCTTGAAAACATGTCGTTAGAGAGAGAAACCCCGAGACACCACTCAAATGATCCCATGAGTAGCATTAACACCTCGAACTAGACCAATGAAACTCATAAGATTGGACCGCGGGGTCACGGGAATCTCGATTTGAGAGCACAACCCAATTTTCAAAATATCTACCCTTAGGCTTGAAAATATGTTGTTATAGGGAAAAACCCCGAAACACACCCCAAACGGCCCCATGAGTGGCGCCAACACTTCACACGGGAACAATGTAACTTTTAAGAACCAACTGCACAGTCATGGACCGCCGAGTTGAGAGAAAAACCCGATCTCTAGAATATCTACAATTAGGCTTGAAAACATGTCGTTAGATGGAGAAACCCAAAAATACCCCCCAAACGTCCATGTGAGCAGTGCCAAAACCTCGAACGGGACTTATGAAGCTCGTAGGAACTGACCGCATGGTAATGGCCCCCCAGTTCAAGAGCACATACCTATTTTCAGAATATCTATTCTTAGTATTGAAAACATGTAATTAGAAGGAAAAACCCCTAAATACCCCCCAAACGACCCCGTGAGCGGTGCCAACACCTAGCAGGGGACCAATGAAACTCGTAGGAACCGATCGCGTGGTTATGGGACCCTCGATTTGAGAGCACATATCAAATTAGAGAATATCTACACTTAGGGTTGAAAACATTCTCTTAGAGCGTGAAACCCCGAAACACCCCCAATCAGCCATGTTAGTGACGCCAACACCTCGTGTGGGACCAATGTAACTTGTAGGCACCGATTGTATGGTCACTGGATCCCCGGTTCGAGAGCAGGGACCAACTTTTAGAATATCTACACTTCGGCTTGAAAACATGTCGTTAGAGGGAAAACCCCCGAAATACCTCCCAAATAGGCCCCATGAGCGGCCCCAACACCTCGCACGGGACCAACTTAACTCGTACGAATCGATCAAGTGGTCACGGTACACTTGTTCAATAGCATGACCATATTTTTAAAACATCACACTTAGATTTCAAAACATGCCGTTAGAGGGTGAAACCCCCAAATCACCCCAAACGACCCAATAAGCGGGGCCAACACCTCGTATGGGACCAATGTAACTTATAGAACGCGTGGTCATGGGATCCTCAATTTGTGAGCACAAACCTTTTAGAATATCTACATTTAGTCTTGAAAACATTTCGTTAGAGGGCGAAAGCCCCAAACACCTCCCAAACGGCTCTGTGAGTGGTCCAACACCTTGCATGGGACCAATCTACCTCGTAGGAATTGACTGCGTGGTCATGGGTCTCCCGGTTCGTGAGCACGGACTAATATTAAGAATATCTACACTTGGGCTAGAAAAGTTGCCATTAGAGTGTGCAACCCCGAAACACCCCCCTAAACGACATCGTGAGCGGTGCTAACACCTCACATGGGACCAATGTGACTCCTAGAAGTCAACCGCAAGGTAACTGGACCCCTGGTTCGAGAGCATGAACAAATTTTTAGAATATCTACACTCAGGCTTTAAAACATGCAATTACAGGGGGAAACCCTAAAACACCCCCCAAATGGCCCCGTGAGCGGCACCAACATATCGCACGAGATGAATGTAACTCGTAGGAATCAATTGAGTGGCCATGGGACCCCCGTTCGAGAGAACAAACTAATTTTTAGAATATCTACACTTAAGCTTGAAAACATGCCGTTAGAGGGCGAAAAATCGAAACACCTACAAGATGGCCCCGTGAGCAGCGCCAACACCTCGAATGGTAACAATGTAACTCGTACGAACCGACCGCATGGTAATGGGATCCCCGGTTCGAGAGAACAAATGAAATTTCAGAATATCTACAATTAAGCATGAAAAAAAGTCGTTAGAGAGAGAAATAACTAAATACCTACAAAACGGCCCTGTGAGCGGCTCCAACACCTTGCACCGGACTAATGCAACTCGTGGGAACCGACCACGTGGTCAAGGGAACCCCGGTTTGATAGAATGGACCAATTTTTAAAATATCAACACTTAGAATTGAAAACATTTTGTTAGAGGGGAAAACCCCGCAACACCCCCCCAAACGACACAAACACCTTGCACGGGACCAATGTAACTTGTAGGAACTCAACGCGAGGTCACGGAAACCCCGGATTGATAGCATGACCCAAATTTGAGAATGTCTACACATAGGCTTGAAAATGAGGGTGAAACCCCAAAACACCCCCAAACACTCCCTTGAGTGGTTCCAACACCTCATATGGTACCAATGTAATAGGAACCAACCGTGTGGTAACGGGACCCCCGGTTCGAGAGCACTACCCAATTTTCAGAATATCTACACTTAGCCTTGGACACATGCCGTTAGAGGGTAAACCCCCAAAACAGCTCCCAAATGGCCCCGTGAGCGGCGCTAACACCTTGCATGGGACCAATGTAAATCATAGGAACCGATCGTGTTGTCATAGGACCCCGATTCGTGAGAACGACCCAATTTTAAGAATATCTACACTTATGCTTGAAAACATGCCGTTAGAGGGCGAAACCCCAAAACACTCACCAGACGGCCCTATGAGCGGCTTTAACACCTCGAACGGGACCAATGTAACTCATAGGAACTCATTGCATGGAAAACGGACCCTCGGTTCGAGAGAATAGATCAATTTCAAAATATCTACAGTTAGACTTGAAAATATGTCGTTAGAGGGTGAAACCCCAAAATACCCAAAAAATGGACCTGTGAGCGGGGGCATCACCTCGCACGGGACTAATACAACTCACATGAATCGATTGCGTGGTCACGGAACCCCTAGTTCAAGAGTACAGACCAATTTTAGGAATATCTAGGCTAAGGCTTGAAAACATTCTGTTAAAGGGAAAAATCCCAAAATACTCCCCAAATGGTGCCAGCACCTCACACGGGACCAATGTAAATCGTAGGAACTAAACGCAAGATCACGGGATCCCCGATTTGAGAGCATGACCCAAATTTGGGAATAACTACTCTTAGGCTTGAAAATATACCGTTAGATGGAGAAACCTCTAAACACCCCCCAAATAGTTTCATGAGCGGTGTCAACACCTCACACAATACTAATGTAACTCGTAGGAACCGACCGTGTGGTCACGAGACCCCCGATTGAAGTGCATGACCCAATTTTCAAAATATCTACACTTAGCCTTGAAATCAAGCCATTATAGGTTGAATCCCCAAAAAACCTCCCAAAAGTCCCCGTGAGCGGCGCCATCACCTTGAACGGGACCAATGTAACTCGTAGGAACCGACCGTGTGGTCACGGGACCCAGATTCGTGAGAACGGCCCAATTTTAATAATATCTACACTTAGGCTTGAAAACATGCCATTAGAGGGAGAAACCCCGACACACCCCTGAACGGCCCCGCGAGCGGCTCTAACACCTCGCACGGGACTAATGTTACTCGTAGGAATCTACCGTATGGTCACAGGACACCTGATTTGGGAGCATAACTCAAAATTGAGAATAGCTATACTTAGGCTTGAAAAACATGCCGTTAGAGGGAAAAACCCCAAAACATAACCCAAACGACCCATGAGTGGCGTCAGCACCTCGCACATTAAAAATGGACTCGTAGGAATCGACCACATGGTCACAGGACCCCCGGTTTAAGAGAACATACCAATTTTTAGTGTAGACACCTCTTTCTGTTACCACCTAACTCTCCTTAGGTCCCTAGTACCTCCACTCATCACTGTAAAACCCTGGTCACGTCTCGAGTACTGACATAAAAGCCATCGGGCACTCCCCGGCTCAGTTTGACCCAAAGTCAAACTCTTTATCTCGACTGAGACTGAATGAATCTTCGAAAGGCACTAAATACCCTTTCCAACGGATCTCCGCGTGCGCGATTCTGACTTACCATGCGGATGAACGATCCCTTTGCGTCCGAAACCCTACCTGGAGGACACCGGGCGCTTCCAGGATCTGTTTGACCCGATTCAACTCTTCATCTCAACCGATACTGAATGAATCTTCGAAGGGCACTGAATACCCTTTCCAACAGTCCATCCCGTGTGCAATTCTGACTTACCATGCGGACGAACGATTCGTTTGACTCTGAGAGGTCACCGAATGCTTCTCAGGCCCGGTTGACCAAACCCAACTACCCAAACTGGGCCAAAATCTTTATAATGTTGAAGTACACCTACTAACCTTTCCAACGGTCCGTCCTGTGCATGATTCGGACTTACCATGCAGACGTATGATCCATTTGCGTCTGAATGATTCCCCGTCCAACAGACCGACAAATGCTTCTAAGCCACATTTGACCCATAGTTAACTCCCGAACTCGGGAGAGGTCCAAAGGACTTTCGAAGGTATCTAAAATAACTTTCCAATGGTATGCCCCGTGCATGATTCTAACAAACGGTTTGCCCTCGGCGGCTAATTTTCTGAAAAAGCCCGAAACACACTGCCAAACGGCAGGTCTTAGAACCTGCCTATCGGCACCTCTAAGCCGATCGGTAGTCCCCTGGAGCTATAAAATGAGGCCTTGGCCTCATTTGCAGGGAGCTCAGATCAAAAGCAAATGACTCTCAACAAACCCCCAGAAACCTCTCTCGAAGGCAGCGTGATTTCAACTTTCAAATCCCTTTTTCACTTCCACTTTTCATCATCCCTTTCATCAAACTTGATGAATTAACCACCCTCCATCATCATCCAAGTGCAAGGGATGCCTTTCAACATTTAAGATCAAGCTCAAAGTCTCAAAGAAGGTCCATCTCTCTCACCTTTCTCTTCAAATCTTCTTAAATTTCCAATAACTTTTTTTATTACTTAAGCACTTTTATCATCTTAGTTCAAATATCATAACATACTTTTTTATTTAGTATTATTGCACATCTCTTATTTTCATATAAATAAACAACCCAAAAAAAAAAGAAAAAGAGGGTTTGCTCATAAATTCCAAATAGGGATTCTCACACCTTTTCCACACTTATCTCACAACTAAAACACTTTTTCTACACACACACACACACACACACACACTTACAAATAAGAGATTTCTCCATTTGGATTTATGGGTTAAACCCCGACCCTCGTTTATTTGCGCACTATGTGGACTGTGATGCCTTGATAGGCTACGTAGGCGTCTCAGGGTAAAACCCGAAACTCGATTCCTTTTCTCACTTCTTCTCTTATTTTCTATCTTCTCTTGATCTCATTTTCCATTATATTCTATATACCTGTTCTCAGTAACGTATTATTCCATATGTGTTATCGTTCCTTTATAACGGTCAACGTAGGGGTAATCACGTAAATCTTATTTTCTACACTAATCTCACATTCGTACGGATGACTCGCTTTGTCTTTTCTATGATACAAGTCGAGGATTCCTATATCCATTCTCTATATACACATGCACACATATCACGGGGGGGGGGGGGGGGGGGGGGGGGGATATAAAGGAAAATAGAAAATATCAATGAGAAATCGAAAGGACAGAATGGGTGCCTAACACCTTCCCATTTCGTAACTAAGCCTCCGAAACCTTCTCGAATCATTTGGTTTCGCACGCACCAGTATGTCCTTGGATGCCATCCTTCGGGGTGGCACTCCCTTTTTCTTTTGTCTGTTTTGAGTAAAATAGACTGGCGACTCAAAATCTCTCTACATCTTCACACCTCACAAATTGACGCCGGTCGAAGCGCTCTCTCGAGAGGGGATGCGCGGGACCCGAAGGATCCCTTCCTCCCTCCGCGACGGGGATCGGGGATGGCCATAGTGGCGACTCTACTGGGGATTGTTTTTTATTATATTTTAAGGGCTTGATTCTATTTACATATTTGCTATATTTGTTTATGTGCCCCCCCCCCCCCCCCATATCTGCCTATCCCCCTTTCTCACATGTATATCCCATGCGTATGCTTATATTCACACACTTGTAGAAAATTCTCCATGTACACTTCACACCACGTGTACCTAGGATCACATGTATATCCCCATGTTGCACGCATCACCCATACATGCTTAGTGTACCTTTTGGGGTACTTGTACATTGGCTCCCTGTTTAGAATAATCAATAAAGTCATTATCATCATAAGATACTAATAAGAGAATCATGCATGATTCACACGATATCACAAAAGAGCATTGATATTTACCAAATTTTACCCAGTAACTGGGGGGTCACTTTGTAATGGGCGCTGGTCCGGCAGGTCGCAGTTACCCTAAGCGATATGACTCTCACCTTCAATTGTCTAAGTACCTTCGACGTATATCAAACGGTTCCCCCGCATCATACCGCTTGACCGAAGGGAATTCATTCGCGTACGCCGAGTATATCGAATTCTCTCCCACACGTACCGTCCCCACGAGGTATATGGTGAGGCAATTCACGTACACTCAGGTATATCAAATGGCTTGTTCACACGTACCGATTGCCCGCAAGAGCAAGACGTATATCGTGGAAGTCACGCCAAAGGCGGGAACCCATGCCGATTCACCCAACCAACTGTATACACGCATATAGGTGTCAAACCTAGGACACACATTTTAGATTGCCGGTTTCAACCCGAAACTCTGCCGAAATTCCGGGTCGACCTGCCGCCCAATTTTCGTGCATTTTTTTAAAACGAGACCCTGTCCGTAAGCCTGGTTAAAAGTCCAAACCGTAGCCTTGCATATATTAAAAACTCCACTTTTCCAGGCTTGGGTCCCGTCCGGCATTGCATTTAGGAGAATTAAATACAAGTGAGAACATAATAATCATAATAATCATGCTGAGTTCCGTCTCCAAAAACATTTCTCCCTTCTTTATTAAAAATCCAAAAACATTTCTCCCTTCTTTATTAATATCCAAAAATATTTCTCCCTTCTTTATCAAAAATCCAAAAATAGTTTCTTCCCTTTTTTCTCAAAAATAAATCTTATCCTACGCCTTCTCAGGTCGATCGCACGCCCTTGGCCTGGCTCCTTATTGGCTTCGATCTTCAGTCAAATCACCTCGGAGTTTTAGTCGCTCCTCTACTACCTCTTCCGAATCCGGAATCCATCCATCTTCCATGGAGAATTCAGATAAACTACCAGTCATACAACCGGATCTATCGACAGTCCTAGCTGAGCTCATGGCCAAGATTGACAACCTCTAAGCCGAGGTTCGAGAAATGCAACGAAACCAAGTTCTTATGACTCAAGAGCCTGAGGCCCTGTTCGCTCGTGCTATGGGTCCACCCGAGCCCATCTGGGTCCCGGAGGAATATCAGGACGCTCCACGTGCTCCTCCTGCCAATGGGCCGCCGCCTGCCCAGCTTCCGATGCCAAACATTACCCAACTTGTGGCTAACCTGCCTGTGGTCGCTGATCCAAAGGAGGAGGAGTTGAACAAATTCAAAGAAGATCTTAAGATGCTCACTAAGAAGTTCGACGAGGTCCGAATCTCTGGTAATTACATGGACTACACCCATATGTTTCCTTATCCTAAAGAAAGGTTACCCAAGAAATTCAAGATGCCAAACATCGAGAAGTTCGGAGGGAGTGGTCCCCCAATTGTTCATCTTCGCAGTTATCATCGTTCCATGACTCTACTAGGGGCGTCCGAAGAGGTAATGGCCCAACTATTTCAGCAAACTTTGAAGGACAGTGCTCTCCGATGGTTTTTATCTCTTGAGAAATCCAGAATCCATAGCTGGGAGGATGTAGCCCGAGAATTCATGTCGCAGTATAAATACAACGAAGAGCTCGAGGTCACCCGCCGTGATTTAGAGATTCTCAAAGAAAACTCTAGAGAATCAGTCAGTAACTTCATAGCCCGATGGAGGGAAAAGGCATCTACCATGACCAATCGGCCGTCTGAGGAAGAACAAGTCAACATAGTGAAGAAGAATTTCTTGCCCCATGTCCGAGCAACCATGGGAGGACAGTATTACCCCCACTTTCGACCTCTCGGGGAAGCAGGACTAGAAATCGAGGAAGGTCTTTCCAAAACAGAAGTTGAACCGAAGAAGGTAACCGTACAGTTCACCCCTAGGAATATGACAAGCCTACCAACGCTACAGTCTCAACCATCAACAACATCTCTCAACCAACCACATCATGGGCACCAGAAAGACGCCCTGCCCCCTTCCGAAGGGAATACACTGAGCTTCATGCTCCCCTCTCCAAAGTTTACCAAGCCCTGTTAAGCCGAAACCTTATAAAACCCTTGGATCCCCGTCCGTTACCAAACCCACTCCCAAGAAACTTCAAGACCGATGCACATTGTGCCTTTCACTAAATAGCTGGCCATACCACCGACCAATGTTTTCACCTTCGAAACGTAATCCAAGATCTCATCGATCGGGGTACCATCGCCCTACCAGCCAATCCTAAGCCAAACACTACTTATAACCCACTCCCAAATCACACCAATTCCATCTTCTTGGAAGAAAAACTGAATTTCAATCCATCAACTCAAATCACACCCCTATACCCTCCTAAACCTCTTCAAATTTGCCCATATTTCCTCCTATATCCTACTAGCCCCACTGATCAGGCCCTGTCACTCCTTACTAGAGCGTGCATCACTGTCCGGACATGTTCTGAAAGTGGAAGTATGGAATTCTAAGAGGTATTGAATCAACTCTTAGAATTCGGGCTAAAATTGCCCTCACAGATGATTATCAATTGTCAGAGGTTCAGCGCGCTATTTTTGGAAGCACGAAAATGGGCCCGAGAATCAGATAGGTGGGTGGTACCAACCGACGAAGTCAGCTTAGATGATGTTGTTCATATCATGGCGAAAGCATTCAGGAAAACCAATAACATTTGCAGTATCACAGAGTTACTTGACACTTTGAAGCTACAAGGGCTCCTGATCCCTTCACCCTTACACATCCCCACAGAATGGGAAGACCTATATGAGGAAGACGTTGAAGTTGTGG
This sequence comes from Sambucus nigra, assembly GCA_949130495.1. NCBI lineage: Eukaryota > Viridiplantae > Streptophyta > Magnoliopsida > Dipsacales > Adoxaceae > Sambucus > Sambucus nigra. The sequence continues at coordinate 407,261,925 of OX422209.1, read as the reverse complement.
AATGCATTGATTTCATGAGGGGAAATAGAATTGTTGCCACCGAATGGGGGGAAGAATTCAAAGTTTCAAATGAAGAACAAGCTTCAGGAGGAAATGGCCCAGTAGCCGACATATGTGGGATGATATCATTTGAAGAACTCCTCGGAGAAATAGATAGGGTGGCAAAAAAACCTGAGATTCACGAGGACACTGGATTTAAGTTTTTCCCTTCTTCAGTAAATCACATGACCAGATCTAGGAGACATTATCAAGTTCCAAGCTCGCTACCAGCAAATGACAAGGGGAAGCGCGTCGAAGACCTTCCTATGCCAGAAATGACCCTCGAGGAGAGGAAGATACTTGATCAACTGAAGAAAACTCAAGCAAATATCACTCTATGGGGGCTTTTCATGTCTTCCCAGCAGCACAGAAATGATTTAATCAAGTTTCTCACAGGACCCATAGTTCCTCCTTCTACCACACTAGAAGAAGCGATGAATTTGGTTGGGTCCTTGACCTCCACACGAATGCTGTCATTTTTTGAAGAGGAAATCCCCAAAATTGGGGCAAATCAGAATCATGCGCTCAATTCACTCGTTGATAACAGATCCACTTTGAATGATGTCTAGGCTTAAAAGAAAGTGACCTCGCTCCAACCTCCGCTAGTGTGCGCGCCTACGATAATACCCGTCGGGAGGTGACAGGATCCATAAAACTTGCAAAAGGGATTGGCCCTATAAACCCTGTCGTCAAATTCCATGTCATTGATATCTCGGCCTATTTCAACCTGTTGCTCGGAAGACCATGGCTCCACAGTATAAAGGGTGTCTCTTCCTCATTCCATCAGAAATTGAAGTTCTTCGCCGATGGGCGAGCCATCACCATCTTGGGTGACAACGATAACGCCGAGGGCGCAGGCACCAGCAGTCCAATTCTCGAGATACAACATGGGTCAAATGATATGCTCCTATCAGGATTTCGAGTTGATCCACCTCTACTCCCGGCAGGGGACGATTTAAAGAAAGGGTTTGTCCAGAATACGACCCTCATGGGAATTTCAATGTGATTCAGATGTTCAGAAACATGCACTTCATGCCCAGACTGGGACTAGGAAAAAGACAACAAGGGATACTGGAGCCCATCGAACTAAAGAAAGCTTTCCCTCCTTGCGGCTTGGGATATCAACCATCAGAACAAGAGCTCAGAATGATCCACCAGTCTCGATCAAAGAAAGGGTTAGACTGCGTTCAAACTATCTCGGGAGATTATTTAAATGGACGATTCATTAAAGAGGGTGAAGACTTCCCCTTTTGCTGTTTTCCAGAACTGTGGTATGACCATACAGATAAGAAAATGAAGCCTGGAATGGAGATCTTCTTCCAAGATAGCCACCCGTGGGATGAAAGTTTCCCACACCGCATACAACTACTCATAAAAAATATCGAAGAGACTGAGGAAAGCTATTTTAAAGATTCGTTAAACTTGCACACAATGGGGCTGGCACTCTACATGGTTCACTCAGGCACTGCATCACTGGACCCTTCTCATCTGATCAAAGCTGCTGATACACCTATCCTCAACTGGCATGCTACGCGAGTTCTACCTCTTGAAATCTCCCATAACCAATGTTTACCCTGTTTCTTCTTCTGTTGTCTATTCTGGCTCGATTGTAATTGAGACCTCTTTTGATGAGGTTCTCAATGTTGTTTTTCCTATCAATGAAATAAATGAAGATTTTGAGTATCTTGTTGTGCCTTACATTAATTGTTTTAATTCTAATCAGACTTTTGATGGTGATGATTTTGCAAATGAACAATTCTTAACTGATTTAAATAAGGTTAATAACAAACAACATAACCATGTTCAAGTTAATGAAGAGGAGACTATTGTTGTTAATCTCGGTTCTAGTAGCCAACTGCGCGAGATTAGGATAGGGGCCACCCTTGATGAGCATGAGCGCGCACAATTCGAAGAATTGCTAAAGGAGTTCGTGGATGTCTTCGCATGGTCCTACGACGACATGCCCGGTATTGATCCCGAAATAGCTCGGCATGAGATCCCCACTCTTCCAGATTACAAGCCAGTTAAACAAAAGTTGAGAAAGCTCTACACCGAATGGTCGCTCAAAGTCAAGGAGGAGGTTGTCAAACAGTTAAACGTGGGTTTCATTCGAGTGATCGAATATCCCACATGGCTAGCCAATATTGTACCTGTACCGAAATCAGGAGGAAAGGTTCGAATGTATGTGGATTACCAATATTTAAACAAAGCCTCTCCGAAGGATGATTATCCGCTACCCAATATCGACATGATCGTGGACAACATAGCCATTCATGCTCTCAAGTCATTCATCGACCGGTTTTCCAGATACAATCAAATCAAGATGCACCCCGACCACCAAGAGAAAACCACATTCATCACCCCATGGGGAACCTTTTTCTACACCGTTATGCCATTCGGTCTAAAAAATGCTGGGGCTACCTACCAAAGGGCTGCCAAAACCATCCTGCACGACCTAATTCATAAAGATGTCGAGGTTTACATGGATGATATGATTATCAAGTCCAAAACTAGAGAAGGTCATGCTCCTGCTCTACGAAAGTGCTTCGAACGACTGCGACAGTATCAGATGCAACTTAATCCACATAAATGATTCTTCGACTTTATAAAGGGAAAACTCTTAGGATTCATGGTCAGTGAGAAGGGGATAGAAGCAGATCTCGCCAAGCTGAAGGCCATACTTAAGATACCACCTTCGAACAGAGAAACAAGTTCGAGGATTTCTTAGGAAATTATAATATATCAGTCGGTTCATCAACCAGCTAACCTCCATCTGCGAACCAATCTTTAAGATCCTCTGAAAGGATTCATCCAAGATTTGGAATGAGGCCTGCCAAGAAACTTTTGACCGAATCAAACAATATCTGACCCAACCTCCAGTTCTCATGCCACCACAGTCTGGTCTCTATTTGCTCCTATACCTAACCATAACCGACACTTCAGCTGGGACTTTGCTAGCCCAATACCTTGAAGACTCCCACAAAGAAAGAGTCGTCTATTATGCCAGTCGCAAATTGGCCGGGTACGAGGTCAACTACACTTCTTTAGAAAAAGCATGCGTCGCGCTTGTCTGGGTCACCAAAAAGTTACGACACTACATGCTCGCCTTCCCCATTAAGCTTGTATCCCGAATGGATCCCATCAAGTACCTGCTCGATAAACTCGCCTTATCCAGCCAAATGGCCCAATGGTTGATGCTCCTAACTGGTTTCGATATCATGTACGTCACACAGAAAGCCGTTAAAGGAAGAGCCATCTCTGACTACCTCACTGACTACCCTATAGAAGAAACAGATGTCTGGATCTCCGAATTCCCAGATAAAAATGTCCTCTGCACCACTCAAGACTGCCTCCGATGGAAAATTTTCTTCGATGGTGCTGCTAACAAAAAGGGATATGGCATTGGGATAGTCCTGGTCGCCCCAGATGACTCCCACACTCCTATCGCCATAAAATTGGATTTCCCTTGCACCAACAATATGACAGAATATGAGGCATGCACAGTGGGCCTCAAGGTTGCTCTCAAGAAAGGTATTTAATGTCTTGGTGTATATGGGGATTCCGCCCTCATCATCGGTCAAGTGCTCAGAAAGTGGAAGGTCAAGGACGAAAAGCTCCAACCCTTTCATGCCCAATTAGAAGAGTTAGCCTCCTAATTCTGAGATATCACCTTCCATTACCTGCCCCGAGAAAAGAACAAACTAGACGATGTTCTCTCCACTTTGGCCTCATGATCGACATGCCCGAGGGAATAACAATGACCCCCTTCCTAGTTCAGAAGCAGGACAAACTGACCCATTGTTACCATATTAATCTTGTCTCCATAGAAGACCCCGAACTAGCCGATTGCTGGTACTATGATATATGGTGCCTCCTCAAACATGGTAGGTATCCCGAGGGTTCCAATAAGAACGACCGAGCTACCCTCCGAAGGCTGGCCGCTCAGTACATCATCTGTCATAAAGCACTTCTCAAGAGGAATTTCGATGGAACTCATTTGCACTGTATCGCAGGGGATGACATTGAAAAGATAATGCAGAAAATCCACTGCGGGGAACGGGGTCGACATGACTTCTCCCTGGCCGTTCTCCACCTGGGGTATCGACATCATAGGGAAGGTTACGCCAAAAGAGTCAAACGGGCATGAGTTCATCCTGGTTGCCATCGATTACTTCACCAAATGGGTCGAAGCTGAGTCATATGCAGTATTAAATGCCAAGAAGGTGGCCAAATTCATTAAGAAAAATATCATCTACCGATATAGAGTCCCGCATGAGCTAGTGTTAGATAGCGGTTTTCACTTCGAGGCAGAAGTCACAGAAGTTGTCAACGAGTATGGGATTTAGAAACGCAAATCTTCTCCCTACCGACCTCAGACCAATGGTGCAGTTCAGGCCACCAATAAAAACCTTAAAGCCATCATCAGCAAGATGACCGAAAGTTGTAGAGACTGGGCCGACCGGATCCCATACGCCCTCTGGGGCTGTCGAACCTCAATCTGAACCTCTACTAGGTTTACCCCTTACTCCTTGTTCTACGGCATGGAGGTAGTCTTACCTGTGGAGCTAGAAATACCCTCGCTATGCGTCATGCTCGAAAGCAAGGTTAGTGAAGAATACTGGTGCCAAGGTCGTCTTGATGAGCTAGCCCTTTTGGATGAAAGAAGATTAAAAGCTCTTTATCACATACAGGGATACCATCGCCGAATAGCGCGTTCATTCAACAAAAGGGTCAAGGACCGTGGTGTCCAGGAGGGGGATTTAGCCCTCAAAGAGATAATAGAACCCATCTGGGACCCCATAGGAAAATTCAAGCCCAGTTGGAGTGGCCTCTACATTGTGAAGAAGATCTTATCTGGCGGTGCCGCCATTCTCACTGACTTGGATGGGGAAGATATGGCTCGTCCAGTCAATCTAGATCGTCTTAAGAAATTCTAACCCTAGTCCGAAATCTCGGCGCGCTACGACTCTTCTCATCCCCCTTCCATTCTAAAAAAAATCTTCATTTCCTTCTACCCAGAACTACGTGGGCCTGATCCTCTATATAAAACTATTTTAAAACTTTTCAAAAAAATCCCAGAGGTACGTAGGCAGCTCATACATCCCATATGAGCACGGACCCTTCTTTTTCACAAAAATATTTTCTTTTCTTATCTCTGAGAACGACAGTTCATTCTAAACATCTACTTGAACAAAAGGATTATGTAGGCCTTAGCAATCGGTATAGATAATTCAAAACACAAAAATTCATCGAAAGGCACAACTGGATGATAAGAAACTTGTTTATTTCATTAATAAGAAACTACAGTACAGATTACATAAGAAAAAGGAACGGATAACTCCCTTCCCCCCACTACCATAAAAACCAGATAAATTCCCCCACATCTATTACATAAATAAACTCCTCTGGAGTCCTACCCACATCTACCAGAAGAGCCTGCACCCTCAACATCTACATCCTGAGGACCCCAAGTTTCTCCTGCCTGAATGGAGTGCCACAAACATTCCCTGGATCGATGAGCCTTAACTATCTTCGAAAAGACCACAACACCCCCTTCTATGGAGTTAGATAAAACAAACCTTCTTTGACCAGTCTCTACTGCCAACATCTTGTTGACTACTTTCCCCCACAACCACCTCATAAAATCTTTGGGGACATGGCAAACCTTCCCGACAGACTGAGAGGGACGGGTCGACGGACACCGATTTTCCCATAGAGACCCAAGCAACAGCCGCAAGCGCTCAGTCAAATCCTCTACTGGAAAGAAATTTGAGGTCCGGGGGGGCACGACCTGCGCCCAGCCGAATTGGCGCAAAACCCGCCAAGGGAAATAAAAAGAGGTCTGTCTGAGACCAACCAGCCGCACATAGGAATACTCTCCTAGATCCAAAACTGGCTGCAACTGGCCCCACCAAGGCACTAACCAATACAGCCCACGATCCCCATACTCCACAAACCAATTCTCCCAGTTCTCAACATACAAGCCAATGCGAATGAAGTAGCATGAAAAGAAGTTGGGTACAACCGACAAAGGATATTCTGGAGGAGTTGATAAGCGGAATCTTTCAGACAAGCACATGAACAGCATCACAGGACTACCCCTTAAAAAGTCAAAACGACCTTCTCTCTAGGCATCCAGGCCATTTAGAGTCTCTGCCTATATTACCACCACGGGATTGTGACGATATGATATCCATGAAGTAATGGCTGCAATTTGTGGGTCCACTCGCACCTCCCCGATCACCAACAACAATTTTGAGACTAAACCCAGAACAACGGCTCCAGCATAGCTAGCATCACCTACTTCCTGAAAATGCACAGACTGCAACACCGCCGGGAGGGAGATCATTCCTCCAGAAACCAATGACCTGGCCGCCGAGGGCGAGATATGAAGAAGCCTGGCCAATAAATCCCTAGAGGAGCGGGAAAATTCGGGTAAAGCCGCAGCAACACTGGGATTCACACCTAGTATGGCGGAAAATTCCTCATAGGTAGGACAAATTTCTTCCAACCCAAAGCGGAATATGTGGTCTTCGGGGTACCAAAATTGTATTGCCGCCATCAGCGCATTCTACTCAAAAGGTCGATTACGCCACAAGGAGACTCGACGCATGTTGGAAGCATCATAGTCGACATTATAAGAGCACATAGCTTCCAAGGCTTCGAGGCAGTTGACAAACTCGGGGCTACCAGGGAGAGCCATCTTGTAGGGCAAAGAAATAGTAGTGAAGTGGATAAGGATGCAAAGGTGTGATGAAAATACTCCACCCTCACCCCCTTTTACACTTGAGAACTCTCACAAAAGACATAATCCCTGCAGAAATCGGAGGGAATCCTACCCCACAGGGTACCAAAGGCTGAGGAGGGTACCATTCAAAGCTTTCAATTGATGGGACTGGACTGAACTGCCGATAGGCAGGTCAGGGTGCTTGCCGATCGGCAACCCTCCTATTTTTGGAAATTTCCCATTTTCCTCTTTTGACAAATAAAAAAAAACTCAAATAAATTGATATTCTCGATAGAATTTCAAGAATCCCTTTTCTTCTTATATAATTCCCCTTTTTAATAAAGACTTTCCTTCAAAAATTCAAAAAACATTCCTTTTTACGGTCTCAGCAGCAAAGTAAAAAGCGCATGTGCATGCATTCATTCATCACAAATAAAAGATAGTCAAAAAAAAATAAAAAGTTACATTGCATTGAATATATCTATTTTATGTGTTACATCATTTTGTAGGAAATAAAGAAAAAGCCAAAAACAACGGGACTCAGCCCGAACCCACATTCTCTCTCTCTCTCTCAAGAGCTTCCACCCCTGCGATGTGCTCTCTTCCCCCTATGGCGAGACGATGCGCCCCCACTACCCGAGCCAAAGTCTTCCCCGGACGAGGCTGACGGCACCAAGCAAGAAAGAACAGGGACAACATCCCGAATGTGGGCAGTCGCCGATGATATCCAATCCCTGATGTCTCTCAGCCAAGTAGTCGACACCCGGATTTGCTGCAACGAAAAGGCAAAATTAGTATCAAGAAAAAGAAATCAAAAAGAATAAAAGGACCTAAAGGTTTACCGCATGACGAAGGACCTCCTCTATCAAACCCAGCTCCTCCGGATCCATCGCAAGGGGATGGTGCAACATTGGCACTATCCCTCCATCAGCCCGTCGGATGTTGTACGAAGGAGTGTACAGCCGAACGAAACGGACCTCCGATGTTGCCGCCGTCGCAGGTGCCGACGGACTACCACCACTATGGGAAGACCCCCACCGTCCGACTCAAACCAGCAGGAGGGAAAGGCAAGGCATCATGAATGCTGGGCGCCATCAACCAGCTCGTCAAAAAGTCCATATAATCATACGGCTCAGCCGTATCGGTTTACAAAGCATAGGACTCACCGATCATCGTTGCGATCCTCTCATCCTCCAACAGTTGTCGTTCCCACCTCATAGACGTAGGAGGCTGCGCAGGTGGCACCACCACCTCTTCCTCAGCGATCTGACGAATCACCCTCTCCCCGAGGTACCAGGAATGGCCAAACTCATGCGCCAACAAATGACTCATCGGTGCGTTCACCCCAGTCATCCCCGTGTCCTGAATAGCTGTCCCCCAAGGATAAAAGGTCACCTAAAAATCCACAAGACAAGCATGAGTCGATACAAATCAGAAGGTGCAAAAACCAAGACTAAAAAGGAAAAGACCTTACCCGACCACTAGTCAGGTCATTCAAGACCTGACGCACCGCCTCGAGGGAAAGATATCCCTTCGACTGCCGGTTGGCCTTACGCCATCGGTACAGTCGACAGAAGTCCCCAACAGTGTCATCTTTCAAAGAAATCAGTGGGGTGTTGCACCCAATCACCTCATAGAACGACTTCTGAATTCACAAGCAAAAAGGGACGCATGAAAGGAAAATGCGAATGCAGGAAATGAAAATGAGAAAAATAAAGAATATTACGTGGCTCCAGTAAAAGTCTGCCGGAAGCACCGGCTCAATGCATCCAGAGAAGAGTAAAGAGTCGCCAAGTTCAGACTCCCCCAATAATAGAAAGGGATTTTCGAAAACATCCTCAAGTATGGAAGAAACCACAAATGGACGGCGTCGCCGCTTGACGCCACCATGAAACCTCCCAACACCCACAAGATGAATAACCGGGCCATCTGCCTCACTTGCGGCCCTTCCTCCACATCAACCACCTTACTCAGCAAAACATTCTTCAGCAAGGACAGCCGGACGGAATCTCCAGAAACTATCCTCCTCACATCACCAAGTGCCGCATATACCGCCTCCGGCCTCACCCGCAAGGAGTGATCCACCTCTATCTGCTCCCCGTCACAATCCAACCACAATTGTTGTTGCACATCTATGGGAGTCACCGTCATCTCCCCGAAGCCAAAATGAAAGGTATGGGTAGTGTCCCACCATCTCTCCTCTAAGGCACACAAAACTACTATCGAATGAGGCGTCTCATCCAGCGCATCCGCCAACCTCCCAAAACCCGCTGATGATACCATCCAGCACACTACAGGTGGAAGATGCTCCCAAACATCCTTAAGCCCCGTCGTCCCGTGGGCACGCATGTTCTTCAAAGAAATATCCGACTGGCAAAAGGAAAAAGACAGTCAAAGGTCAAGAAAAAGGAAAAATCACCCAAAAGGAAAGGAATGCCAAAGTTCAGGTTACTTACATAACCGCCGGGAATCACTCTCGAAGAGCGATGACGCGACAGCTCCCACAGCAAGGTCCGCTCATCCGCAACCGTCTCGAATGCATCAAAGGCATTCTCATTCCACAAATCAAGGGTCACGCTGTCCCTCCAATCCACATTCGCCCAGTCATCAACGGTCAACCACTCTCGGTGGGCAGCGGTGCTCACAAAGGCGGCCATTTCCTGAAGATCGGAACGTTAGAACAATTCATAGAGAGAAATCGCAGAAAGAGATAAGGCAAGAAGCTGTGAAAAATGAAAGGAATTCGGCACTATCTCCTCACCTTCCCAAGGAAGCCCAAAAGTCCGTTCCACTGTCGAATGGCACCCCTCAGTCTATACCGGCCGTCACACCCTTAAAATTTCGCACAGAAATTCCCAAAAAAAATGCCAGAAAGCCTAAAAAATCCCCAAAAAATTCCTAAAAATCCCAGGATGGATTTTGAACATTTTCATCAAGAAATTTTTTGCATTTCTTCAGGAAAACCCTCTTTTTCCCTAGTGGAACCCTCAAAATCTAAGAAAATGACCTCTCGAGCGATGCGACGGGACCCCCTAATCACCTCCTCAGCAGAGTTTACGACCTCAAACCGGTTATCTCCCCAACGATCAGCTCCTCCGCTCAAATCAAAGGCAAAAGGCCTTCCCAGCCATCGGCTACCCGATGAGAAACAATATCTCATGGTATTTTTCCCAGCAGAATTCATAAGAATCACTCACCCAGGCAATCTCTCCCAAAGGACGATCCAAATCTTCCCCAGCTCATTCATCATTCCCCATCAGAACCTAAAATCCAATTCTTATTCCCCAGCGGAACCTCAAATCCAGTTCTTATTCCCCAGTGGAACCCTTTTTATTTTTCCAAAGGAAATGCAATCACTCTTGGGTCAGAATTGGCCCCGGTCTTGGATCGTCACCTAAGTTAGGTCAGAATTGACCTCGGTCTTCGGTCGTCACCACTCTTGGGTCAGAATTGGCCCCGGTCTTGGATCGTCACCTAAGTTAGGTCAGAAAACACCTCGATCCTCGGTCGTCACCACTCTTGGGTCAGAATTGGCCCCGGTCTTGGATTGTCACCTGAGTTAGGTCAAAATTGACCTTGGTCCTCGGTCGTCACCACTCTTGGGTCAGAATTGGCCCCGGTCTTGGATCGTCAGCTGAGTTAGGTCAGAAATTACCTCGGTCCTCGATCGTCACCACCCTTGGGTCATAATTTTCCCCGGTCTTAGATCGTCACCTAAGTTAGGTCAGAATTGACCTCGGCCCTCGGTCGTCACCACTCTTGGGTCAGAATTGGCCTCGGTCTTAGATCGTCACCTAAGTTAGGTCAGAATTGACCTCAGTCCTCGGTCGTCACCACTCTTGGGTCAGAATTGGCCCCGATCTTAGATCATCACCTAAGTTAGGTCAGAATTGACCTCGGTCCTCGGTCGTCACCACTCTTAAGTCAGAATTGGCCCCGATCTTGGATCGTCACCTAAGTTAGGTCAGAATTGACCTCGGTCCTCGGTCGTCACCATTCTTAGGTCAGAATTCGCCCCGGTCTTGGATTGTCACCTGAGTTAGGTCAGAATTGACCTCAGTCCTCGGTTGTCACCACTCTTGGGTCAGAATTGGCCCCGGCCTTAGATCATCACCTGAGTTAGGTCAGAATTGACCTCAGTCCTCGGTCGTCACCGTTCTTGGGTCAGAATTGGCCCCGGTCTTGGATTGTCACCTGAGTTTGGTCAGAATTGTCCTCGGTCCTCGGTCATCACCACTCTTGGGTCAGAATTGGCCCCGGTCCTGGATCGTCACCTAAGTTAGGTCAGAATTGACCACGATCCTCGGACATCACCATTCTTGGGTCAGAAATGGCCCCGATCTTGGATCGTCACCTGAGTTAGGTCAGAATTGACCTCGGTCATCAGTCCTCACCACTCATAGGTCAGAATTGGCCTTGGTCTTGGATCGTCACCAGAGTTAGGTCACAATTAACCTCGATCCTCGATCGTCACCACTCTTGGGTCAGAATTGGCCCCGATCTTGGATCGTCACCTGAGTTAGGTTATAATTGACCTCAGACCTCAGTCGTCACCACTCTTGGGTCAAAATTTGCCCCGGTCTTGCATCGTCACCTAAGTTAAGTCATAATTGACCTTGGCCTTCGATCGTAACCACTCTTAGGTCCTTAGAATCGACCTCGACCCTCTAAATTGGTCATCCTCACTTCCTTAGGTCCTCAGAATTGACCTCGACCCTCTGAATTGGTCATCCTCACTTCCTTAGGTCCTCAGAATCGACCTCGACCCTCTGAATCGGTCACACTCTCTCAAAAGCATCATGCGGTGTCTAATCGATGGCTATCATTTGTTCCAAAGCCACCCGTAGAGGGGCAATGTAGACACCTCATTCTGTTACCCCCTAACTCTCCTTAGGTCCCAAGTACCTCCACGCATCACTATAAACCCTGGTCACATCCCGAGTACTGACCTAAAAGCCATCGGGCACTCCCCGGCTCAGTTTGACCTAAAAGTCAAACTCTTTGTCTCGATCGAGACTGAATGAATATTCGAAGGGCATTGAATACCCTTTATAACGAACCACCCCATGCGCGATTCTGACTTACCATGCGGACGAACGATCCGTTTGCGTCCGAATCCCTACCTAGAGGCCACCAGACGCTTCCAGGCTCTGTTTGACCCAAGTCAACTCTTCAGCTCGACCGAGACTGAATGAATCTTTGAAGGTCACTGAATACCCTTTCCGACAGTCCATCCCGTGCACGATTCTGACTTACCATGCGGACGAACGATCCGTTTGACTCCAAGAGGTCACCGAATGCTTCTCGGGCCCGGTTAACCAAAGTCAACTCCCCAAACTGGGCCAAACTCTTTGGAATGTCAAAGTAAACCTCCAAAAATTTCCAACGGTCCCTCCCGTGCACGATTCGGACTTACCATGCAGACGAACGATCCATTTGCGTCCGAACGATTCCCCGCCCAACGGACCGATAAATGCTTCCGAGCCACATTTGACCCAAAGTCAACTCCCGAACTCGGGAGTAGTCTAAATGACTTTAGAAGGTCTCTGAAATACCTTTCCAACGGTATGCCCCGTGCACGATTCTGACCAATGGTTTGCCCTCGACGGCTAATTTTCCAAAAAATCCTGAAACACACTGCCAAACGGCAGGTCTCAGAACCTTCCTATCGGCACCTTCCTGCCGGCAGGAAGGAAAGGCTCTAAGAAGATCGGCAGTATGCTGGAGCTATAAAAGTAGGACTTGGCCTCATTTGCATGGAGCTCATATCAGAAGCAAATGACTCTCAGCAAACCCCCAGAAACCTCTCTCGAAGGCAGCGTGATTTCAACTTTCAAATCCCTTTTTCACTTCCACTTTTCATCATCCCTTTCATCAAACATGATGAATTAACCACCCTCCATCATCATCCAAGTGCAAGGGCTGCCTTTCAACATTTAAGATCAAGCTCAAAGTCTCCAAGAAGGTCCATCTCTCTCACCTTTCTCTTCAAATCTTCTTAAATTTGGAATAACTTGTTTTATTACTTAAACACTTTTATCATCTTAGGTCACATATCCTAACATACTTTTTTATTTAGTATTATTGCACATCTCTTATTTTCATATAAATAAAAAACCCAAAAAACAAGAAAAAGAAGGTTTGCTCATAAATTCCAAATAGGGATTCTCACACCTTTTCCACACTTTTCTCACAACTAAAACACTTTTTCTACACACATACACACACACACTTACAAATAAGAGATTTATCCATTTGGATTTATGGGTTAAACCCCACCCCTCATTTATTTGCGAACTACGTGGACTTTGATGCCTTTATAGGCTACGTAGGCGTCTCGGGGTAAAACCCGAAACTCGAGTCCTTTTCTCACTTCTTCTCTTATTTTCTATCTTCTCTTTATCTCATTTTCCATTATATTCTATATACTTGTTCTTAGTAACGTATTATTCCATATGCATTATCGTTCCTGTATAACGGTCAACGTAGGGGTAATCACGTAAATCTTATTTTCTACACGAATCTCACATTCGTACGGATGACTCGCTTTGTCTTTTCTATGATACAAGTCGAGGATTCCTACCTCCATTACATATATACACATGCACACATATCACGGGGGGGGGGGGGGGGGGAAATATAAAGGAAAATAGAAAATATCCATGAGAAACCGAAAGGGCGGAATGGGTGCCTAACACCTTCCCATTTCGTAACTAAGCCTCCGAACCCTTCTCGAATCATTTGGTTTCGCACGCACCAGTATGTCTTTGGATGCCATCCTTCGGGGTGGCTCCTCCTTTTTCTATTGTCTGTTTTGTGTAAAATAGACGGGCGACTCTAAATCTCTCTACATATTCACACCTCACAAATCGACGCCAGCCGAAGCGCTCTCCCGAGAGGGGACGCGCGGGACCCGAAGGATCCCATCCTCCCTCCGCGGCGGGGATCAGGGATGGCCACATTTAGTATATTTACACTTAGATTTAAAAACATATCGTTAGAGGGTGAAACCCCAAAACACCGCCAATGGCCCCGTGAGCGACACCAACACCTCACACGGGACCAATGTAACTTGTAGGAACCGACCGCGTGGTCCTCGGACCCCCGGTTTAAGAGCATGTCCTAATTTTTAGAATATGTAAACATAGTGTTGAAAACATACTGTTAGAGGATGAAACCACGTAACACCCCCCAAATAGCCCCGTGAGAAGCGACAACACCTCGCATGAGACAAGTGTAACGTGTATGAACCGACCGCATGGTCATGGGACCCTCGGTTTGAGAGCATGGTCCAATTTCAAAAATATCTACACTCAGGCTTGAAAACATGGAGTTAGAGGGTTAAACCCTGAAAAAATTCCCTAAACATCCCAATGAGAAGCACCAAACCTCGCACATGACCAATGTAACTCGCATGAACTCAATGCATGATCACGGGACCCCGGTTCGAGAGCACAACCATATTTTCAGAATATCTACACTTAGGTTTGAAAAAATTCCATTAGAGAGGGAAACCCCAAAACACCTCCCAAATGGCCCCGTGAGGGATGCAAACACCTCGCATTGGACCAATATAACTCGTAGGAACCTACCACATGGTCACGGGACCCCCGGATTGATATCATGACACAATTTTTAGGATATCTACGCTTAGGCTTCAAAACCTGACGTTAGAGTGCAAAACCCTTAAATACCTCCCAAACGGTCTTGTGAATGGTGCTAGCACCTCGCATTGTACAAATGTAAGTCATATGAACTAAACGCGTGGTCATGGGCCCACGGTTTGAGATCACGACCCATATTTGCGAATATCTACACTTAGGCTTGAAAACATGTCGTTAGAGGGCGAAACACTGAACCCCCCCCCAAACAATCCTGTGAGTGGTGCCAAAACCTCGCATGGTACAACTGTAACTCGTAGGAACCAATCACATAGTCACCCTACCCTCGGTTCGAGAGCACAACCCAATTTTCAGAATATCTACACTTATTCATTAAAACATGCCGTTAGGGGGAAAACCCCCAAAAAACCTCCCAAACGGCCCTGTAAGAGATGCCAACACCTCGCACGGGACCAATGTAACTCGTAAGAACAGACCACTTGGTCACAGGACCCCCAGTTCGAGAGAATAGTCCAATTTTTATAATATCTACACTTAAGCTTGGAAACATTCCCTTAGAGGGTAAAACCCCAAAAAACCACTCGAACGACCCCTTGAGCGGCTCTAACGCATCATACTGGACCAATATAACTCTTAGGAACTGATCGTATGGTCACGGGACACCCAATTTGGGATCATAACCCAATTTGGGCTTTAAAACATGCCGTTAGGGGGCGAAACCCCCAAACACTCCCCAAACGGCCCCGTGAGCGGCGCAACCACTTCGCACGGAACCAATGTGACTCGTAGGAATAACCACGTGATCATGGGACCCTCGGTTCGAGAGAACATACCAATTTTCAGAATATCTACACTTAGGCTTGAAAACATGTCATTGGAGGGAAAAACCCCAAAACACCCCCCATAGGGCCCCGTGAGCGGGGCCAACACCTTGCACATGACCAATATAACTCGTAGGAACCGACTGCGTGGTCATGGGACCCCTCGTTCTAGAGAATAAGCCAATTTTCTGAATATCTACATATAGGATGAAAAACATACTGTAAGAGGGAAAAACTTCGAAACACCCCCCGAACGGCCCCGTGAGTGGCTCCAAGACCATGTACGGGACCGATGTAACTTGTAGGAACCGACTGAATGGTCGCGAGACACCTGATTTTGGATCACGACCCATATCTGAGAATTTCTACACTTAGGCTTGGAAATATGCGATTAGAGGGAGAAACCACAAAACACCCAACAAATGGCCCCATGAGCGGTGCTAACACCTCCCACGGGACTAACGTCACTCCTAAGAACCGACCACGTGGTCACGGGACCCCCAATTTGAAAGAACATACAAAATTTTATAATATCTACACTTAGGATTGAAAACATGTCGTTAGAGTGCAAAATCTCAAACCACCCCCAAACGGCCCTGTGAGCGACGCCAACACCTCACAAGGAGCAATGTAACTCGTAGGAATCGACTGCATGGTCACGGCACCCCTATTCGGGAGGACATACAAATTTTCAGAATTTTTACACATAGTCTTGAAAATATGTCATTAAAGGGCTAAACCCCAAAAAAAGGCCCCGTGAGAGGCGCCATCACCTCGTACGAGAACAATGTAACTCGTAGGAACCGACTGCGTGGTCACGGGACCCCCGATTAAAAAATACGAACCAATTTTTAGAATATCTTCATTTAGGTTAAAAAATATGTCATTTTACGGCGAAACCCCGAAATAGTCCCCAAACGATCCCGCGAAAGGGGCCAACACCTTGCACGGGACCAATGTAACTCGTAAGAATCAACCACATGGTCATGGGACCCCCGATTTGAGAGTACCTCCCAATTTTTAAAATATCTACACTTAGGCTTGAAAACATGTTGTTAGAGGGTGAAAGCACGAAACACTCCTCGTGCGGCCCCGTGAGCTGTACCCACACCTCGCACGTGACCAATATAACTCGTAGGAACGAAATGCATGGTCACGGGACCCGTAGTTCGAGGGTACGATAGAAATGTGAGAAATTCTAGACTTAGCCTTGGAAACAAGTCATTAGAGGGTGAAACTCCTAAACACTCCCAAATGGCCCCATGAGCGGTTCCAACACCTCTCACGGGACCAATGTAACTCATAGGAATCGACTGCATGTTTACGGGACACTTGATTTAGGAGCACATCCCAATTTTCAAAATATCTATACTTAGTCTTGAAAACATGCCGTTAGAAGGTGAAACCCGAGACACTACCCAAATGGTCCTATGAGTAGCGCCAACACCTCACACTGGACAAATGACACTTGTAGGATTCTATCGCGTGGTCGCGGGACCTCCGATTTGAGAGCACAACCCAATTTTCACAATATCTACACTTAGGCTTGAAAACATATCGTTATAGGGAGAAACCCCGAAACACCCCCAAATGACTCCGTGAGTGGAGCCAACACTTCGCACGGGAACAATCGAACTTATAAGAACCGATTGTGTGGTCACGGGACCCTCGGGTTGTGAGAACAACCCAATTTTTAGAATATCTTCAATTAGGCTTGAAAACATACTATTAGAGGACGATACCCTGAAACACCCCCCCAAACGGCCGCATGTGCATTGCCAAAACCTCGCATGCGACCAATGTAACTAATAGGAACATAATGCGTTGTCATGCATAAACAGGGTCACTACTTAGGGATATGACTATTTTCATATGGTCAAAGTGTGTGTCACGGCCTTGAGCTGTGACCAAAGCCGTGACCAGTTGTGTGTATCGGTCCCGAATGTAGTCCGCCACCATCTTCCATGACCCCAAAGTCCGTTACCCTTCATTTGGTCAGGAATTTTGGCCATGACCCATGAAAATGGTCACAGACCTTGGTCGCAACCCATAGTCCTAGTCAGGGACTTTGGCCGTGACCATTCTCCTAATATGGTGTAGTGTGTGGTTTTGCTCCAAGTTTCTAAAAATTAACTTTCTTTAAACTTATCACTATATTTTTCTTCCTGTCAATGAGTTTTCCCTCTATAGCGTTAGTCTCCAAGAAGTTATTCCATCAGTTTGTAGGCATTTCAACATTTAACCATAAAATATTAGAAATTGATTCCGCATTCGAGGGAAAAAGTCTTTGAAAGGTTATTCTAATAGATTTTCAATTGATATATTACTTGGGAAGTAACATTTTCCTTTGAACCGGATAGGAATGCAAAACTCTTAGAAAGTTATTTTCACACGTCATCCTACATGACATGATCAACCTTCTTCTCGTTTTCTGAGACACTGATGCCCACAGTAATCTTTTTGAGAGATAGACAATGGGTTTTAAAATTTGTACGTTAAGTTTTTTACCAATAGGGTGATACTTATCACGGAGAACCCAATGGGCATATTATCATTATCTTAGAATTCCCCGGTAGTGGGAGGTGGGGATGGGGGTGTTGGATTAATAGGGGTTTGTTGAATTTAGTGACTCAAAGACGAAGTTTTAGATGAGATTTCTAATATATTAGAGTATTGTCAACACATATGTGATGATAATTGAGGTTGGGGTGTAGGAGAGCTCCCAGTTGGCGGTGTTTAGTTATTCGTTTGCTCATTTTCGTTCCTGTTCGATAGTACCTACAATTAAAAAAATAGCGACGAATGTATGAAAATCATTCATATCCTTATATACATGTATATACATTTTGAACAACTTTTAAAACATACTCGATGCAATACTAGTTTTTAAAACTTTTTGAAACTTTGCATGCGACTAACTAGGTGGAAGTGTATATATGATTGATGTATAAATATCCATGATAAGAACTCATAATCCTTTCTTCTTCAACTTATTTTCAAGCTCATTTTAATGTGAATATGTCGCGAGACATTTTAAGAATGACAAAACAATTTCTATTTTTATGAAAAACCTTTTTCCAATTTCTATTTTGCACCAAGTTGTGAACAAATTTTAACTTAACAAAATTTTATCTTGATTAATCCTAAAAATCCATCTGGTGATTAAATCAAGTAAAATAAAGTAAAGAATACTCACAATGCCGAATGCATAAGGAAAACCATAATGGGAAAAACCTCAGAAAACCCAAGCCAGACCATCACTATGAATATGGTCTTATAAGGTACAGATGGTAGTCTTACTCAACGACTCGATCCACCTACAAGAGTTGACACTCCTTTGATCTTCAATCACTCCTCTCACAGTGCCCATGCAGAAAGTAACGTTTTCCACGATGCCTATCCACAACACACGTGTCCACGTGTGTCTTGGTGTCCACCGATATGGCTTGTAATGTCTACGATGTTGAAACCAGACTCCACCAAATTTTCACTGTAAAACTAGAAATGTTCAAGTTTAGAACAACTCTTCTTGGTGCGACAAAGATTACTATAACATATATTAATGATAACTTAGATATTTGAAACTCTAAGGATGCATTTACTTTGGAAAACCTTAGAAAACTTGTGTGGAGAAACGTTCTGGATGAGTATTGATTTTCGCAGAATGCACACTTTCGAAATCTGAAGGAAACACGCCTATAGATACTTTTCTTAAGGAGGCGCATCCTTCAATAGACATTGACATGTCGCTCAAATAAGATATCAATGTCCGCTCGAACAACAGAGAATCTCGCTCGAATGACTGGTCAAGTCGTTTAAGTGACCAGCGAATTAAAGGGTGATTTTAAACCAACTCTTAAGAAAGAGTTACACTTAAATCCAACTCTAATCCATCCCGATTTGATTAAAATGAAGTGTAAACATTTTCAAACACTTATAAAACATTTTCAAAACATTTATGTTCCAAAATTGCATACTTAATCATTTTAAAATAAATTTTGAGTCTCATTAAAATTACGTATTCATACCTGAGTGATCTCAAAATGTAATTAAACTTTGAAGACAAATAAACTTGCACTAATTAAACTTTAGTGTAATTAATTCCTTAAATATTTTTCGCAACGTCTTCAGTAGGGCATAGTCTGTGTGGGATCTTGACAATAAAAATACGACCTCTGACTCAAACATGTTTTGTTCTTGGAATAAGTCAAAACTATACAATGGGCTCAATTGGAAACTTTATCCTTACAAATATCCCCCTTTGACTATTTGGGGACAAAATTAATAGTGTAATGCCTAAGCCGGGCCGTCAAGGCATTTGATGCCTAAATCCCATCCCATAAACCCAAAATAAAAAATTATAGGACAAGACTAGTAAACAATGGTTCGGCAAGCATGAATTGTCTCTGAATGACTGAATGTGATGTAGATTTGAAATCTCGAATCTCTTAAAGCATACCTACACACATGAAACGGACAAAATACCTAGTGAAGTATGGAGGAACAAATGATATAAATCATAATGAAATATGTGAGCAATATATTTTGTTACCAATTTGAAACAAAAATAAACTTTTAAATTGGAATATCAAATATGCACATAAAAAAGATATGAATTTAGATACAAATGTGTGCAACAAACAAACACAGTGCTCAATAAAAGTCTCCACCTACATCACATACATCTCTCCACCTTTTTGACTCGAATACACAACTCAGTGGAAAGATAAACAAATCTAGCATCAGATAAATCAATGAAAGGTATCTAGATCATCATGCAAACAACTAGATAATAATGATCAGTAATATCAAATCCGAAGCTAGCAAACAAGAATCACACAATATGAATCGTCAATCTAAGTAGGTGGGATTAAACGAATCAAAATGCAGTAAAATATGTGATCAAAATGAAACTACATAAACAAAACATTCTAGAAGCAACCCAACAGTACCTAAAATATGAACAAATACAGCATGGTACTGAAACAGAAAGGAAGCAAGAATTCCAGACACAAGCGTCGCTCGAACAATAAATCGACGTCGCTCAAATGATAACTTCGCGCGACATGATGATGTTGCTCGAACGAGCAAACAAAAATTCCAGTTCCAGTTGAGTAGATTAAACAATGTTGCCCAGTGAAAAAATTTCGACAAAAAACTAACTGGAATGGGCTCAAAACTGCAAAACAGTAGCAAAACAGTAGCTAAACTAAGAAAACTCAGAACAATCAAATGTGATTTTCATGCTAACATAGTATCGATGTGCTCAAACATGAACATGGAATGTATGGGCGTGAACTACAATAAATGAATCACAATTCCAACACATCAAAATGACCAAAATGCTCTAATTGATAGATATAAATCATCAAACTTTATTTTAAACATATGTGATAATCAAAGTGTGAGATAAATGAACTAAACAATCAAACATGCATACAAATCCGAAATTTTTATAATTCTACAAATAATAGCGCCATGACACGATTTTTCAACGATAGGATTCGTGGTGCAAACCCATTTAATTTTATCCACCCAAAATCGTCAAATATATATCATATTTTCTTTCGGAATGAACATAAATTAATTGTCTCATATTTGTCATAATTTTTTTTATTGCCTTAATTTTTTCGGGCTCTTTTAAATGGTGGCTTCCACGACGAGTCAATTTTACACTCTCGCGTCCCTTTCCCGTGAACACTCATCATTTTTTCAATTACTATACTCCCAATAAACGGTTCTTACATGCACACCTCCTCCTTATGTCTAGTTATGCATAGATGACAAAATTAAGATAAGAACGTCTCACCAAACTCAAATATGCAAGAGATGTCAAACATTCATATAAACTCGTGCATGTGTGCAAAGATGGTATATATACAAAGTTGAAACAAAATGCATATCAACCTCGAAATAACCCCATAATACAATGTTAAGATCATTATAAGCATAAACGTTTTTGATCAAATGCCCTATCCACCTGGATATGCCACATCAACATGTAAACTCAAAAAACAAAAACAAACTAAAAAATCTTTTTGATTTTTCAACATATTTTGACTCAAATAGAGAGAAAAATCTTTTTGTATTTTCTCAAAAAATATAACAACTAAAAATCTTTTTGTATTTTCAAATAAGTCTTAATAAAAGAAAAATATAATACAAAATGATACACAAGTCATGACACTAGAAAGATATAAATCATGATGCAAAGACTAGCGTAAGACAAACATTATAACACAATCATCCATTAGATCTAGCAAGGGAATAATTAGGTGCAACCAAATGAGAACTATGAAGTTTTGGACCTAAATTCACTAAATCCGATTTCCTAATCGAATTAGGTATAACATGACGGGTGTAGACACCCATTCTGTTACCCCCTAAGTCTCCTTAGGTCCCTAGTACCTCCCTTCATCACCGTAAACCCAAGTCATGTCCCGAGTACTAACCTGGAGGCCATCGGGCACTCCTCGGCTCAGTTTTACCCAAAAGTCAAACTCTTTGTCTTGACTGAGACTGAATGAATCTTCGATGGGAACTGAATACCCTTTCCAACGGTCCATGCCGTGCGCGATTCCGACTTACCATGCGGACGAACGATCCCTTTGCGTCCAAAACCTGACCTAGAGGCCACCGGGCACTCCTGGGCTCTATTTCACCTAAGTCAACTCTTAAAATCAACTGAGGATGAATTAATCTTCGAAGGTCACTGAATACCCTATCCAACGGTCCATCTCATGCACGATTCTGACTTTTCATGCGGACGAATGATCCGTTTGACTACGGGAGGTCACCGAATGCTTCTCAGGCCTGGTTAACCAAAGTCAACTCTCCAAACATAGTCAAACTCTTTGGAATGTCGAAGCACATCTCCTAACCTTTCCGACGGTCCGCCCCGTGCACGATTCGGACTTACCATGTGGATGAACGATCCATTTGTGTCCGAACGATTCCCCATATAATGGACCGACAAATGCTTCCAAGCCATATTTGACCCGAAGTCAACTCCCTAACCCAGGAGCGGTCCAAATGACTTTCAAAGGATTCTGAATTACCTTTCCAACGGTATTCCCCGTGCATGATTATGAACAATGCTTTACCCTCAGCGGTCGATTTTCTGAAAAAGCTTGAAGCGCACTACCAAATGGCAGGTCCCAGACTCTGCCTATCGGCACCTGCCGATAGGCAGGAACAGGTCTATGCCAATCGGCACTCACCTGGGCCTATAAAAAGAGGAATTCACCTCATTTGTAGGGGGATCCCAGATCTGATAAAAATCTCTCTGAACGAATCCCAGAAACCTCTCTCGAAGGCAGCGTGATTTCAACTTCCAAATCCCTTTTTTACTTTCACTTTTCAACATCCTTTTCATCAAATTTGGTGAATTAGACACTATCCATCATCATCCAAGTGCAAGGGCTACTCTCCAACATTCAAGATCAAGTTCAAGATCTTCAAGAAGGTCAAATTTTCTCAAACTCTCCCTTAATTTATCTTAAATTCCCAATAACTTGTTTTCTTATTTAGCACTTTTATTATCTCATCTCACACATTCTAATATTCTTTTTATTTAGTATTATTGTACACCTTTTATTTTCATAAAACCCAAAAAGCAAGAAAAGGAGGGTTTGCTCATAAATTCCATGTAGGGATTCTCACACTTTTTCCACACTTTTCTTGCAATCAAAACAGTTTTTCTACACACACACACACACACTTACAAATAAGAGATTCCCCATTTGGATTTATAGGATAAACCCCACCCCTCGTTTTGTATGCGAACTACGTGGACTTTGATGCCTTTATAGGCTACGTAGGCGTCTCGGGGTAAAACTCGAGACTCGAGTTTTTTTTCTCACTTTTTCTCTCATTTTCTATCTTCTCTAAATCCATTTTCATTATATTCTATATACTTGCCCTTAATAACGTATTTCTCCATATGCGTTATCGTTCCATTATAACGGTCAACGTAGGGGTAATCGGGTAGATCTTATTTTTCTAATACTATTCTTATATCTTCCTACGGACGACTCGCTTTATCTTTCCCATGATACAAGTCGAGGATTCCTACCTCCATTTTATATATATATACACATGCACACATATCACGGGGGGAACCAAAAGGAAAATAACAAATATTCATGAGAGATCGAAAGGCAGAAATTGGTGCCTAACACCTTCCCATTTCGTAACTAAGCCTCCAAACCCTTCTCGAATCATCTTGGTTTCGCACACACTAGTATGTCTTTGGATGCCATCCTTCGGGGTGGCTTCCCCTTTTTCTTTTATCTGTTTTGAGTAAAATAGACTGGCGACTCTGAATCTCTCTACATTTTTACATCACATCTCAAATGACGCCGACCGAAGTGCTCTTGAGAGGGACGCGCGGGACCCGAAGGATCCTTTCCTCCACTCACCCGCCTGCTCGGAGAGGATCAGGGATGGCCACAGTGGCGACTCTGCTGGGGACTATGTGTTTTTATTTGTGGGCTTGACTCTATTTACATGAATGCTATATTTGTTTATGTTTCCCCCCATATCTGCATGTTCCCCTTTCTCCATGTGTATCCCATGCTTATGCTTTTATTCAAACACTTATAGAAATTTCTCCATGTACACTTCACACTACGTGCACCTAGGATCACATATATACCCATGTTGCACGCATCACCTACCATACTTGGTGTACCTTTTGGGGTACTTCTACTTTTCTCCCTGTTTGGCATAATCAGGAAAGCCATTCTCATTATAACATAGTAATAAGAAAATCATGCATGATTCACATGACATCACCAAACAGCATTGATATTGACCAAATTTTACCCAGTAACTGGAGGGTCACTCCCTAATGGGCGCTGGTCCAGTAGGTCACAGTTAGCCTAAGCGATATGACTCTCACCTTCCATTGGCCAAGTACCTTCAACGTATATCGAACGGTTCCCTTGCATCGTATCGCTTGACCAATGTCATGACGGGAGGTATATCGTAGGGAATTCGTCCACGTACACCGAGTATATCGAATTCTCTCTCACATGTATCATCCCCAAGAGGTATATGGTGAGGCAATTCACGTACACTCAGGTATATCAAATGCCTTTTCCACACGTACCGATTGCCCGCAAGAGCAAGACGTATATTTGGAAGTCACGCCAAAGGGAGGAACCCATGCCGATTCACCCAACCAACTGTAAACCCACATATAGGTGCCAAACCTAGGACACGCACTTCAGATTGTCGATTTCAACCAGAAACTTTGTCGATTCTGGGTCGGCCTGTCGCCGATTTTTCGCGCATTTTAAAATGGGGCCCTGTCCGTGAGCTTGGTTACCAATCCAAACCATAACTTTGCATATATTAAAAACCCCACTTTTTCAGGCTCGGGTCCCGTCCGACATTGCATTGAGGAAAATTAAATACAAGTGAGAATATAATAATCATAATAATCATGCTGAGTTCCGTCTCCAAAAATATTTTTCCCTTCATTATCAAAAATCCAAAAACATTTCTCCTTTGTTTATCAAAAATCCAAAAATAGTTATTCCTTTTTTCTCAAAAATAAATCTCATCCTACGCCTTCTCAGGTCGATTGCAAGTCCTTGGCCTGGCTCCCTATTGGCTTCGGTCTTCAGTCAAAACATCCCGGAGTTCCGTCCGTTCCTATACTAGTTCTTTCGAGTCCGAAATCCATTCACTTTCCATGCAGAATATAGATCAAGCACCAGTCATACAGCCGAATCTGACGACAGTCCTATCTCAACTCGTGTCCAAGATTGACAACCTCCAAACTGAGGTTCAAAAAATGCAACGAAACTAAGTTCCTATTCCTTAAGAGCCCGAGGCCCTTTTCCCTCGTGCTATGGGTCCACCCGAGCCTATCTAGGTTCCGAAAGAATATCAGTACGCTCCACGTGCTCCTCCTGCCAATGGGTCGCCGCCTGCCCAGCTTTCAATGCTAAACATTACCCAGCCTATGGCTAACCTGCCTGTAGTCGATGATCCAAAGGAGGAGGAGTTGAATAAAGTCAAGGAGTATCTCAAGGTTCTCACCAAGAAGTTTGACCAAGTCAGGATCTCTGGGAATTACATGGACTACACCCACATGTCTCTTTATCCTAAAGCGAGGTTACCCGATAAATTCAAGATGCCGAATATCGAGAAGTTCGGAGGGAGTGGACCCCCAATTGTTCATCTTCGTAGTTATCATCGTTCCATGACTCTACTAGGGGCTTCTGAAGAAGTGATGGCCCAATTGTTTTGCAAACTTTGAAGGATAGTGCCCTCCGATGGTTTTTATCTCTTAAGGAATCCAGAATCCGTAGCTGGGAGGATGTAGCCCGATAATTCATATCACAATACAAATACAACGAAGATCTTGAGGTCACCTGTCGTGATTTAGAGCTACTCAAATAGAATCCAGGAGAATCAACCAGTAACTTCATAACCCGGTGGAAGGAGCAAGTAGCTACCATGACCAATCGACCATCTGAAGAAAAAAAAGTCAACAGAGTGAAGAAAAACTTCTTTCCCCATGTCCGAGCGATCATGGGAGGATAATACTATCCCCTCTTCCGAGCTCTCAGAGAGGCAGTAGTGTAAATCGAGGAAAGCCTCGTTAAAATAGAGGTTGAACCAAAGAAGGTGTCCGTACAATTCACCCCTAGAAAGTATGACGAGCCCGCTATTGCTACCATTTCGACCATCAACAACATCTCTCAACCAACCACATTATGGGCACCAGAAAGCCGCCCTGACCCCATTCGAAGGGAATACACTGAGTTCCATGCTCCCCTCTCCAAAGTTTACCAAGCCTTATTAAGCCGAAACCTCATCAAACCCTTGGATCCACATCCATTGCTAAATTCACTCCTAAGAAACTTCAAGACCGATGCTCATTGTGCCTTTCACTAAACTGTCGGCCATACCATCGACCATTGCTTTCACCTCCGAAACGTAATCCAAGATCTTATTGATCGGGGTACCATCTCCCCACCAGCCAATCCTAAGCCAAACACTACTCACAATCCACTTCTGAATCACACTAATGCCATCTTCTTGGAAGAAAACCCAGATTTTTATCCCTCAACTCAAATCACACGCATATACTCTCCTAAACCTCTTCAAATTTGCCCATACTTCCTCCCACACCCTACTAGCCTCGCTGATCAGGCACTGTCACTCCTTACCAGAGCATGCATCGCTGTCTGTACCTGTTCTGAAAATGGAAGTATGGAATTGTCAGAGGTGTTAAACCAACTCCTAGAGTTCGGGTTGAAATTTCCCTCACAAATGGTCATCGATTGCCAGAAGTTCAGCACACTGTTCTTGGAAGCATGAAAGTGGACCCGAGATTCAGACAAATGGGTGGTACCAATTGACGAAGTCAACTTAAATGATGTTGTCCAGACTATGGCAGAATCATTCGAGCAAACCAATAGCATTTGCAGTATCACCGGGTTACTTGACACTTTGAAACTACAAGGGCGCTTGGTCCCTTCAATCACACGTCTCCCCACAGAATGTTAGAACTTGCATGAAGAAGCCATTAAAGTTGTGGAATGCATTGAATTCACAGGGAAAGACATAATTATTACCACCGGCTGGGGGGAAGAATTTAAAGATTCGAGTGAAGAACAAGCTTCAGGAAGAGCTGGCTTAGAGGACAATATATGTGGGATGATATCATTTTAAGAGCTCCTAGGAGAAATAAATAGGGTGGAAACACAACCTGAGATTGACGAGGAAATGAGATTCATGTTCTTTCCTTCTTCAGTAAATCACATGACCAGATCAGGGAGACATTACCAGGTCCCAAGCTCACTACCTACAAATGACAAAGGGAAGGGCATTGAAAACCTTCTTATGCCAGAGATGACCATCGAGGAGAGCAAGATCCTCGATCAACTGAAGAAAACTAAAGCTAACAACACTCAATGGGGACTTTTCATGTCTTCCCAGCTACACAGAAATGCTTTAATCAAATTACTCACTGGATCCATAGTTCCTCCCTCTACCACACCAGAAGAAGCGATAAATCTGGTCGGAGCCTTGACCTCTACCCGAATGCTATCATTTTCTGAAAAATAAATCCCCAGAATTGGGCCAAATCACAACCATGCACTCAATATCTCCGTCAAAGTTATGGGAAAGGTCGTGCCACTCTCCCTTGTCGATAATGGATCCGCCTTGAACGTTTGCCCTCTGAGAACTTTCAAGTGTTTTGGCCTGAAAGAAAGAGACCTTCACTGCTGTACATGCCTACGATAATACCCGTCGTGAGGTGATGGGGTCCATAAAACTTGCAATAGGGGTTGGCCCTATAAACCCCGTCGTTGAATTCCAAGTCATAGACATCCCAGCTTGTTTCAACCTGTTGCTCGGACGACCCTGGCTCCACAATATCAAGGGTGTGTCTTCCTCACTGCATCAGAAATTGATGTTTTTCATCGACGGGCGAGTCATCACCATTTTGGACGACAACAAAAATGTCATGGGGGCAAACACCAGTAGTCTAATTCTCGAGATACAGCACGGGTCAAATGATGTTCTCCTATCAGGATTCCGAGTCGAGCCACTCCTACTCCCGACAGGGGCCGATTTTAAAGAAAGGGTTTTTCTAGAATATGACCCTCATGGCAATGTCAATGTGATTCAAATGTTCAGAAACATGCACTTCAGGCCCGGGCTAGGGCTAGGGCAAAGGCATCAAGGGATAATTGGGCCCATCGAACTGAAGAAAGCTTTCCATCCTTGTGGCTTGGGGTATCAACCATCATAACAAGAGCTCAGAATGATCCTCTAGTCCCGACCAAAGAGAATATAGATTGTATCCAAACTATCTCGAGAGACTCCTTGAATGGACGATTCATCAAAGAAGGCGAAGACTTCCCCTTTTACGATTTTCCAGAACCATGGTATGACCACACAGACAAGAAAATGAGGCTGGGAATGGATATCTTTTTCCAAGATAGCTACCCATGGGCCGAAAGTTTCCTACACCAAGTACAACCGCTCATCAAAGATGTCAAAGAGACTGAGGAAAGCAATCCGAAGATTTCTTAAACTTACAGATACTGGGGCTGAAACTTTGCATGTTTCATTCAGGCACTACATCAATGGACCCATCCCGTCTGATTAAAGCTGCGGATACTCCTCTCCTTAACTGGCATGCTACGCCAGTTCTACCTCGTGAAATCTGCCCTGACCCCAATGTTTACCCTATTTCTTCTTCTATTGTCTACCCTTTCTCAAATGTAATCGAGACCTCTTTTGATGAGGTTCTCAATGCTGTTTTTCCTATCAATGAAATAAATGAAGATTTTGAGTATTTTTCTATGCCTTACATTAACTTCTTGAATTCTAATCAAACTTTTGATGATGATGATTTTACAAATTAACAATTCTTAACTGATCTAAATAAGGTTAATAATAAACAACATAACCGCGTTTAAGTTAATAAAAAAGAGACCGTTGTTATTAATCTCGGTTCTAATAGCCAACTGCGCGATATTAGGATAGGGGCCACCCTTGACGAGCATGAGCGAGCATAACTCAAAGAATTGCTAAAGGAGTTTGTACATGTATTCGCATGGTCCTATGATGATATGCCCGCATCGATCCTGAAATAGCTCAACACGAGATCCCCTCTCTCCCAGATTACAAGACGGTTAAACAAAAATTGAGAAAACTCCGCACCGAATGGTCGCTCAAGGTCAAAGAAGAGGTGGTCAAACAGTTAAACGTGGGTTTCATTTGGGTGATCGAATATCCCACATGGCTAGCCAACATTGTGCCTGTGTCGAAATCAGGAGGGAAGGTTCGAATGTGTGTAGATTACTGAGATTTAAACAAAGCTGCTCCGAAGGATGGTTATCCGCTACCCAATATCAACATGATCGTGGACAACACACCAGTCATGCTCTCAAGTCATTTATCGACAGATTTTTCGGATACAACCAAATCAAAATGCACCCAGATCACTAAGAAAAAACCACATTCATCACCCCATGTGGAACCTTTTGCTACACCGTCATGCCATTTGGTCACAAGAACGATGGGGCTACCTACCAAAGGGCTGCCACAACCATCCTTCACGATCTGATTCACAAAGAGGTCAAGGTTTATGTGGATGATATGATTATCAAGTCCAAAACTAGAGAAGGTCATGTTCCCACTCTCCCAAAATTCTTTGAATGACTGCGACGGTATCAGATGCGGCTTAATCCACAGAAGTGTGTCTTCAGCGTTACAAAGGGAAAACTCTTAGGATTCATGGTCAGCGAAAAAGGGGATAGAAGCAGATCTTGCAAAGCTAAAGGCCATACTTGAGATGCCACCGCCCCGAATAGAGAAATAAGTTCGAGGTTTTCTTTGGAAATTATAATATATCAGTCGGTTCATCAGCCAGCTAACCTCCATCTGTGAACCGATCATCAAGCTCCTCCGAAAAGATTCAACCAAGGTTTGGAATGAGTCGTGCCAAGAAGCTTTTGACCGAATCAAACAATACCTAACCCAACCTCCAGTTGTCATGCCACCATAGTCTGGTCTCCCTTTGCTCCTATACCTAACCATAACCGACACTGCAGCTGTGGCTTTGCTATCCCAATACCTTGAGGAGTCCCATGAAGAAAGAGCCATCTATTATGTCAGTCACAAATTGGCCGAGTACGAGGTCAACTACACTTCTTTAGAAAAGGCATGTGTGGTCACCCAAAAGTCGCGACACTACATGCTCGCCTTCCCCATCAAACTTGTATCCTGAATGGATCCCATCAAATACCTGCTTGAGAAACTCGCTTTATCCAGTCTAATGGCCAGATGGTTGATGCTCCTAACCGAGTTTGATATCATGTACGTCACACAGAAAGCCATTAAAGGAAGATCCATCTCTGACTACCTCGTTGATTACCCCATAGACGAAGAAGATGTCCAGATCTCCGAATTCCCAGATGAAAATATCCTCTGCACCACTCAAGGCCGCCTTCGATGGAAAATGTTCTTTGACGGTGCTGCCAATAAAAAGGGATATGGCATTGCGGTACTTCTGATCGCCCCAGATGACTCCCACACTCCCATCGCCATTAAATTGGATTTCCCTTGCACCAATAACATGACGGAATATGAGGCATGCAAAGTGGGCCTTAAGGTTGCTCTCAAGAAAGGTATTCAATTGCTTGATGTCTATGGGGATTCTGCCCTTATCATCGGTCAAGTGCTCAGAAAGTGGAAAGTCAAGGACGAAAAGCTCCAACCCTTTCATGCCCAATTAGAAGAGTTAGCCTCCTAATTCTGAGATATCACCTTCCATTACCTACCCCGAGAAAAGAATAACCTAGCCGATGCTCTCGCCACCTTGGCCCTCCATGGTCGACATGATCGAAGGAATAACAATGACCCCTTTCCTATTTCAAAAGCAAGATAAACCGACCCATTGCTACCATATTGAGCTTGTCTTCACCAAAGATCCTGAACCATCCAATTGTTGATACTATGATATCTGGTGCTTCCTCAAACATGGTAGGTATCCCTAGGGTTCCAACAAGAAAGATCGAATGACCCTCCGAAGATTGGCCGCCCAGTAAACCATTTGTCATAAAGCTTTACTCAAGAGGAATTTCTATGGAACTCATCTACACAGCATCGCAGGGACTGAAATTGAGAAAACAATGCAGAAAATCCAAAGCAAGGAATACGGACCCCACATGAATGGTCACATGCTCGCCAAGAAGATAATCCGACAGGGCTACTACTGGACCACCATGATCCAGGATTGCACCGCCAATGTCCGGAGGTGGCTCAAATGCCAACAATTCTTGCCTCCACGAGAATTATACAACATGACCTCTCCCTGGCCATTCTCCACCTGGGGTATCCAAATCATAGGGAAGGTTACACCAAAGGCTTCAAACGAACATGAGTTCATCCTAGTTGCCAACTATTACATCACCAAATGGGTCGAGCCTGAGTCATACACGGTATTGAATGCCAAGAAAGTGGCCAAATTCCTCAAGAAATATATCATCTGCCGATATGGGGTCCCGTACGAGCTAGTACCAGATAACGGGTTGCATTTCGAACCAGAAGCCACAGAAGTAGTCAACAAGTACGGGATTCAGAGACATAAATCTTCTCCCTACCGACCTCGGACCAATGGTGCAGTTGAAGCTACCAACAAAAACCTCAAAACCATCATCAACAAGATGACCGAAAGTTGTAGGGATTGAGCCGACCGGATCCCATACGCCCTCTAGGGCTATCTAACCTCAATCCGAACCTCTATTGGGGCTACCCCTTACTCCCTGGTCTACGACATGGAAGCAGTCCTACCTGTGGAGCTGGAAATACCCTCGCTACGCGTCATGCTGGAAAGAAAAGTTAGTGAAGAAGACTGGTGCCAAAGCCGTCTTGATGAGCTAGCCCTCCTAGATAAAAGAAGATTAAAAGATTTTTACCATATACAAGGGTACCATCGCCGAATAGCGCGATCATTCAACAAGAAAGTTAAGGACTGCGGTGTCCCGGGGGGGGGGGGGATTTATCCATCAAGGAGATAATAGAACCCATATGGGACCCTAAAGGAAAATTCAAGCCCAATTGGAGAGGCCCCTACATTGTGAAGAAAATCTTATCCGGCGGTGCCTCGATGCTCACTGACCTATATGGGGAGGAGATGGCTCGTTCAGTCAACCTGGACCGTCTCAAGAAATTCTACCCCTAGTCTGAAATCTCGACGCGATACGACTCTTCTCATC
The DNA here is from genome assembly GCA_949130495.1 of Sambucus nigra. Taxonomy (NCBI): domain Eukaryota; kingdom Viridiplantae; phylum Streptophyta; class Magnoliopsida; order Dipsacales; family Adoxaceae; genus Sambucus; species Sambucus nigra. Next base: position 407,229,962 of record OX422209.1, on the reverse strand, counting down.
CCCATTCTATTCTAAAAAAAACTCTTCATTTCCCTCTTCCCAGAACTACGTGGGCCTGATCCTCTGCCAAAAAAAAATATTTTGCAAACCAATAAAAACATTTTCAAAAAAAAAACAGAGGTACATAGGCAGCTCATGAACCTCACATGAGTGCGACCCTTTCTTTTTCACAAAATACTATTCTTTTCTTACCTCCGAGAACGGCGGTTCATTCTAAAAATATTTGAACAAAAGGATTATGTATGCCTTAGAGATCCGTATAGATAATTCAAAATACAAATTCATCTAAAGGCACAACTGGGTGATCAAAAACTTGTTAATTTCATTAATAAGAAATTACAGTACGGATTACATAAGAAAAAGGAACGGATACCCCCTTCCCCCTGCTACCATAAAAGCCAAATAAAACCCCCACATCTATAACACAAATAAACTCCCCAGGCGTCCTACCCACAGCTACCAGAGGAGCCTGTACCCTCATCATCTACATCCTGAGGTCCCCAAGTTTCCCCTGCCTGAATAGAGTTCCGTGAAAATTCCATGGATCGATGAGCCTTAACCATCTTCGAAAAGACCACATTACCCCCTTCCATGGTGTCGGATAAAACAAACCATCTTTGTCCAATCTCCACTGCCAACATCGTGCGGACTACATTCCTCCACAACCACTTCATAAAATCTTTGGGGACATGCCAAACCTTCCCGACAGACTGAGAGGGACGGGTCGACGGACGCCGATTTTCCCACAGAGATTCAACCAACAAACGCAGGCGCTTAGTCAAATATTCTACCGTAAATAAGTTTGAGGTTCGAGGGGGCACGACCTGCGCCCAGCCGAATTGGGGCAAAATCCGCCAAGGGAAGTAAAAAGAGGTCTCTCTGAGACCAACCAGTCGCACATATGAATACTCTCCTAGCTCCAGAATAGGCTGCAACTATCCCCACCAAGGCACGGACCAATACAAACCATAAGCCCCATTCTCCACAAGCCAATGCTCCCAGTTCTCAACATGCAAACCAACACGGATGAAGTAGCGCGAAAAGAAGTTGGGTACGACCGACAAGGGATATTCTGGAGGAGTCGACAAGGGGAATCTTTCAGAAAACCACATGAATAGCATCACAGGGCTACCCCTCAAAAAGCCAGAACGACCTTCTCTCTAGGCATCCAGGCCATTCAGGGTCTTCGCCAGTATCACCACCGCAGGATTGCAACGATATGACATCCATGAGGTAATGGCTGCAAGTTGTGGGTCCACTTGAACCTCCCCAGTCACCAGCAACAATTTTGAAACTAGGCCCAGAACCACGACTCCAGCATAGCCAGCATCACCTACTTCCCGCAAATGCACGGACCGCAGCACCGCCGGGAGGGGGATCATTCCTCCAGCAACCAATGATCTGGCCGCCAAAGGCGAAATATGAAGAAGCCCGGCCAACAAATCCCTAGGAGAGCGGGAAAATTCGGGCAAAGTCGCAACAACGCTAGGATTTACTCCTAGCATGGCAGAAAAATACTCGTAGGTAGGACAAACTTCTTTCAACCCAAAGAGGAATACATGGTCTTCAGGGTACTAGAATTGTACCGTTGCCACCAACATATTTCACTCAATAGGACGATTGCGCCACAAGGAGACTTGACGCATGTTGAAAGCATCATAGTCGACATTATAGGAGCACATTGCTTACAAGGCTTCGAGGTACCTGACAAACTCAATGCTACCAAGGAGAGCCATATTGCAAGACTAAGAGATAATGGGCAAGTAGATAAGAATGCAAAGGTGTGATGAAAACACTCCACTTTTCCCCCTTTTTATACTTGAAAACACTCACAAGAGACACAATCCCTGCAGAAATCGGAGGGAATCCTACCTCATAGGTACCAAAGGCTAAAGAGGGTACCAATCAAAGCTTTGAATTAATGAGATTGAACTGAACTTCCGATAGGCAGGTCAGGGTGATTGCCGATCGGCGACCCCTCCCCCCCCATTTTTAGAAATTTCCCTTTTTTCCTCGTTTGTCAAATCAGAAAAGTCAATAAAAATATATTGATATTCTCAACATAATTTCAAAATCCCTTTTTCTCCTTATAAAATTTCTCCCTTTTTAATCAAAAACTTTACTTCAAAAAAATATTCCAAAAATATTCATTTTTACGGTCTCAGCAGCAAATTCATTCATCATTAAATAAAAGATAGTAAAAAAAAACTCCATTGCATTGCATATATCTATTTTCTGTGTTACATTATTTTGAAGGAAATAGAATGAAAAAGAAAAAACAACGCGACTTATCCCGAACCCACATTCTTTATCTCCCCCTCTCTCAAGAGCTTCCACCCCTGCGGCGTGCTCTCTTCCCCCTATGACGAGATGACGCACCACCACTACCCGAGCCAGAGTCCTCTCCATACGAGGCAGACGACACTAAGTAAGAAGGAAAGGGAACTGTATCCCGAATATGGGCAGTCGCTGAAGATATCCAGTCTCTAATGTCCCTGAGCCAAGTGGTCGACACCCAGACTTGCTGAAAGAAAAGGTGAAATTAGTATCAAAGTAAAAATGACCAAAATAGAAAAGAAAGAAAGAGAAGAACAGAAAGGTATACCGCGGGTCTAAGGACCTCCTCTGTCAAACCCAACTCCTCTGGATCCATCGCATGAGGACGATGAAGCATAGGCACCATCCCTCCATGAACCCGACGAATGTTGTATGAAGGGTTATGCAGTCGTACAAAAGGGACCTCCTAGGTCGCCACCGCCGCAGATGTCGACGGAATACCACCGCTGTGGGAAGACCCCACCACACGACTCGAACCCGCCGGAGGGAAGGGAAGCACATCATATATGCTGGGCGCCATCAACCAGCTCGTCATAAAATCCATACAGTCATACGGCACAGCCGTATCGGTGTATAGCAAGTAGGACTCGCCAATCATCGCTGCGATCCTCTCATACTCCAACATCAGTCGCTCCTACCTCATAGACGTAGGAGGCTGTGCAGGTTTAACCACCACCTCCTCCTTAGCAATCTGATGAACCACCCTCTCCCCAAGGTACCAGGAATGGCCGAACTCATGCGCCAGTAAACGCCTCATCCGCGCATTAACCCCGATCGCCCCCGTATCCTGAATGGCTATCCCCCATGGGTAAAAGTTCACCTGGAAATCTCCGAGCAAGCATAAATCAATACAAGATCAGATGGAGAAAAAACTAAGATTGAAATGGAAAGAGTCTTACCCTACCACTAGGCAGGTCATTCAAGACCTGAAGCATCGCCTCCGGGGAAAGAGATCCCTTCGACTGTCATTTGGCCTTACGCCACCGATATAATCGACAAAAGTCCCCAACAGTGTTATCTTTCAAAGAAATCAGCGGGGTATTGCACCCAATCACCTCATGAAACCAAGTCTGAATTCGCAAGCAAAAAGAGACACATGAGGAAAATGCGAATGCAAGAAAAGAAATGCACAAATTGAAGAATACCTCAAGAAGGTACGTGGCCCTAGTAAAGGTCTACCGGCAGTACCGGCTGAATGCATCCAGAGAAAATTAAAGGGTCGCTAAGGTCAGACTCACCCAATCATAGAAAGGGATGTTCGAAAACATCCTCAAGTATGACAGAAACCACAAATAAACGACGTCGTCGCTCGACGCCACCATAAAACCTCCCAATACTAGCAGAATGAATAACCGGGCCATCTGACTCACTTGCAACCCGTCCTCCACATCAATCACCCTTCTCAGCAGAACATCCTTTAGCAGGGACAACCGGATTGAATCCCCAGAAACTATCCTCCCTACATCACCAAGTGCCGCACGCACTGCCTTCGGTCTCACCCGTAAAGAGTGATCCACCTCTATCTGCTCTCCATCACAATCCAGCCCCAGCACCTTCTGCACATCTCCCTGAATCCAAAATGAAAGGTGTGGGTAGTGTCCCACCACCTCTCTCCCAAAGCGCACAGGACCACTGTCGAACGAGGCGTCTCATCCCGCGCATATGCCAACCGCCCAAAACCCGCTGATGATACCATCCAACACACCATAGGTGGGAGATGCTCCCAGACATCCTCGAGCCCCGTTGTCTCACGAGCACGTATGTTCTATACGGAAATATCAGACTGGCAAAAAGAAAAGTCTCATCAAAAGGCAAGAATGAAAAATCACTGAAAAGAGAAGAATGTCAAAGGTCGGGTTACTTACATAATCACCGGGGATCACTCTCGAAGAGTGATGACGCGATGACTCCCGCAACAAGGTCCGCTCATCCGTAACAGGCTCAAATGCATCAAATGAGTTATCACTCCCCAAAGCAAGAGGCACCCTAGCCCTCCACTCCACATTCGCCTAGTCTTCAACGGTCAACCACTCCTGGTGGACTGCAACGCTCACAAAGGCGGCCATTTCTTGAAGATCAGAATGATAGAATGATATGCAGAAGAATCAAAGAGAGAGAGAAAGTAAAAAAAGCTGTAAAAAAATAAGGGGATGCACCCCCCCTTTATATAGGATGCCAAGCGCCATGCCGATCGGCACCTCCCCTACCATACCGATCGTCACTGACCCCTTGCCTTCCTGAGGCAGCCCAAAATTCCATGCCATTCCGGAATGTCACCCTTCATACTATGCCGACCAGCAACCCCCTAAAAATTTCGTACAAAAATTCCCAAAAAATAGCAGAAAACCTTGAAAAATCCCCAGATAATTCCCAAAAATCCCAGGAAGGATTTAAAGCCTTTTTACCAAGAAAATTTCGCATTCTCTCAAGCGGAACCCTCCTTTCCCAGTGGAATCCTAAAAAAAACCAAGTGAAAACTCCTCTCGACAAAGCTCCGGAGGATCCCTAAGGATCACCTGATCACTTCCCCAGTGGAATTCTCCTACAGCACCCAAAATAGGTTTTCCCCCTGCGAGGTCTCCTAAAAATCTTCCCTAGCTATCAGCTCCCCAGCTCAAATAAAAATCACAAAAGCACTTTCCCCAGCAAAATCAAAATCCAATCTTCATCCACTCTTCGGTTAGAATTGGCCCCGGTCTTGGATCATCACTTGAGTTAGGTCTGAATTGACCTCGGTCCTCGGTCGTCACCACTCTTGGGTCAGAATTGGCCCTGATCTTGGATCGTCACCTGTGTTAGGTCAAAATTGACCTCAGTCCTCGGTCGTCACCACTCTTATGTCAGAATTAGCCCCGGTCTTGGATCGTCACCTGAGTTAGGTCGGAATTGACCTCGGTCCTCGATAGCCACAACTCTTGGGTCAGAATTGGCCCCAGTCTTGGATCGTCACCTAAGTTAGGTCAGAATTGACCTCGGTCCTCAGTCGTCACCACTCTTGGATCATAATTTGCCCCGGTCTTGGATCGTCACCTGAGTTAGGTTAGAATTGATCTCGATCCTCAATCGTCACCATTCTTAGGTCAAAATTGACTTCGGTTATTAGACCTTTACCCTAAGCCCGCAGATTCGGCTTTGACCCACATAATTGATCATCCCCAGCACACTCCTTAGGTCCTCAGAATCGGCCTCAACCCTCTGAATCGTTCATACTCCCTCAAAAGCATCATCTAGTGTTTATTCGAAGGTCATCATTTGTTCTAAACTCACCCATCGAGGGGATCTGTAGACACCCCATTCTGTTACCCCCTAAGTCTCCTTATGTCCCTAGTACCTCCCTTCATCACCGTAAACCCAGGTCATGTCCCGAGTACTGACCAGGAGGCCATCGGGCACTCCTCGACTAAGTTTTACCCAAAAGTCAAACTCTATGTCTCGACCAAGACTAAATAAATCTTTGAAAGGTGTTGAATAGCCTTTAAAATGGTACACCCCGTGCGCGATTCCGACTCACAATGAGGACGAACGATCCGTTTGCGTCCGAAACCGGACCTAGAGGCCACCGGGAGCTCCTAGGCTCTATTTGACCTAAGATAACTCTTCAACTGAACCTGGGCTAAATTAATCTTCAAATGGAACTGAATACCCTTTCCAACGGTCCATCCCATGCCCGATTCCGACTTTCCATGCGGACAAACGATCCGTTTGACTCCGGGAGGTCACCGAACGCTTCTCTGGACTGGTTGACCAAAGTCAACTCTCCAAAATGGTTCAAACTCTTTAGAATGTACATGTACATCTCCTAACCTTTCCAACGGTCTACCTCGTGCACGATTCGAACTTACCATGCGGACGAACGATCCATTTGCGTCCGAATGATTCCCCGTCCAATGGACCGATATATGCTTCCGAGCCATATTTGACCCAAAGTCAACTCCCAAAATCGAGAGCGGTCCAAAGGACTTTCAAAGGTCTCTGAATTACTTTCCAACAATATGCCCCATGCGCGATTATGACCAATGACTTGCACTCGGCGGCCGATTTTCCGAAAAAGCCTGAAGCGCACTACCAAATGGTAGGTCCCAGACCCTGCCTATCGGCACCTACCGATAGGCAGGAACCGGTCTATGACGATCGGCACTCAACTGGTCCAATAAAAAGAGGCATTCACTTCTTTTGCAGGGGGAGCCCAGATCTGATAAAAATCTCTCTGAACGAATCCTAGAAACCTCTCTCGAAGGCAGCGTAATTTCAACTTCCAAATCCCTTTTTTACTTTCACTTTTCATCATCCTTTTCATCAAATTTGCTGAATTATCCACTCTCCATCATCATCCAAGTGCAAGGGCTGCTCTCCAACAATCAAGATCAAGTTCAAGATCTTCAAGAAGCTCCAACATTCTCAAACTCTCTCTTAAATTCTCTTAAATTCCCAATAACTTATTTTCTTATTTAGCACTTTTATTATCTCATCTCACACATTCTAATATAATTTTTATTTACTATTATTGTACACCTTTTATTTTCATAAAACCCAAAAAACAAGAAAAAGAGGGTTTGCTCATAACTTCCAAGTAGGGATTCTCACACTTTTTCCACACTTTTCTCGCAATCAAAACACTTTTTCTACACACACACACACACTTACAAATAAGAGATTACCCATTTAGATTTACGGGATAAACCCCACCCCTCATTTTGTATGCAAACTACATGGACTTTGATGCCTTTATAGGCTACGTAGGCGTCTCAGGGTAAAACCCGAGACTCAAGTCCTTTTTCTCACCATTTCTCTCATTTTCTATCTTCTCTAAATCCATTTTCCATATATTCTATATAATTGCCCTTAATAACGTATTCATCCATATGCATTATCGTTCCATTATAACGGTCAACGTAGGGGTAATCACGTAAATCTTATTTTTCTAATACTATTCTTATATCTTCCTACGGACGACTCGCTTTATCTTTCCCATGAGACAAGTCGTGGATTCCTACCTCCATTCTAAATATATACAAATTCACACATATCACGGGAGGAAACAAAAGGAAAATAGCAAATATTCATGAGAGACCGAAAGGGGGGAATGGGTGCTTAACACCTTCCCATTTCGTAACTAAACCTCCGAACCCTTCTCGAATCATCTTGGTTTCGCACACACCAGTATGTCTTTGGATGCCATCCTTCGGGATGGCTTCCCCTTTTTCTTTTGTCTGTTTTGAGTAAAATAGACTGGCGACTCTGAATCTCTCTATATTTTTACACCACTTCTCAAACGACACCGACTTAAGCACTCTTGAGAGGGACGTGAGGGACCCGAAGGATCCTTTCCTCCACGCGCCCGCCTGCACGGCGAGGATTGAGGATGGCCACAATGGGTGGGGGTTTTGGGAACCAACACGACTTTATTCCTAAACTTAATAGTAACGTTCCTAAAGTCATAGCAAAAACGTGTAAGGTGAACTTTCCTACCGCAATGTGTGCAAGTGTAAGAATAGCAGGAATGATTACCAAAATATTGACCTCTCCTCATGTTCCTAGTAGTCTCTCTCACATGGTTGTTATTGACTTAGGGAATGGGAACAATGTGCTAATCATAGTCTATACCAAACCTATCACTTTTGACTTGGATGGTGCCTAACATCCTATCCAACTTTTATGACCTAGATTCCAAGTCAAACTTGACCTTACTCGAGTCTTTCAACTTTTCCTCTAACTCACAAATTCTAGACTCAAGCGCACGCCTAGACTCATCAAACTCTAGCAGATCTTTTTTAAAGTCCCCATCAAACCATGAAGAATATCTCTCTCTTTCTTGATGTACTCTAGCTTCTCCCTAAGCTTCTTCTCCCGTGCCCTAAGATCCTCAATCAAAGAATCATTATTTTCAATGGGATGCTCATCCAACCTAGCTTGAAATTTATAGTTAGCCTTTTTCATTTTCACCGTCTTGGCATATAACTCATTAAATTCAACTTATAACTCTTTCACATCCACCTCCTCATCCTCACTAACTCTCCCTCACTCACTTGGGATTCAACGTCCTTGGAAGTTTCATGCACATCAGAATCTTTGTGGGATGATTTTTCATCGTCGCTCGCATGACATGCCAAGAAAGCAACAAATTTGCTCTCATTGGAGGAACTCTTTCCCTCTTCCGGTTAATTATCACTTAAGGAGTCGCTATAAGCTATTAGTTTCTTACCCCCTTTCTTAAGTCTAGTGGGACACTAAGCAATTTTGTGACCATACCCCTAACACCCAAAAGACCAATCCGAATCAACCTTATTGAATTTCTCACTCTTATCTTTTTGGGTGGACTCAACGTTGTTGTTCTTGAATTTCTCAAACTTTTTGTCATCTTTCGATTACTTTTGAAACTTTAGAAATTTTTTGAATTTTTTAGACAACAAGGCGACATCCTCAAAATCAGAATCGGAATCGTCATTCAAAAATGTAGTCTCCTTCTTCTGGGCATTCAAAGAAATGCCTTTTTCTCTCTTTGGCACTTGCTTGGAGGTAAACATATCAAGTTCATAGGTTTATAATTCACCTACAATCTCTTCCAGTTTCTTCGAATAAAGCATAAATAAGGAGTTTAAAACAATCACTTTTGCATCAAACCTACTCGACAAACATCTCAAAATTTTCTTTATCACACGGTTGCCGAAAATTTTCTCACCTAAGGATGATTTGCCAATATTAGACAATCTAGCATTAAACTCATCAAATGACTCACTATCTAACGTTTTAATTGTCTCAAACTGAGTAGTGAGGTTCTGCAACTTAGACGCCCTCACTGTGCTAGTTCCCTCATAAGTAAGTGCAAGTGTATCCCAAGCCTCTTTTGATGTTTCACAAGTCATGATTCTATTATACTCTTTAGGTGCGACATGTGAGGAAATTATGTACAGAACTTTAGAGTTTTAGAGTGCAAGACTATGTTCAGCATCAGTCCCTGACTCGACAAGTTTCAAACTAGTGACCTCACCCTCTCGTGTGACTGGTGGTGTCCGACTCTTTTCAACCGCTAACCAAGCACGCTCATAAATGATTCACTTCTCATTTTCTTTTTCCAGTAATCATAATTTATACCATAAAAAATAGGAGCACAAAAACATTGAAAAACTCTAAAATTCATCTCAAAAAATACAAGGGATCAAATGCATTAAAAATATGTTTCTAGATCTGATACCAATTTGATGGTCCCTTTTAATTTCTTATGTGGAATGTGTTATATGGATGACTAAACAATTTCTATTTTTATGAAAAACCTTTTTCCAATTTTTATTTCGCACCAAGTTGTGAACAAATTTTAACTTAACCAATTTTTATCTTGATTAATCCTAAACATACATCTAGTGATTAAATCAAGTAAAATAAAGTAAATAGTAATCACAATGCCAGATGTATGAGGAATACCATAACGGAAAAACCTCAGACTACCCAATCTAAACAATCACTGTGAATATGGCCTTACAACGGTACAGACGATAGTCTTACTCAAAGATGTGATCCACCCACGAGACTTGATTCTCCTCTGATCTTTAACCACTCGTCTCACAGTGCCCACGCAGAAAGTAACCTTCTTCCATGATGCTTTTCCACAACACAAGCGTCCACGTATGTATCGGTGTCCACCGATATGGCTTGTAATGTATATAATGTTGAAACCGCACTCAACCGAATCTTCACCGCAAAACCAGCAATGTTCAAGTGTAGAATAACTCTTCTTGGTGCCACAAAGATCACTATATCATACATTAATGATAAATTGGATTTTTGAAACTCTAAGGATGCATTTAATTTGGAAAACCTTAGAAAACTTGTGTGCAGAAGGGTTCTAGACGAATACTGATTTTCGCAGAATGCACAATTTCAAAATCTGGAGGAAACAAGACTATAGATACTTTTCTTAAGGTCGTGCATCATTCAAGTGAAATTGACATATCATTCGAACGAAATAGTCATGTCGCTTGAACGATAGAGCTTCTTCCTCGAATGACTAGTCAAGTCGTTTGAGCGGCCAGTGAATTAGAGTTTGATTTTAAACAAACTCTTAAGAAAGAGTTCCACTTAAATCCAACTCTAATCCATCCTCATCAGATTAAAATGAAGTGTAAACCTTTTCAAACACTTGAACACATTTTAAAAACATTTATTTAATAAAATTGCATCCTTAATCATTTTAAAATAAATTCTGAGTCACATTAAAATTACGCATTCATACCTAAGTAATTTCGGAATGCAATTAAACTTTGAAGACGAATAAACTTGCACCAATTAAACTTCGGTGCAATTAATTACTTGAAGCTTTGCCGTAATGCCTTCAACACATGATAGTCTATGTGGGATCGTGACAATAAAAATATGACCTATGACCCAAACATGTTTTGTTTCAGGAATAAGTCAAAACTATACAATGGATTCAATTGAATTTTTTTTTCCTTACATTAATATTCAACCGTATATTCTTAACAAGTCCAATTTAAATTAGTTTTAGATAAGTTAATCCTAAAATTACCATGTATCGACCAAACGTGCAAGCCCTTTCTCCAAAAAAATTTCATCAAAACAACGACCACTTAAGGAAAGGGTGAACATGACCACAATAGTTAACCAATAAGTTATGTGTGAATATATATAAGACTTTTACATAAAACAAAACATAAATAAAATTACTTGAATAAAGAAAGTACCTAAAATCAGTTGAGCTTTAATAAATGTTCTCCAATTGCATGCGCACATGGAATGAGAAGAAATATGTTAACATATTATGAATCTAATATGTTACCAAAATTATATATATGTGGGGGGGGGGGGGGGTGTATGTGTGCGTTTGTGAGTATACGAGGGACTTCATGTATACAAGAATTCATGTGTTGCATCTCTGAGTATATTGATATAAATATTTATGCGTGTGACTATGTGTGTATATATGTGTTCGTGTGAGTATGTGTATATATATGTGCACGTGTAAGTATGTGTGTATATTTGTGTTCATGTTCCATTTTATTCAACATTTTTTAAATACAAAATCAAAAATACAGCGAAAATGGACTTATCACTCCAACACTTTCAATATGCACTTACAAAAATATTGCATTGTGAAACTTGTTGATAAAAATATATTGCACTTGTTAAATTTGCACCTAGGAGATGCGAACTTAATTTTGAATATGTATCCATGAGATGATAAGTCACATTAAATTAAAGGGATAATTAAGTTTTAATGTGTTAATTAAATTCGTAACTCCTAAGTATGTCTATAACATTTCTCTTGAGTGTGAATCCCCACTTACACAAATTGTTATCTACTTTTTTCATTTTCACACACACTCTCTCTCAATATAATACTTTATCCTCTCAACTCTATCTATATCTTTCTATTTTCTACGGATAGTTAAACTTGGACATCTCACTATGGTATCTCTCTGTCAACTCCAACCAGAATTAATAAATCATATCGCATTATCTAACAAAAAATCCGTGCCTAAGCTCATTTTGATCATACTAAAAAAACAATATCAGACCCTTATTACATGACCCCTCACCCCCCCCCCCCCCAATCCTCAACATTCATGTACCCCATAATCTTACAATTCCACGAAATTTACAAAACCTAAATCAATCCCGTGATGAATCCAAATCCTCCCATTTTGAGGAAGTTGAAAGCCGTAATCAAAATTTCAAACAAAAATTAGCTAAACATTGGTATCAATATATACAAACAGATTTCAAGGAAAAGTTCAAATTATCTAAACAAATAATTACCATATAAGAAAAGTTCTCATTAACTTCTTAGAACACTCCCATATAAGAAGGGTTCTCAAATCGATTTTATCATTTGTATATTGAAATGAACAATACCAAATTGATAAATTATTTAAAAATGTTCATATACAACAGTTGAACCTAATAATTGTTGAACATTTTATTTTTTAATCAAAGTTGGTTTGGAAAAGTCCAACCATAAATCAACGAAAGAATATATAAATATTATCTCAAATTATTTTATATGCGTGTCTCTTCCCATTCGTGGGACAATTCATGTAAACACAAACAGTTCAAATTTAAAGAAACAAGAATCCACTCGTTTACAAAAATTTAAAATATGAAGAAACTTAAAAAAAAAAAGAAACAGAGAACCTAAATCCATACCAACACCCTAAAATTTGTAAAATCTGTATAGATAACACTAAAATTATATACTTAAATACATTATCTTTGGAAACATCAACCGAACACTCATTATTAGGCAAAACGCAAAACCTCAAATCTGATTTTTTGGTCTGTTTACAATTGTGTGTTTTATTGAGGGAGAGAGAGATGGAAGTGTGAGGGAGAGAGATAAAGTCGTCAGTGAGTGTGGGGAGGGGGGGGGGGGGAGAGTCATCAGTGATATTGAGAGCCGAAGATGGTGAGAGAGAAATTTTGGGTGAAATGAAAAAATCAAGAATGGGTTTTTATTTATAATCGAAACATGGTAGCGGTGTTTATTCATGACCCCCCTATGACCAATAAATCCTTATCCATGGTCACGGTCTTAAGACATGACCGCCTTGTGACCAATAAAATGTCATGCATAGACACGGTATTGATCCATCTCTCCCATGTGACTAATGAAGCCTCATATATATTAGAGTCTAAATATATGATGATTAGGTGGTAACCAATTTAAATTAAAACGGTAGGATCATAGTTTGGTCATGATTGTGGACCGTGATGATAGTTCAATAGGTTAGTCATGGTTTGGGATCGTAACTAGCAGTCTGAAAATTTAAGCAGGAATTTTAGCGCCTAAAGGGCCACTATTTAGTTATGGGCTAGATCCATGACCCCAATGTTCACGATATGAACACATAACTTATCATCTGCCTACATCTCTCTTTACTTCAGTCACAACCTTAGTCACGGATTTGGACTGCGACCACATTTTCCATGAATTTGGACTATGACCAAGTGACTATGATCATTTTCAATTTTTGGCGTAGTGAATATGTAGTTCTTTTTCGGTACTTAATAATGTTCTTTACTATAGTAATTTGGTACTTATTTGGGTTAAACTGGAATCTTCTGACCATGTCAATGGCAAAGCATATATTTAGTCCTATACACAATAGACATGCATGAAGTTGACAACCACTAAAGTATAAGGTATATTCCTCATCCTCTCTACCTAATTAGGTGTTTAAGGAAAATGATCCTTAGATGGATTGATTCAATGATTGAAAGGAACAAATCGTTTCACGAAATTCTTCTTGCTAAACTTATGAGCACACCATTAATACAAATGATTTGGGATAAGACCAATAATATATTTATCCAATCTAACAACGGCTTAAGCCTAAGGATGTGTTTGGTTTATCCTAAGTTATTTATATTAAATTTCTCACATAGTGACACTCTGATAAGAAAATACACCCACTTCATTGTCAATTTGGAGAATATAATCCACATATTATACCAAAAATACCACCACGTTTCCTTCATGATTCTTATATAAAGAAGTATTATCTGGGCCTTTATCAAAATAAAAAACTTGATTTCCTGATCAAATGAAATGTTCCAAGACCTTGGTGTTTGCTTAAATCCATAAACGGACTACTTAAGCTCACACACTTTTCTTCTATGAAATCTTACTATGCAACCATTAAGTTTCATAATAAAGATGCATTCATCAAGACAATCATTCAAGAATGCAGTATTGACATTAAAAGGACTATGATAGATTTTAGCAAAATTACTGGATATATGGGTTGCTCATAGTCAATCTGTTAACTCCCTGTATTTGTGTGTATTTCTAAATTAATTAATTCAAAATTTTATTAGGAAAATACATTTTATTTAAATTAAGCGAGTGAAGTAATTTATGTGATTTGATTAATAAATGAGATTATTAAATATTAATCGAGAGCATTTTGACAAAATTGACTTAGTGTGTATAGTAAATAATAAATGATTATTAGTATACGGTATAGAGAGTGATATGTGCGTATTCCAGTTTATCTCACCAGGAGTCACGTGTAGACTATTTTGAGGTGAGAAATGGGAAAATATTTTTAGTGACTCGAATGGGAATTTAGAGGTCACGAGTAATTTTCGATGGATCGAAATAGTCGTAACAGTGTACCCGGGGGTATAGTTTGAGCTCCAGGTCAATTTTGGACCAAACTGGCACCTATTAAGGGCATTACAGTCATTTTTCTAAAAGGGGTCAAGGGACCTACGAAAATTATAGCCATATATCTGATATTTAGAGATATATATTAGGTCTCCTGACACAAAATATTAGAGAGGCCATTAGAGAGAGAGAACCATTTTCCCAAAGCCTAAGGAGAGAATTGAGAAGGTGGTGAAGAGTTTGTTGAAATAATACATCAACTAAAAATCATAAAACCTGATCAATCAATCTAAGGTATGTGTTTATTACAAATTGAATTAGAGTTATAATACCCATGTGTAGGGATTTCATAAATGGATTGATTTTATTTTAAAACCATGATGAAGAGTACTAATTGATGTCATGTTGGGTAAAATTTCATGTAGTTAGGGTTTATACATATAGAGGATTGTGAATCATAAGAGTTTTGATAGATAATACAGATTTAAATCTGGATTTTGAATTGAATTTGATGGATGAAGACGAAACTACTTTATTAATGAGTTTTGAGTTGATTCATTGTTGATTGTTTTGGTGAAGTTTTAATTTATTTCGAAACATAATAACTTATCCTAACTATATTAGAAATAGTTAGGAACAATCAATTTTGAAATTGGTGAAGAAATTATGAGATTTGGGTATCAATTAGGTGTAAAAATGCTACAGCGAAATAAGAACTGATCTCTAGAAAAATGGACTGGTACGGCCTTAATAGAAAACAAGTCGATTTGGCCTTAATAGAAAATTAACTTGTCCAGCCCTGGGAAGCGGATTAGTCCGCTACTCTGAGTTTTTTGAAATCTTTTTTCTCTTGTATTCCTAACTGGACGTGGTGGGGGAATACTTATGCTCTTGTGAAAATAATAATGGGGAGATATATTATTCTATTGTAGGCCTATGAGGGGAGTACGAAAGTGAAGTAAACTCGTAAATTAATGGTAAAGTAC